>CM038681.1:576544256-576896263 GCA_021605205.1 Aegilops longissima
GTCTCACCGCCCCTACTATTCCCACCGCTGGCCGTGCCCTGGCGGCGGCAGCCTCACACCGCAGCCGAACTAGTGAACCCTCGTACTCCTCTCCGCGCGGGCTTCCACTATCGCGTCTTCCCCGGCTCCCTGTCGTCCCCTTAATAGGCCTCGCCGTCGTCCACCGTGGTGCTCTCGGCGCGGTGTGGTCAATGTGGTCAACGACCGACTTCCATCGGAAGAGTACTGTATGTGAAGAGGCTGACATCTGGGTCCACGGCAGCCGCAAGGAAGTGCCTCCTTATTATGCGGAAAATAATTATTCCTCCACCTGACAGCAGGGACCCATTAGACGGGTCACCAGTATTTCGCGAAAAAACATTTCCCCCTGACTGCTGGGACCCACAGGACGAGCCACCGTATTTCGTGAAAAAAATGTCCTCCCCCCGCTGTCACTCGGACCCACGGAAGTGCCTCCTTATTACGCACAAAAAATGAATACCCCATGCTAGCTGGGACCAACCTTGGTGGGAGGCTGACTTGTGGGCCTACTAAGTTGGTCGGGGCGGAGGCCTTTGTCAACTTTAGTCAATATATGAACGATTCTAGCTCCAAGGTGACGTCGATGTCCATCCAACGGCCGTAGTGCTTCTTCAACCTCTGGTCTTCTTGCTCCAGCCGCCCAAAGCAGCGCCGGTCGTGCCGCCTGCTCCTGCCGCCCGTGGTCGGCTGTGATGCCGCGGAGGCCTCACCGCCCCTACTACTCCCACCGCTGGCCAGGCCATCCCTCTACGCACCCACACCCCCTGTTATTCTGCGGTGACGGCAGCCTCACACCGCAGCCGAACTAGTGAACCCTCATACTCCTCTACGCGTGGGCATCCACTGCCGCGTCTTCCCCGGCTCCGCGTCGTCCCCTTCCTAGGCCTCGCCGTCGTCCACCGCCCTGCTGCTCTCGGTGCAGCGTGGTCAAGGAATGGCTTCCATCGGACGTGGACTGTACGTGGAGAGGATGACAGCTGGGTCCACGACCGCAGCAAGGAAGTGCCTCCTTATTACGCGCAAAATAATTATTCCTCCACGGCGAGCGGGACCCACCGGACGGGCCACCGATGAAGCGAAAAAACGTTTCCCCACTGCGCTGGGACCCACCATTACATCTTCGCACGCAAGGAAGTGCGTCCGAAAAAAGCGATTCGCCCCGACATGCTGGGACCCACCAGCTACATCATCGCCGCAAGGAAGTGCTCGATACCGGGACCCACCTGGTCGAAGCGTCGTGGCGTTGTCATTCTAGTCGCAAACGATATGCGTACATATATACGGTGGATGTAAGAGGCGCCGCACGTGTCGTAGTAGAGCGCGCATGTAGCATGTACACGCGTCGTCTGATGGCGAGGTGCAAGAAAGAAAATACGACCACGTCGTACATACTGGCAGGGTCTCTAACGCCTATCGCGCATACGTACATGGCTGGGTCGAATAGAGAAACAGCGTAAATCGTGTTCATGGGGAGCCAACCGGTTGAGTCGGAGCGGAATGCGTGGTCGTGTTCATCGGGAGCGCTTGGGCGGAACAGGCGATGGAAGCGAGGCCTGGCGTACCGCTGGCGGAGAAAACGGCCTTGTGTTCGACCGCCACGCGTTAAACAGGGTCTGTTGATCGGGAGGGCTGGCGTGCCAAAAAGCGGAGTAAAGGACCTCCTCCGGTCGAAATAAGTCCTGTTGACCGGGAGGGGTGTGGCGTGCCGCAAAAGCGGAGAAGCGGACCTCCTACGGTCGAAACAGGGTCCTATTGATCGGGAGGGTGTGGCGTGCCGCAAAACGGATTTAAACGACCTTGTGTTGGGCGCTATGGTCAAAACGGGGGGTGGAGGGTGTGGCGTGCCGCAAAAGCAGGACTCCACGGGATCTTGTTCATCTCCACCGACCTCCTCCAGCCTCCACGGGCTACCGTCGACCTCCTCCAGCCTCCACGGGCTCCTGTTCATCCAGCCTCCACCGCGCACTACTCCACCGGCTACTGTTCAACCACCCCTCCACACGGGCACACCTCCACCGTCTACTGTTCATCCAGCCCTCCACACCATGGGGTCCTATTCAACCACCCCTCCACGGCCACCCCTCCACCGTCTACTGTTCATCCAACCCTCCACACCACGGGTTCCTGTTCATCCAGAGGCAACGTCACGCTCACTTATTCATCCAAACGCCCCATAGCGCTCACTGTTCATCCCGAGGCAGCATCAATCGGCTTCGATTAGCAGCGATAGCGAAGAATCGCTCCATCGGGTTCGATTAACAGCCATCGATAAATCGCTTTCGGGTTCGATAACGCGTAGCCTGCGGTGCAATTGCTCGGGTTCGATTAGAGCCCAACGCCTCGCTTCGGCTTCGATTAGAACCAACGCCTCGCTTTTGCAGCGTATGTATGAGAAAGCGTGCATCGCTCCATCCCGACCTCCCACCGTAATCGAAACTCCTCGAAATTTTCGTTCCCTCGCTTCTACCATGGTTTTTCCGTCATGGGCGGCCCAAAGAATGTCATGCAGCTGCGTCTCCGCCCGCCCAGACGAAAAGCCCATTTTCTGTCATGATTTTTGTCATAAAGTAGGAGCCCACCACATCTATGATGATACCGGGTTTTGTCACAATTATCGTCATAGAAGTGTCATATGTATGACAGAATTTTTTTTCATTCGGCCCAAAATGTCACGGACGTGTTTTTTTTTGTAGTGTCGGGACTCGGACGAGGAGATGGAGGAATCTGCAAAGGCCTTCACTGAAATGTTGGAGTCCTCAAAACGTCCTCTCCACGAGCACACTGAGCTTTGTCAGCTGGATGCCATCTCACAAATAATGGCTTTGAAGGCTCAATTCAACTTGGGAAGAGAATGCTACGACACGATGATGACAGTATTCGGATGATTTCTGCCCACAGGCCATGTGCTACCTCCAAACCTGTACCAGTCAGACAAAATCCTCCGTGCTCTTAAGATGCCCTATGAGAAGATACATGCGTGTGAAAAAGGATGTGTCTTATTTAGGCTTCAATATGAGGACTTGAACTATTGTCCCATTTGCAATTCTTCCAGGTACGTTGTGGTAGACAACGGTATGGGTGAGAAGACGCAGACCAAAATACCCGTTAATGTTCTTCAGTATATGCCAATCGTACCAAGACTTCAACGTCTTTTCATGGTCGAAGAGACGGCCGACAGATGACATGGCACAAAACGGGCAAAAGAACCGAACTAGATGCAGATGGGTGTGTGTGATGGTGCACATATCGGATGGTGAAGCGTGGAAGCGCTTCGATGCATTACATAAGGAAAAAATGGCAGATCCAAAGCATCCTCGAGTCGCCTTCAGCACAGATGGGTTCAGTGTGTTTGGTCAGATGGCAACCCCATACAGCTGTTGGCCCGTGTTTGTCATTCCACTCAATCTCCCCCCAGGCAGATTATGCAAAGAAATAACATTTTCCTGACGTTGATAATTCCAGGGCCCAACTATCCGGGGAAGAATATGATTGTTGTACATGCAGCCGCTTAAGGACGAAGCTTATGGCTAATCCACAGGAGAATTCATCTTCTTCTTCAGCTTAATGATTATGTTAGCTACTATGTCAAGGCCTGGAGAGCCTGTTATGTTTGCTTTCTTTATTGTTGAACTGGGTCCTGTTAGGGAAGTGGCACATTGTGGTACTGAACACTGTTATCTTTTGGGTGGTATGGCACCGTGTGTCATGCTATATTCGCTTTACTATTCTTCGGTGGTTAATGAATCGTGTGTCAATGCGTAGCTAGAAAATTTTATATTGGAATGTTCGCGGTCTGAATTCTAATACTAGGCAGCGTTCTGTCAGGGAGAAAGTGTCTGAAAGTCAGTGTTCTGTGGTTTGTCTTCGAGAAACTAAGCTCTCCTCATGCTCGCGTACAACTATGAAATGCATCTGTCCCTATGGATTTGATCAATTTGTTGAGTCCCCCTCCAGAGGTGCCTCTGGGGGACTTTTAACTACGTGGCAATCTGACGTGTTTCATGGTACTCTGCTAGAAGTTAAACCCTACGCTATTGTAATGCAGTTTACCTCAGTTCATAATAATGAGCAGTGGTTTCTCGTAAACATTTATGGCCCCTGTTAGGGTGAGTTGCGAGACGAGTTTGTTTCTTGGATCTATACTTTGGATGTCGACCCGGATCGGAAGTGGATGTTGATGGGGGACTTCAACTTTATTTGATCCATTGACAATAGGAACCTCCCTGGTGGTGATATCAATGATATGTTTATTTTCAATGAAATTATTGGCCATTTGGGACTGCTGGAACTTCCTTTAAAAGGAAGAAAATTTACATGGTCTAACATGCAGGACACACCTCTTCAGGAACAACTTGACTGGGTTTTTACCTCTGCCAGCTGGATTAACTTATACCCCATGACACAAGTGACTCCTCTGGCTAAAACTGCGTCTGATCATGTGCCTTGTCTGGTTTCCATCAGTACATCAATCCCAAAGGCGCATATTTTCAGGTTTGAATATTATTGGGTCCATCAGGCTGGTTTTATGGATTGTGTGCAGGAGGTTTGGGCTCGTCCTTCTCGTAAGACCCATATTTCAACAATTATTGTTGAGAAATTAAAAGCTTTGTGGTTTGCATTGAAGAAATGGAAAAAGGGTTTATCTCATATTAAAAGGTTAATTGAGAAATGCAACTGGGTAATCCTTTGGTTGGACAATCTTGAGGACATGAGATCTCTATCCAGACCTGAGAGCAACTTTAGGAAAGTTACTAAACTGCATCATGAGCATCTGCTGCAAATGCAATATCTGTACTGGAGGAAGAGATGTACCATCAGGTATATCAAAGTGGGAGAGGAAAACTCCAAGTTTATTCAGGCCATGGCAACTGAGAGATATAGAAAGAATTCTATTGCTAGCCTATTGTTGCCTGATGGCTCTGTTACGTCAGATCATGAGGAAATGGCCAAAGAGTTCTTATCTTCCTTCAAAAGCAGAATGGGTACTGTTCGGCCCATACCTTTAGATGAGAACATCTTGTCTCTAATACCTAGGGTCCAGGGCTTGGAGGTGCTCACCAAACCTTTTGATCTAAAGGAAATTGAGCAGGTTATTAAAGAAATGCCCATTGATAAGGCGCCTGGACCTGATGGTTTCAATGGTCTTTTTCTAAAAAAGTGTTGGCACATCATATCTGCTGTTTTTTGTTCGGCTGGTTCATGAGTTTCATGCGGGAGGGTTCAGTTAGAGAATCTCAATGATGCATACATTACTCTGATTCCAAAGAAGCAGACACCTGAGAGTGTGGGAGATTTTAGGCCTATTTCACTCACTAGTGTTGGTCTTAAATTTCATACAAAGCTTGCTGCTAATAGATTTCAAGAGGAGATCATCAAATGTGTGCATAAAAATCAGTATGGTTTCATAAAATCAAGAACAATCCAGGATTGTCTTTCTTGGACATTTGAGTATATCCATCAATGTAATCAGTCTAAACGGCCCATCCTTTTGCTTAAGTTAGACTTTGAAAAGGCCTTTGATTCTATCCAACATGAGGCTATCATAAGGATTCTTGTTGCAAAGGGTTTTGACAAAAGATGGATCACATGGATTAAGTAGTTGTTATCATCTGGCAGTTCTTCTGTCTTGCTTAATGGAGTTCCTGGTAACCATTTTAAATGCAAATGTGGAGTTAAGCAAGGAGACCCAATCTCTCCCTTGCTCTTTGTTATTGTTGCTGACCTCTTGTAGACATTGATTAATGATCTTCTTCAGCAGGGTTTAATAAGCAGGCCATTGCCAACTCATGATCCTGATTTCCCTATTGTTCAATACGCTGATGATACATTGCTTTTCTTAAATGCTGAAAGGGGTCAATTGGAGGCACTGAAATCAGTGTTATATTCTTTCTCAGAGGCAACTGGTCTTCAGATCAACTTTCATAAATCCTCCATGTATCCTATTAATGTGAATGACCATGTTGCTATTGATCTTGCTGCCTTATTTGGATGTAATCTAGGCAAAATGCCTTTCACATATCTAGGCCTGCCAGTGGGGACTACCAGGCCCAAGATTGTGGATCTACTTCCCCTAGTGGATTGTATGGAGAGAAGAGTGACAGCCAGTTCTTGGTTTTTGCCTCAAGGGAGCAGATTGCAATTAGTAAACTCTGTCATTTCTTCCTTTCCTATCTTCTTTCTTTGCAGTTTGTCAATTCCTCGGGGTATTCTGAAGCAGTTGGAAAGGATTCAGAGGCAGTGTTTATGGAGGAAATATGGTCAGGAGAGGGGCCACTCTCTGGCTTCCTGGCCACTTGTTTGCAGACCTAAATCGAAGGGGGGACTTGGAATCTTGAACCTTGGTTTGCAAAATGAAGCTCTTCTTCTTAAACATCTGAATAAATTTTATAATAAGATGGATGTGCCATGGGTTCAGCTAGTCTGGGACTCTTACTATTTCTAAAGTATTCCACATGATACTATTCTCTGTGGCTCTTTTTGGTGGAGAGATGTCTGCAAGTTGATGGATAAATTCAGAGCAGTTACTTCTGTTGATGTTCATAGTGGAGATACTGTGCTGTTCTGGTATGATCATTGACAATTTGGAAACAGTTGTGTCCCTCTTCAAGATTGCTTTCCTAGGTTTTATTCCTTTTGTCTCCACAAAAACCTCTCAGTCAGGGAAGCCTTTCAGGCTAGCAGTTTCCAAGATCTCTTTTACTTGCCTCTTTTTGAGCAAGCCTTTCAGGATCTACAATAGCTTTCGTACTTAATGGGGTCTTTCCAAATAGACAGTGGCTGTCATGACTCTTGGGGGTGGAGGCATGGTAAGAAGTCTGAATATACTGCAAAAAAGTTTTTCGACTTTGTCTATCAGCCAATGGTAGCAAACCCCATCCTGGGGTGGATCTGGAAGAGTTGCTGCACCATGTCGATCAAGATGTTTTCTTGGCTTGTTATAATGATAGGGTTAACACAAAGGACATGATCCAGAGGAGGCATTGGAAGACTAATGATGGGCCTGAATGTGTACTGTGTCCAACTGGGACACTTGAGGACAGAAACCATCTTTTTTTTCAGTGCAATTTCAGTGTTCGGGTGTGGAATTATCTGCAAATTATCTGGAAAGACAGTGATGATATGGTGGAGATTGCGTGTCATGCTAGGAAGGACTTCAACAAACCTTTCTTTGGGGAAGTGGTCTTTATTGCCTGGTGGAATATTTGGAAGGTCAGGAATGACAGAGCTTTCCGGAACATCAAACCTTCTTTCAAGGCTTGGAGAAATGGCTTCATTGGGGATCTCACACTACTCTGTCATAGAATCAAAAAGAAGTATAGAGAGGCCTTACTTAAGTGGATTGATTTCCTGCCTCCTTGAGGAGAGCTTGTTAAGTGTAACACTGTAATTTTTAGGTATAGTGCACCCCTCCCTTGTGTAGCCTTCTTTAGGTTCCTGTTCTTTTCTTTTTTTTCTTTACTCATCTTGAGGAAGCCCTGTATTGTTTTGGTTCTTTCATTAATAAAATGTTGTGGGGTGTAAGCCGTGCAGTCTTCAAGGTAAAAAAAAACCAAATTGCAAGAAGCTTGGGATAATGGGTTCAAGACATACGACGCCATTAGCAAAGAGAACTTCATAATGCGTGTCTGGTACATGTACTCGACGCATGACTTGCCGGCGTATGCGCTATTCGTTGGCTGGTGTGTGCATGGAAGGTTCCCGTGCCCCACATGCAAGGGAGCTCTTGAGTTTCGTTGGTGACGGCAGGCACAAGTATAGTTGCTTCGACTTGCATAGACCGTTTCTACATCCTGGCCATAAGTTTAGGAAAGACAAGAAGAACTTCATCAAAGGTAGAGTTGTCAAACACTCTGCACCACCTGCGTTGACTTTCCAACAGAACCTAGATCAATTAAACGCTCTCGAGCCAGATCCAGAGCGTCCAGGGTATTTCAAGGGGTATAATAAGGAACACGCTTGGACTCACAAGACATGCTTCTGGGATCTGCCTTACTTCCAAGACCTCCTTTGCCCACACAACATCGACGTGATGCACACTGAAAAGAATATCACCGAAGCCATTTTTGGTACATTGTTCAACATAGAGGGGAAATCAAAGGATAATACTAAGGTTAGAGTCGATCAAGAGGAGTTATGTGATAGACCGTTACAAAACATGAAAGAACCGAAAGGAAAGGGGATTTGGACGAAGCGAAAGGCATGGTTCAATCTTGGAAGGCCAACTATGGAGGAAATTATTTTGTGGGTGAAAATGCAGTTGATGTTCCCCGATGGCTATGCAGCAAATCTAAAGAGGGGAGCGAGTCTTCAAAAATTGAAAATATTTGTTCTAAAAAGTCATGATTGGCACATATGGATTGAGCGGATAATGCCGGTGATGTTGCGTGGCTTCATCCCTGAGGATGAATGGCTAGTACTGGCAGAGCTGAGCTATTTCTTCCGTGTTATTTGTGCGAAAGAACTATCGCCTGGCCTCCTAGAAGAAATGGAACAGTTGGCACCGGAGTTGATCTGCAAGTTAGAGATGATCTTTCCGCCAAGCTTCTTTAATCCAATGCAACACTTGATTTTACATCTCCCAATCGAGGCACGATTGGGGGGGGGGCGTGCAAAATCGTTGGTGCTACTCAATTGAGAGGATGCAGAAGACGCTTCGAGCAAAATGTAAAAATAAACGTAGAATAGAAGCATCGATGGCGGAGGCATTCATCACTGAGGAGGCGGCAAACTTCGTGACAGCAAACTACGAAGCCAAAAATCGTCATTTGCATAATCTGAAGCCTCGGTACAATGCTGACGAGCCTAAAAAGGGTGGATCCAACCTCAGCCTATTCAAAGGAAATCTCGCACCAGGCAGTGGTTGGAAACCAGTATCATTGGATGTTGAAGAATGGCGGACCATTTCGCTGTATCTCTTCAACAACCTAATGAAAATCGGACCGTACATCGAGTAAGATCTCGGTACATTGTTTCACAACTTCTAATTCCTTTGAACTGCTCTTATTCCTGGATATTTGATGCTGTCGATATGTCGCCATATTCTCGTATGGAGCGGTGATCTAAAAGGATTCCGTCGAAGAGTATGAGCTTCTGGCAAAGCAAGGAGCCGAATATCCCGGTTTCATCTCTTGGTTCAAAACAACGGTAATTTCCATTAGACCCTTTCATTTCTTTGGCTAATTTGCGACCAATGCAACAATCCTTTCGTATTAAACTTGTAGGCCAATTCAGAGATTATGGATGCCGAATTGAGACAAGTAGCTAATGGTTTTGACTATAAGGTCCGTTCATTTGACAAATACGACTTCAACGGGTATCGCTTTCGTACCTATGGCAAAGAGCTATCTATGGCCGATCGAAAGTCTACACATTGTTGTGTCTCTGCTATCAGCGAAGGAGGCATCGAGTATTATGGAAGAGTTGAAATAATTTATGAACTTCAATTCTATGGTGAAAACCCACCAAATGTCGTAGTCTTCAGATGTTATTGGTTCCAGCCGAGGGAGACTAGAAGGACTCATGAACATATAGAGCTAGTCGAAATCGAATAAGGCACCCATTTGGATGTTCCCGATGTCTATATTAAGGCTCAACAGGCAACCCAAGTTTTCTATCTACCGTGGGCCTGTCAAAGTGATCCAAATCTCAATGGTTGGGATGCCGTTTATGAAGTTTCGCCACGTGTTAGACCACCTCCCCCCAATGAAGAGGATTATGAACCTCACATTAAACAAGACACACATGACGAAGGAGAATTCTTCCAAGAAACACGTCTTTCCAAAAAACATTTCAAGAACCGCTCTACTCCACCCTGGAAAATTGAAGTAGACAACGATAGTGAATCCGACTTCACCCCTGAGCCGGAACAAGAAGAGCCAGAAGAAGGAGAAGTTACTGCTGCAGATTTACCTGTCAATGCTTGAACGATTACGTAAAGGTGGCCTTCCACATGATGATGCATTTATTAATGATGATGATGAGCACGCCATGACCGATAGTGATGATGATGATGCATTTATTAATGATTTTAATGAGCACGTCAATACCGATAGTGATTATTAGGTATTCAAATTTTTATGTTGTACTTGATTTATATAGTTATTTTTATGATTGTATGATTTATTTAGTTGGTATGTATAATTTTCTTACTTTGTATGATTGTTTCTTATACATAGTGCCATGGTCTTGATGTCCGTCCCGGTCGGCCCTCACCCGCTTTATGATTCGGATGTGGTAAATTCTATTTCATAACTATTTGTTGCATTTCACATTTATGACAATTATGGCCATCAAGTTGACATAGAGATATTTTAATATAGGAGGTATGTGAACCAGAATTTGAAACCGACCCTCTTGTCGAGAAGTTAAATTTAGTTGAAAAAGAAAATGAGTATTTGAAAGAAAAAATTAAAAGAATTGAAGAGAAGATGACGTTGGAGTTGTATGTTGCCGATGTCATCGATGATCACAAGATGAAGATGAATGCAATGCGCTTGAAGATGGATGCAATGCGCCTGAAGCTTAAGAAGATTAGAAAATATGCCATTGATAATGAGGCTTGGTATCATTATGCCGTTGGATCAATTGTTACCTTAGTTGCGATTTTCATCACATTCGTTGTGATGAGGGTAAGTTTTCTCCAGTGTTTTGCTTTACAAATGGATACTTAGCTTATTTTCCTCCTAAATGGCCTAATTACCTAAGTTAGATAAAGAATGAGCTATACTTAGCTTATTCAGTTCATTTATGACATACTTAGCATACATAGGTAAAAAATGGCATGATAATCTCTGTTTTCTCCAAAATGATATAGACTTAGCTTATTTTCCTCGAAAATGACATAATAACCTTACTAAGCTCCAAAATGACCTATTTACATAGCTTAGCTCTAAAATGACCTACACTTAGCATTTTTACCTAGCTTAGCAATAAAATGGCATTTTTACCTACCTTAGTTAGAAGAAGAAGAAGATAAAGAAGAGGAGAGGAGAAAAAGAAAGAGAAGAAAAAAATCTTCTTCTTCTTCTTCTTCTAACTATTCTTCTTCTTCTTCTTCTTCTTCTTCTTCTAACTTTCATCTTTCCCAATTTGCAGATTTGCTTTACATGAGGAAGCTTGGATTCATGGAGTGTACTATTCTTCTGGTGCTTCCTTGTTGTTTATGAAAACTTGTTTGGATATGTATGTCTATATGGATATGTTGTTGGAAACTTGTTTTTGGTTATGTATATATGGATATGTTGGACTTTGTTGAACTATGTTTTTGGATTTGATGAAATATGTTGTTGAACATGCTGTTGGATATGTTGGATATGTATGCATGTATATCTGTGTTTGAAACCATGTCTAATTAATGGGATTTAAATAAAAACAGGGGATATATAGCCTCTTTGCCGTCTGCTAGTAGACGGCAAAGAGGACACATGGCAATCACCTGTGCAAACTGGGAACATTGGCTTCCTATTTGGTCATTTTGCCGTCTGCTGGCAGACGGCAAAGTGACCAGCTATGCCGTCTGCCAGCAGATGGCAAAGATTGAAACCTATTTGCCGTCGGCTGGTGGACGGCATAGCTGGACATGTGGCAGCTTCCCAGTGCTGCCTAGCTGAGCCCTTTGCCGGCTGGTGGACGACAAAGAGCTTTGACTCTTGCCGTCCGCTGGCAGACGGCAAAGAGCGCCGTTAACCCCCTAACGGCTCTCACGCCACCGCACTGCCGTTCGTTGTCTTTGCCATCTGCAGGCCTCGGATGGCGGACGGCACAATCATTTGTCGTGCATTTCCAGGAAGCGGACGACAAAGAAGGCCTTTGCTGGCACGTGTTCAGCCGGACAGTTTGCCGTCCGCTAGCAGACCGCAAACATGTTTGCTGTCCGGGATCTATGTCTTTGTCGTCTGCCATGGCGGACGGCAAAGAAGCTGATTCCAGTAGTGCACTACTATCAAAACTATCATATTACTTTGCTCCTGATCATATTACTACAAATAATTAATCTCCAGGTGTGGTTGAATTGACAACTCAACTGCTAATACTTGCAAATATTCTTTGGCGCCCCTTGTGTCGAATCTATAAATTAGGGTTGAATACTCTACCCTCGAAAACTGTTGCAATCCCCTATACTTGTGGGTTATCAAGACCTTTTTCTGGCACCGTTGCCGGGGAGCATAGCTATATTTGTTGAGTAACTTGGGATTATTATCAATTTATCACTATGAAGAATCTGAAGGATACAAAAACCAAGATCGTTACCTCTAGGACAAGAGGAGGTAAGGAACTGCCATCACATTCTGCACTTGATTCACCTTCTGTTTTGAGTACACTTGCAACACCACCACATGTTATTAACCCTGATATGTCGCAAGTTATTGATGATGCTACTTCTTTGAGTGCTACTCATGATGATGCTAGTACCTTGCTTGATGATGGTGTGCCACTAGGTGATTTTCTTGATGAACAAATTGCTAGAGCTAAAGAGAATGAAATTACTGAAACTGATGAGATCATTGAAACTGATGAAGTGCTTGAAACTGAAAATCTTGAAACACCTGTTAGACCTAGCCCTCCTAGATATGAATTGCCTAAGATACTGGAAGGTTATGTTATGGATGAGGAGACAACTACAGATTTTCTTGCTTGCAATGATAGACATGATATTAATAAATTATTATGCAAACTAAAAGAAAAATCTTTGAATGCTAGAATGAAATGTGATCCTAAGTTTGCTACTTCACCAATCTTTGTTAATGATAAGGATTATGAATTCTCTATCGACCCAGAGTTAATTTCTTTGGTAGAATCTGGTCCTTTCCATGGTTATGAAACTGAAACTGTTGTTCCACACCTTACTAAATTAAATGATATAGCCACCGTATTTTCTCATGATGAGAAGATTCGCTACTACTATATCCTCATATTATTTCCGTTCTCATTAAAGGGTGATGCTAAAATATGGTGCAATACTCTTGCCCCTGGTTGTGTGCGTAGTCCCCAGTATATGATCTATTATTTCTCTGAAAAATATTTTCCTGCTCATAAGAAACAAGCTGCCTTACAGGAAATATTTAACTTTGTGCAAATTAAAGAAGAGAGTCTCCCACAAGCTTGGGGGAGGCTTCTCCATTTGCTTAATGCTTTGCCTGATCATCCACTTAAGAAAAAAGAAATACTTGCTATCTTCTATAATGGACTATACTTCTAGGGACTTCCTAGATAGTTGTGTTGGTTGTGTTTTTAGGGAACAAACTGTTGAACAGGCTGAGGATTTATTGAATAACATATTGAAAAATTATGATGATTGGACTCTTCCTGAACCACCGCTTAAACCCACACTGAAGAAGAGGGGTATCTTATATCTCAGTCCTGAAGATATGCAAGAGGCAAATAAATGTATGAAGGAAAAATGTATTCAAGCAGAGGATGTTAAGAATTTACCACCTATAGAAGAAATACATGGACTTGATACACCACCACCCAAGGTGGTAGAGGTAAATTCTTTATTAAAGTTTGATGAAGGTGACATCCCCTACAATAAAATTCCTAGTCAATGCCTTTATGAATTTGATACCTACATCATGAAACAAGATCACTTCAATGCAAATGTTACGAAACAGTTGAAATATAATGTAACGCCCTCGATGCGGCTATATCTCCCACGTGTCGAAGCACGACTTAGAGGCATAACCGCATTGAAAGCAATGTCGCAAGTGAGGTAATCTTCACACAACCCATGTAATACATAAGGGAAAGAGATACATAGTTGGCTTACAATCGCCACTTCACACAATACATGAGTAAAGCATTACATCATACAGATACAATCAAGGTCCGACTACGGAACCAAAATAAAAGAAGACTACCCCAAATGCTACACAGATCCCGATCGTCCCAACTGGCTCCACTACTGATCAACTGAAACGAAACAACACAATGAACAAGATCTTCATCGAGCTCCTCCTTGAGCTCGGATGCGCCACCCGCACGGTTTCGCGGCACCGCAAACTGGTTTTGAAGTATCTGTGAGTCACGGGACTCAGCAATCTCACACCAGCGAGATCAAGACTATTTAAGCTTAAAGGTAGGACAGGGTAGTGAGGTGGAACTGCAGCAAGCGGCTAGCATATATGGTGGCTAACATACGCAAAAGAGAGCGAGAAGAGAAGCAAAGCACGGTCGAACATCTATGATCAAGAAGTGATCCTAAAACTACTTACGTCAAACATAACTCCAACACCGTGTTCACTTCCCGGACTCCGCTGAGAAGAGACCATCACGGTTACACACGCGGTTGATGTATTTTAATTAAGATCAACTTCGAGTTTTCTACAACCGGACATTAACAAATTCCCATCTGCCTCATAACCGCGGCACGGCTTTGAAAGATAATACCCGCAGGGTGTCCCAACTTAGCCCATTATAAGCTCTCACGGTCAACGAAGGATATTCCTTCTACCGGGAAGACCCGATCAGTCTCGGAATCCCGGACTACAAGACATTTCGACAGCAATAAAACAAGACCAGCAAAGCCGCCCGGATGTGCCGACAAATCCTGATAGGAGCTGCACATATCTCGGTCTCAGGGCACACCGGATGAACACTACGTACGGTAACCGACGATACCCCAAGTTGCCTCGGGGCGGCACCGCAAGTGGCTCTAGTTTGGACCAGCACTCGGAGGAGAACTGGCCCGGGGATACCACCAAGTACCCCTTCGGATGCGCCAAGTTCGACTACATGATGCGTCAAGTACCTCTACCGTCGACATGAACATCTACGAAAACGTGTACAACTACCGTCGCCACGTGAACAACGACTTCCACTACGCCGTGTACGACTACTTCCCTCGACGATCATCGCGAGAACGTCTACTTCCCTCTACGAAACGCATTCCGCCCCGAACGCACGCTTCAAAGATATAGCCGCATCGAGGGCGTTACATATAATTATGATATGATTGCTCGTTTGAGTGACTTGTTATTTAGAATCTCGAATGATGTTAGAGGTGTAGGAAAACATGCTTCTATGGTTCATACTCAGTTAGAACAAGTTGCTAAATCTCAAAGAGAGTTGCTTGAGGAAATGAATAATAATATCAATGATCATGCTATTAGAGTAGTAACTAGAGGAGGTAGAATGACTTAGGAACCACTTTATCCCGAAGGTCACCCTAAAATAATTGAACAAGACTCTCAAAGAATTAACACTGATGCACCTAGTTCTTCTAAAAAGAAGAAGAAAAGAAAAATGATTGGACTTTGCATGCCCCTAGTGATCCTGAAATAGAAATACCTACTGACAATGATAATGATGTTTGTATCTCTAATGCCGAAACTCAATCTGGTAATGAACATTCACCTAGTGATAATGAAAAAGATAATGATGATGCTCATCAAGACACTCAACTAGACAATGATAAACAACCCAATAATGATGTTGATATAGAACCAACTGTTGATCTTGATAGCCCACAACCTAAAAATAAAAGATATGATAAAAGAGACTTTGTGGCAAGAAAGCATGGAATGGAAAGAGAACCAAGGGTTAAAAAACCCATGCCCTTTCCACCTAAATCAACTAATAAGAAAGATGATGAAGAATTTGAACGCTTTGCTGAAATGCTTAGGCCATTCTTTTTGCGCACTCGCTTGACTGATATCTTAAAGATGGCTCCGTATGCAAAATACATGAAAGACATCATCTCTAATAAAAGAAAGATACCTGAAGCTGAAATCTCCACCTTGCTTGCCAATTATTCTTTTATGGATGGAGTACCTAAAAAACTTGGAGATCCGGTATTGCTAACTATACATTGCTCGATCAAGAGAAACTATGTTAAAACTACTTTGTGTGATTTAGGAGCCGGTATTAGTGTTATGCCTTTCTCTTTATATAAAAGACTTGATTTAAATAAACTCACACCTACTGAAATATCTTTGCAAATGGCTGACAAATCAACTGCCATACCTATCGGTATTTGTGAGGATGTGCCCGTTGTTGTTGCAAATGTTAATATCTTAATTGACTTTGTTATACCTGAGATGCCCGAGGACGACAACATGTCGATTATCCTTGGTAGACCCTTCTTGAATACTGCAGGCGCTGTTATTGATTGCAATAAAAGCAAGGTCACTTTTCATATCAATGGCAATGAGCATACGGTGCACTTTCCGAAGAAACCATTCCAAGTGAATGGTATTAATGCTATTGAAAAATCTCCGACACTCACTATTGGAAGTTTTCAACTACCTCTACCTACCGCCAAAAAGAAATATGAAATGCTTATTGTTGGGGACATGCATATCCCCGTTGAGGTAACTTAGTGTCTTATGAAAGTTCTTCGGTTTCATGCTAATAGGAAGTGGTTGTTAATAAGACTTGATCAACCTTATTGATGGATAATTTTT
Organism: Aegilops longissima; assembly: GCA_021605205.1. Taxonomy (NCBI): domain Eukaryota; kingdom Viridiplantae; phylum Streptophyta; class Magnoliopsida; order Poales; family Poaceae; genus Aegilops; species Aegilops longissima. The sequence goes on from CM038681.1 coordinate 576,560,678, forward strand.
GAGAGGTATGAAGTTGATGAATTTAGTAAGCACTATCATATGTCCTTACCTTTGTTTTCTGTTTTTCTTAGTTAAATAAAATAAAATGCCATGTTTTGTCTGTTTTGTGAATTTCCTGTGCAATAAAAAGTGACCCAAAAATAGAAGTTCTCAGAATGCCCTGAAAATTGAATATGATTTTTTTCTGAATATTTCTGAATTTTTGATGCAAATAACATTAGAGGGGGGGGGGGTGCACCAGGTGGGTACAACCCACATGGGCGTGCCAGCAGCCCCATGCGCACGCTGGTGGGTTGTGGTCCCCACATGGCCCTCCTCACTTATCTCTTTTGCCCATGTCATCACCTACCTCCAGAAAAATTCACCATTGCTCTCTCTCCCATGTTCTTGCTTCAAACCCGCGGATTTTGATCCCTTTGCTCGAAGCTCCATTTCTGAAACTGTTTTGGGAGATTGCTACTTGGTATGTGACTCCTCCATCGGTCCAATTAGTTTTTGCTTTAGTGGTTTATATTTTGAATAATTAACTACTCTTGGTGTTGCTATAGATGGGCTTGCATGTTGAATTCTTAGAGTTCTAAGTAGTTTGAATGTTTGATATGGCCTCTATGCGTCCCTATGAGTAGTTGCCATCAATCTTGTGAAGTTTTGTTGACAAAATTTTTGTGGACTAAAATTTTCAGAATTTTAATTATAGGAATAAGTTGAGTTTCTTAAGGAAGTTTGCTTCCAAGAAGAACTCCAAGGGAGTTATTGGGGAATCATTGGGGAGTCATCGGACAATGATCTCCGCACCCGGAGAATGACAGATGTGCGGCCATGCGAATGGCCGCACAACCCATTCATGGAGGGAGCCGGAATCCGTCAAGAGTTCGCACAATTTGCTTACAAATTCCTTTTTGCAAAGTTTTCATTTTTTTGAGTAGGAATAACCCTCCTGAAGTGCAGTTTAATTTATATGCTGAAACCCGTCAGATACGACTTACTGTATTTTGTGATATATGCTTGATCCCTTCTGACGGGGAAATAAGGGAGCCTAGGCCTGCAGAGTTCGAGGGATTTTATCATACTCTGTTAGTGGGAGATGAGAGAGGAGTGTCGAGTGTCACCGCCACTAGCTTGTAGTTTGCTTCTATGCATTATTTTGCTCTATTCATTGCTAAGTGCTTAATTGCTAGGGAGAAGGTCGGTGCACTCTATGCTCTGAACTTCGCCATCTTACGTCGCGCACTATACGGCGACAACACCTATAGCCTGGGGGCTGTCATTGCACGTCGCCTGCACCTTAACAGATCCAAGGGTAAAATTGACGGTGGTATTTATGCGACTCGTTTAGCGAGTCATTTTAACATTCAGATATGCCAGCATGATTATCGCTTGCCCAAGGTTTACTTAGATCGCCAGGCTGTGGCGGATCATTAGTTATTGATGGCGAGAACACTGACATTCCTGTTCCCTACAACCTAATTTTTAGTGAAGACACTCGTGATATTATTCCGTTGCCTGCACCTGCTTTGTTTGATTCTATTGCGAGGGGAGGATACATGATCATGCCAGAGGACATCATCGCCTATCGGAACAACCAAGCAGCGGTTGGGGAGGAGCCTCAGGAGTGGGACCCCCAGGTACCCGCTCCACATTACTTCCACGTGGGACCCGAGGGTTACTTCGAGTGGTGATTACCAAGCTAGGGCAAAAGCCTAAGCTTGGGGGAGTACGTATTTCCACCGACATTACATTCATGTTTACACATTTCATTCCATTTGTCGGTGTCCACACCTTTTCATTGTACTATCCATGCTAGAGTTATTTTCTCGCTTTCTTCTTGTGTGTTTGAAAAACTTTAAGAAAACCCAAAAAAATGTTGCTTGCTTCTTTTCATTTTTTCTTGCTAGAGTAGTTAGTGGTAGTATTAAAAACAAAACCCAAAATATTTCTCAATTATTCTTTTGCTTGTTGGGAGCTCTCCCGTGTAAATAGTTTTTCTCGTTTTTGTCTTTCTTTATTTAATTTGCTTCCTTCAAGAAAAACTAGAAAACTCCAAAATATTTCAGTGTGTTTCTCTCAAATTCTTTTCTTTTTATTGAGTCAAACCGAGGAGAAGACCACGATGAAAATGTTGAGTGGCTCTCATATGCATTATTGTTGATCTACTACGCAATGTCATTTCTTGATTCAATAAAGAGCCCGTATTACCTTGTCTTCTCCTTTGGAATAAAAATGTTTGCAGATTCTAGCTTAGTCCAGGGCACTCTTGCACTATTATTATTTTCAAATCATTCGGTTGTGCAAGGGAAATGCAATAATGACGATATTTGATGAACTGGCTGTGGCAGACAGAAACGGGTACGAACTCAACTTGTTTTGTTTTTGTAAACACGTTTAACCTAGTATCCATGATTCAACCTATTATGATTAAACATGTTTGCAATGACCATTAGAGATTATAGTTTCTCATGCCATGCTTAAGTAGCTAGGAGTGGATAATGATTTATCTTGGATGTCAACATTGCGTTAAAATGATTGTGATGTAGTATGATGATATGGTATCCTCCTCTGAATGTACGAGTGGATTGACTTGGCACATGTTCATGCATGTAGTTGAATCAAAACCAACATAGCCTCTATGATATTTATGTTCATGGTGTTCATATCCCACTCATGCTAGTATCCAATGTTACTTATGCATAATTCATGTTCATGACCGTTTTCGCTCTCTAGCTGGCCGCTTCTCAACCTATTTGCTAGCCTTCGCCTGTACTAAGCGGGAATACTGCGTGTGCATCAAAATGCTGAAACCCAAGTTATTCCAGATAAGTCCACCATATATCTACATATATGCGGTATTACGCTGCCGTTCCAAGTAAATTTGCATGTGCCACCTCTAAAACTTCAAATAAACATCCGTTTTGTGTGCCTGGATTGTTCATGGAGTGACAGAAGGTAGTCAGTATCTTCCATGCTAAGAGGGTTATTCTCATGATGAGTGTTTATTCACTCATCCTTGCACGAGAGGGGCGGTAATAGGGATTCCCAGCCCCGAATTCAAAATTGCAAATAATTAAACAAAACTCCCCAGGTTTGTTGTTGGTATGGACGGTACCCGTGGATTAGGCTTGCCGTGGAGTGTGTTTGTTGGTGGAGTGGGAGTAAACCTTTACTTTTATCACTTGGGAACTACCACTAATGTGTTTAGCATGGAAGATACCGATAACCAATGGTTGCGAAGTAAACAGGAAAGGTGCATTTATCAAAATTTCATTTATGTCTGCTTTAAAAACTTGAGCTGTGGCACCGCTGCAAATCACTGCATCCCTCTGCGAAGGGACTATCTATTTACTTTTATGTTGAGTCATCACCTTCTCAAATAAGCGCCAGATCTGAGAGCACTATTGTCATCCTCATGCAATGTGTATAGCTAATGTTGGGTGCATCATGACTGGATCTTTTCTACCATGAATTACAATGTTTAGTCGTTGCTTGAACTTTGGAGGTTCTCTGCATTTATGTTTTGCGGTCCTAGAAAGGGCTAGCGAGATACCACTATTGTCATATTATATCATGGTTGTTTTGACAAAGTGTTGTCATTTGAGATATCTTATTTTGTCCGCTAGTTGATTATGCCATTGATATGAGCTAATTTATTTTTTAAGAGTTATTGTCGACATGGTTAGTCATGATCTTTTGCTGAAAACCTGGGTGCTACTTAAGCTTATTTATATAAACAAGAGAAATAGTCTGTAAAAGTTCTTCTTTTTCACTTTCAGTTTATCAACTAAATTGCTTGAGGACAAGCAAAGGTTTAAGCTTGGGGGAGTTGATACATCTCCATCATATCTACTTTTCCTAAAGCTTTTCCCCTTGTTTTGGACTCTAATTTGCATGATTTGAATGAAACTAACCAGGACAGACGCTATTTTTAGCAGAATTACCATGGTGTTGTTTTTGTGCAGAAATAAAAGTTCTCATATTGGAACGAAACTTTTTAGAGAATTATTTCAGAATATTTAAAAAATACTGGAGCCAAGAACCACCGGAGGGGGGCCCTTGGGTGAGCACAACCCACCAGGGCGCACACAGAGCCGCCGCCACCACATGTTCTTCACCGGGAGGCCAGATTTGGAGTCTGTTTGGGGCTCAGAGAGGGGGATCTTCGATCTTCGTCCTCACCAACCCTTCTCCATCGCCAATTCCATGATGCTCGCCACCGGGAGTGAGTAATTTCTTCGTAGGCTCACTGGACGGTGCAGAGTTGGATGAGATTCATCATGTAATTGAGTTAGTTTTGTTAGGGCATGATCCCTAGTATCCATTATGTTCTGAGATTGATGTTGCTATGACTTTGCCATGCTTACTTCTTGTCACTTTGGGCCCGGGTGCCATGATTTCTGATCTGAATCGTTTATGTTATCACCATTATATCTATGTTCTAGATCTGATCTTGCAAGTTATATTCACCTATTACTTGTTATGATCTAGAAACACACTGAAATATTTTTGGTGTTTCAGTGTTTCTTGAAGAAAGCAAATTAACAAAGGAAAAAACAAAAACACAAGAAAAAACTATTTACACAGGAAAGCTCCCAACAAGCAAAAGAAATATTTTTGGGTTTTCTTTTAATACTACAACTAATTAAACTAGAAAGTAAAACCGAAAATAAGTGAGAAATATTTCTGGATTTTCTCAAAGTTTTTCAAACACACAAGAAGAAAGCGAGAAATAAAAACTAACATGGATTATATACTGAAAAAGGATGAACACCGACAACTAGAATGCAATGTGTGAACATGAATGTAATGTCGGTGAGAAATACATACTCCTCCAAGCTTAGGCTTTTGACTAGCTTGGTAATCACCACCCGTAGTATCCATCTAGTTCGATATTAAAGTGCTAGGGCGGCGACACTTTAGCGTCCCAAGTCCGGACCTCGTTCTCTGCCACTGCCAACGTGTTCCGGTAAGCAACGATTTTTGGTGGCATGACGGTGTATCCGTTCCTGGCCCGACAGTCAAACAAAGTAGGTGCAGGGAACGGAATAATATCATGAGTATCCTCACTAAAAACCAAGTTATATGAATGGGGTTGAGGATGCTCAGGGGCATCAATAAAAGGGTGACCTATCATAGCATGGTGATCTAGATAAATCCTAGGCAACAAATAATCATGGGGGCGTATATCAACGTGGAAACGTCTCGCTAAACGAGTAGCATAAATGCCACTGCGAATCTTTCCCTTAGTCCTGTTAGTGTGCAGGCGGTGTGCAATGATAGCTCCAAGGCTATAAGTGTTGTCGCTAAAAAGTGCTCGGTATAAAATGGAGATGTCAGGGGCATAGAGTGCACCACATTGCTCCCTAGCAGCCAAACATTTCCCTATGAATAAAGCGAAGTAATGCACAACAGGAAATTGCAAACTAGTGTCTCGGGCTTTCGACACGCCCCTTTCCTCTCCCACAGTTAGAGTGCGGAGAAAACCCTCAAAATCCTCCAGTCTAGGCCCTCTTAATTCCCCATCAGAGGGAATCAAACACACAAAATTCAGCAAGTGTTATCTCATGATTTTCAGCATATAAATAAAAATGCACCATGGGGGGTTCGAGCCTATTCAAGAAATGGAAATTTTGCACAAAGGAATTTGTAAGGATGTTACTGGTCACACTCACCTGTGAGGAAGTCGGTCAACCCGACATTTGCAACAAATTGCACAAATTCATGGTAGAATCTGACTTCATTCATGAAGGCATTGTGCGGCCATTCGCACGGCCGGACCTCGGTCATACACGGAATGTTGAGTTCACTATCCGAGGAGTCCCCATTGACTCCCTTGGCACTGTGTTCCGAGGAACTTCTCTGAAAGAAGTTCATGTTTCCTACGGACAAAGTTCTCTACATCTCTCCAATAATCAGAGTTTCATATTTGTTTTCAATAGTAGGAAGAGGGAGTTGAAAACTTCTAATAGTAGTTGTGAAACCTTTCCAATACAATTGATACCATGCACTTGGATCTGTTTCCTTGGAAAGTGCAGTGTATGCTCATTACCATTGATATGAAAAGTGACCTTGCTTTTGTTGCAATAAATAACAGCCCTTGCAGTATTCAAAAAGGGTCTACCAAGGATAATCGACATGTTGTCTTCCTTGGTCATATCAAGTATAACAAAGTCTGTTAAGATAGTAACATTTGCAACTACAATAGGCACATCCTCACAAATACCTATATGTATGAAAATTGATTTATCAGCCATTTGCAATGATATTTCAGTAGGTGTGAGTTTATTCAAATCAAGTCTTCTATTTAAAGAGAAAGGCATAACACTAACACCGGCTCCCAAGTCACATAAAGCAGTTTTAACATAATTTATTTTAATGGAGCATAGTATAGTAGGTATTTCGGGATCTCCTAGTTTCTTAAGTACTCCATCCTTAAAAGAGTAATTTGCAAGCATGGTGGAAATTTCAGCTTCAGGTACCTTTCTTTTATTATTGACAATATCTTTCATATACTTAGCATATGGGGCCATCTTTAAAATATTAGTCAAACGAGTACGCAAAAAGACTGGCCTAAGCATTTCCGCAAAGTGTTCAGAGTGTTGACGTATAATGTGCTGCCTAGTCTCTTCCATCAGATCGGTCTTTTGGTTGCATTGGGTAGAGCATGCACTTCTACATGGTATCAGAGCCAAGAGGTCTTGAGTTCAAGACCCGGCTGACGCAATTATACTGCAGCCCACTTTCGGTCCATGTTTAGGCTTGAGGGAGCCACATGAGAGGGGGAGTGTTGACGTATAATGTGCTGCCTAGTCTCTTCCATCAGATCGGTCTTTTGGTTCCATTGGCTAGAGCATGCACTTCTACACAGAGGGTCTATCAAGTTCTAAACGTGAGTTATGTGTATGGATACTATCTTGGATTTTTTTGGCATATAGCCAATTCCTGAGTCAGGGCCCATCAACGCTTCTCTGTGTATTATAGGTTCATCATTTGTTTCGACAATATTTCATCTCCACACCCTAACGGTCTGTACGAATTTTCCAACCTATATAGTTCAGGTACACGTTCGACCGAAATTACTGCATCTTATGTAGAGGCTTCCATACCAGTCGAAGTATGAAATAGTAGAACTAATTCTAGCATTTCTTTTCTTTGACCTGATTACGAAGATTCTATAATCGTATCGAGTTGCACTGTCCTCCCACTCACTATTTTGCAAAAAACATTTCTTCAAAATTACCGCACTCTCTAGCAAAATACTTTGCCTTGGCGTAGTGATAGAGGAACACCCGACCATTTGGTATAACCTACAAAGTAGCACTTATTTGAACAAATTTGATGGCGCTCTTTTTAGTGTAAAAAGCCATAGTCTCTAAAGCATCACTTTAAATGTAATGGGTGGAACAATCAATGTCATCTCTGATCTCACCATGTCATACATAGCTAGATTACATCTACTCAAAACACTCTATTCTTAGTAGTGTTTTAGGAGGTGAAAGATATAAAAGTATTTTATAGCTCATCAGACATTCGCTAAATTTGTAAATCAAATATTCTTTTCTGCAATCCAATTGTTGAAACATAATTTTCTTGTTACAATAACTTCTACTTCATACTGAAAATCTTTTGAATCATTTCAAAGGTCTAGATTTATGTCTCAATTAGTAAATATAAATATCTACTTGAGTCATCCTTGAAGACAGATAAATCCACAGCTTGCAACAACACTTATTTGACTACATACATCAATATGCATATTTTGAATTATTTTTGTTGCTCGTTCTTTATGGCATGTGAACAATATTTTAGTTTACTTCACTATTTGGGCGAAAATTGCAAGTGTCAGGTGGTTCATAATCATATGACTCCAAAATCCATCACTATGGAATTTCTCCATGTGAGTTTCTCCAATGTGACTAAATGAAGTGCCACACATATGTGGTATTCTTTTAGTATTGCGACATTTAGCGTCAGTGTGGATGTTCAATTTTATCATCAATGTTCATAACTTAAATCCTATTCATAATAGGAGTATGGTCCTTTTGGTCATTACATCGAACAACCATTATTTTCTTATGAACAACCTCCTTGCAACTTCTGCAATGGGTAGAGTGTACAAAACTCTAAAATGAATTATGATAATAAATTCAGAGGTAATATGTTGATGAAAAAGTATCATAACTTTTACGAAATTTTCAACACATATTTTAACCTCATTTATTTGTTGGTCATTAGTCGTAGTAATTCTTGCATCGGTTCGCAACATTATGCAACAGAGTCGGTATCCTTGTGATCAACTTTTGACCACAATTCCCAAAGAAATTAGTGCTTAACATTTTAATCACAATGGTAAAGAATCACAATTTACTTGTATAGCTTTCTCTACATCTTATAACTTGTATGACATTCATACCTAAGCTGGACATTCCAGTCTTCTTTTCTTTCCGCCTCTAAACTTCTTATAATTTACTTTCAATATTTTTCCCACTTAACATAAGAATCATCTAACTTTTAAGAGTGGCGTGAGCCCCGAACTTCCCCGGGCATGTAAGTCTCAATACATCCTTTGGTTTTCTTCTTTCTCTTTAAGTTCTCACCATCAACTCATGACTGGCGTTCTTCCGGATCTTACGCATATTATTCTTAATCATAGTTGAACACTTCACTAGGTCTTGCAAACAAAACACTACTTTAGATATCACATATTGATTTCTTGTATCTGCATTGGTAATTCCCCGAAGAGGAGAGGATGACGCAGCATGACAAAGGCAAGTATTTTTCCTCAGTTATGAAACCAAGGTTATCAGTCCAATAGGAGAACCAAGCAACACTATGTAAACATCACCTGCACACCAACAACAAATACTTGCAACCCAATCCCTCCTCGGTATTGAGATAGATTAAATTGTATAGGTTTTGATAAACAGATCTAAGTAAACAAAAATAAAATAATTAAGAAAAATCGCAGCAAGGTATTTTAGATTTTAATATGATAGGAAATAGACCCGGGGGCGTAGTTTTCACTAGAGGCTTCTCTCAAGAAAATAGCATACAGTGGGTAAACAAATTACTATTGGGCAATTGATAGAAAAGAGAATAATCATGACTGTATCCAAGGCAATGATCATGTATATAGGCATCACATCCAAGATTAGTAGACCGAAATGAGTCTACATCAACTACTATTACTCCACACATCGACCGCTATCCAGCATGCATCTTGTGTATTAATTTCATGGGAAAACGGAGTAATGCAATAAGAACAGTGTCATGATGTCGACAAGATCTATTCATGTAGGAATAAACCCCATCTTATTATCCTTAATAGCAACGATACATGTGTGTCATGTCTCTTTCTATCACTGAGATTGAGCACCGCAAGATCGAACCCATCACAAAGCACCTCTTCCCATGGCAAGAAAAATCCATCTAGTTGGCCAAACCAAACCAACATTTCAGAGAAGAAATACGAGGCTATAACAATCATGCATATAAGAGTTCAGAAAAGACTCAAATAATATTCATGGATAGAACTGATCATAAACCCACAATTCATCTGATCACAACAAACACACCGCAAAAAGGATTTACATAAAATAGATCTCCAAGAACATCGAGGAGAACATTGCATTGAAGATCAAAAAGAGAGAAGAAGCCATCTAGCTAATAGTTACGGACCCTTAGTGTTGGGGAACGTAGTAATTACAAAAAAATTCCTACGCACACGCAAGATCATGGTGATGCATAGCAACGAGAGGGGAGAGTGTTGTCCACGTACCCTCGTAGACCGAAAGCGGAAGCGTTATTACAACACGGTTGATGTAGTCGTACGTCTTCACGATCCGACCAATCCAAGTACCGAACGTACGGCACCTCCGTGTTCTGCACACGTTCAGCTCGATGACGATCCCCAGACTCCGATCCAGCAGGGTGTCGGGAATGAGTTCCGTCAGCACGATGGCGTGCTGACAGTGATGATGTTCTACCGGCGCAGGGCTTCGCCTAAACTCCGCGACGATATGACCGAGGTGGAATATGGTGGAGGGAGGCACCGCACACGGCTAAGGAACGATCACGATGATCAACTTGTCTCATGGGGTGCCCCCCTGCTCCCGTATATAAAGGAGCAAGGGGGAGGGGCGGCCGGCCAAGGGAGGGCGCGCCAGGGAGGAGTCCTACTCCCACCGGGAGTAGGATTCCCTCCTTTCCTAGTCCAACTAGGAGACCTTCCATGTAGTAGGAGTAGGAGAGAAGGAAAGGGAAGAGAGAAGGGAAGGAAGGAGGGGGTGCGACCCCTCCCCCTAGTCCAATTCGGACTAGGCCTTGGGGGGGCGCGCGGCCTGCCCTAGGCAGCCCTCTCTTTCCCGTATGGCCCAATAAGGCCCAATACTTCTCCCGGCGAATTCCGTAACTCTCCGGTACTCAAAAATACCCAATCACTGAACCTTTCCAAGTCCGAATATAGTCGTCCAATATATCGATCTTTACGTCTCGACCATTTCGAGACTCCTCGTCATGTCCCCGGTCTCATCAGGGACTCCGAACTCCTTCGGTACATCAAAAACTCATAAACTCATAATATAACTGTCATCATAACGTTAAGCGTGCGGACCCTACGGGTTCGAGAACTATGTAGACATGACCTAGAACTATTCTCGGTCAATAACCAATAGCGGAACCTGGATGCCCATATTGGCTCCTACATATTCTACGAAGATCTTTATCGGTCAAACCGCATAACAACATACGTTGTTCCCTTTGTCATCGGTATGTTACTTGCTCGAGATTTGATCGTCGGTATCCAATACCTAGTTCAATCTTGTTACCGGCAAGTCTCTTTACTCGTTCCGTAATACATCATCCCACAACTAACTCATTAGTTGCAATGCTTGCAAGGCTTAAGTGATGTGTATTACCGAGAGGGCCCAGAGATACCTCTCCGACAATCGGAGTGGCAAAACCTAATCTCGAAATACGCCAACCCAACATGTACCTTTGGAGACACCTGTAGTACTACTTTATAATCACCCTGTTACATTGTGACGTTTGGTAGCACCCAAAGTGTTCCTCCTGTAAACGGGAGTTGCATAATCTCATAGTTACAGGAACATGTATAGGTCATGAAGAAAACAATAGCAATATACTAAACGATCAAGTGCTAGGCTAACGGAATGGGTCATGTCAATCACATCATTCTCCTAATGATGTGATCCCATTAATCAAATAACAACACATGTCTATGGTTAGAAAACATAACCATCTTTGATTAATGAGCTAGTCAAGTAGAGGCATACTAGTGACTATATGTTTGTCTATGTATTCACACATGTATCATGTTTCCGGTTAATACTATTTTAGCATGAATAATAAACATTTATCATGATATGAGGAAATAAATAATAACTTTATTATTGCCTCTAGGGCATATTTCCTTCAGTCTCCCACTTGCACTAGAGTCAATAATCTAGTTCACATCACTATGTGATTTAACACCAATATTCACTTCTGTATATGATTAATACCCATAGTTCACATCGTTATGTGATCAACGCCCAAAGGGTTTACTAGAGTCAATAATCTAGTTCACATGGTTTTGTGATTAACACCCAAAGGGTACTACGGTATGATCATGTTTTGCTCATGAGAGAAGTTTAGTCAACGGGTCTGTCACATTCAGAGCCGTATGTATTTTGCAAATATTCTATGTCCACAATGCTCTGCACGGAGCTATTCTAGCTAATTGCTCCCACTTTCAATATGTATCCAGATTGAGACTTAGAGTCATCTGGATTGGTGTAAAAGCTTGCAACGTTGTAACTTTTTATGACTGGCTCTTTTATCACCTCCATAATCGAGAAACATCTCCTTAGTCCACTAAGGATAATTTTGACCGCTGTCCAGTGATCTACTCCTAGATCACTATGGTACTCCCTTGCCAAACTCAATGGTGGGGTATACAATAGATCTGGTACACAGCATGGCATACTTTATAGAACCTATGGCTGAGGCATAGGGAATGACTTTCATTCTCTTTCTATCTTCTGCTGTGGTCAGGCTTTGAGTCTTACTCAATTTCACACCTTGTAACACAGGAAAGAACCTTTTCTTTGACTGTTCCATTTTGAACTACTTCAAAATCTTGTCAAGGTATTTACTCATTGAAAAAGCTTATCAAGCGTCTTGATCTATCTCTAGATTTTGATGCTCAATATGTAAGCAGCTTTACCGAGGCCCTTCTTCGAAAAACTCCTTTCAAATACTCCTTTATGCTTTGCAGAATAATTCTACATTATTTCCGATCAACAATATGTCATTCACATATACTTATCAGAAATGTTGTAGTGCTCCCACTCACTTTCTTGTAAATACAGGCTTCACCGCAAGTCTGTATAAAACTATATGCTATGATCAACTTATCAAAGCGTGTATTCCAACTCTGAGATGCTTGCACCAGTCCATAGATGGATCGCTGGAGCTTGCACATTTTGTTAGCATCTTTAGGATTGACAAAACCTTCTGGTTGCATCATATGCAACTCTTCTTTAATAAATCCATTAAGGAATGCAGTTTTTTACATCCATTTGCCAGATTTCATAAAATGTGGCAATTGCTAACATGATTCGGACAGACTTAAGCATCGTTACGAGTGAAAAAATCTCACCATATTCAACACCTTGAACTTGTCGAAAACCTTTTGCAACAAGTCGAGTTTTGTACATAGTAACACTACTATCAGTGTCCGTCTTCCTCTTGAAGATCCATTTATTTAACTTGACTTGCTGATTATCGAGCAGGTCAACCAAAGTCCACACTTTGTTCTTATATATGGATCCTATCTCAGATTTTATGGCCTCAAGCCATTTCGCGGAATCTGGGCTCATCATCGCTTCCTCATAGTTCGTAGGTTTGCCATGGTCAAGTAACATGACCTCCAGAATAGGATTTCCGTACCACTCTGGTACGGATCTTATTCTGGTTGACCTACGAGGTTCGGTAGTAACTTGATTTGAAGTTACATGATCATCATCATTAGCTTCCTCACTAATTGGTGTAGGAATCACATGAACAGATTTCTGTGATGAACTACTTTCCAATAAGGGAGTAGGTACAATTACCTCATCAAGTTCTACTTTCCTCCCACTCACTTCTTTCGAGAGAAACTCCTTCTCTAGAAAGGATCCGAATTTAGCAACAAAAATCTTGCCCTCAGATCTGTGATAGAAGGTGTACCCAATAGTCTCTTTTGGGTATCCTATGAAGACACATTTCTCCGATTTGGGTTCAAGCTTATCATGTTGAAACTTTTTCTCATAAGCATCGCAACCCAAACTTTAAGAAACGACAACTTTGGTTTCTTGCTAAACCACAGTTCATATTGTGTCGTCTCAACGGACTTAGGTGCCCCTTTTTAACGTGAATGCAGTTGTCTTTAATGCATGATCCCAAAACGATAGTGGTAAATCGGTAAGAAACATCATAGATTGTACAATATCCAATAAAGTACGGTTATGACGTTCGGACACACCATTATGTTGTGGTGTTCCAGGTGGCACGAATTTGTGAAACTATTCCACATTGTCTTAATTGAAGACCAAACTCGTAACTCAAAAATTTGTCTCTGCGATCAGATCGTAGAAACCTTATTTTCTTGTCACGATGATTTTCCACTTCGCTCTGAAATTCTTTGAACTTTTCAAATGTTTCAGACTTATGTTTCATCAAGTAGATATACCCATATCTGCTCAAATCATCTGTGAAGGTCAGAAAATAATGATACCCGCCGCGAGCCTCAACACTCATCGGACCACATACATCAGTATGTATGACTTCCAACAAATCTATTGCTTGCTCCATTGTTCCGGAGAACGGCGTTTTAGTCATCTTGCCCAAGAGGCATGGTTCGCAAGCATCAAGTGATTCGTAATCAAGTGATTCCAAAATCCCATCAGCATGGAGTTTCTTCATGCGCTTTACACCAATATGACCTAAACGGCAAGTACACAAATAAGTTGCACTATCATTATTAACTTTGCATCTTTTGGCTTCAATATTATGAATACGTGTATCACTACGATCGAGATCCAACAAACTATTTTCATTGGGTGTATGACCATTTGAAGGTTTTATTCATGTAAACAGAACAACAATTATTCCCTAACTTTAAATGAATAACCGTATTGCAATAAACATGATCAAATCATATTCATGCTCAACGCAAACGCCAAATAACATTTATTTAGGTTTAACACTAATCCCGAAAGTATAGGGAGTGTGCGATGATGATCATATCAATCTTGGAACTACTTCCAACACTCATCGTCACTTCCCTTCAACTAGTCTCTGCTTATTCTCAGAACTCCTGTTTGAGTTACTAATCTTAGCAACCGAACAAGTATCAAATACTCAGGGGCTACTATAAACACTAGTAAGGCACACATCAATAACCTGTATATCAAATATACCCTTGTTCACTTTGCCATCCTTCTTATCCACCAAATATTCAGGGCATTTCCGCTTCGGTGGACCATTTCCTTTGCGATTAAGTAAGCACTCGGTTTCAAGCATTGGTCCAGCTTTGGTCTTCTTCACGGAGTGACAACTTGTTTGCCATTCTACTTGAAGTTTCCCTTTCTTTCCCTTTGCCCTTTACTTGAAACTAGTGGTCTTGTCAATCATCAATACTTGATGCTCTTTCTTGATTTCTACCTTCGTCGATTTCAACATCACGAAGAGCTCGGGAATCGTTTTCGTCATCCCTTGCATACTATAGTTAATCACGAAGTTCTAGTAACTTAGTGATGGTGACTAGAGAATTCTGTCAATCACTATCTTATCTGGAAGATTAACTCCCACTTGATTCAAGCGATTGAATTACCCAGACAATCTGAGCACATGCTCACTAGTTGAGCGATTCTCCTCCATCTTTTAGCTATAGAACTTGTTGTAGATTTCCTATCTCTCAACTCGGGTATTTGCTTAAATATTAACTTCAATTCCTGGAACATCTCATATGGTCCATGACGTTCAAAACGTCTTTGAAGTCCCGATTCTAAAGCCGTTTAAGCATGGTGCACTAAACTATCAAGTAGTCATCATATTGAGCTAGCCAAACGCTCATAACGCCGCATCTGTTCCTGCAATAGGTTTGTCACCTAGCGGTGCATCAAGGACATAATTCTTCTGCGCAGCAATGAGGATAAACCTCGAGATCACGGATCCAATCCGCATCATTGCTACTAACATTTTTCAACACAATTTTCTCTAGGAACATATCAAAATAAACATACGAAAGCAACAACGCAAGCTATTGATCTACAACATAATTTGCAAAATACTACCAGGACTAAGTTCATGATAAATTTAAGTTCAATTAATCATATTACTTAAGAACTCCCGCTTAGAAAGACATCCCTCTAATCCTCTAAGTGATCACGTGATCCAAATCAACTAAACCATAACCGATCATCACGTGAAATGGAGTAGCTTTCAATGGTGAACATCATTATGTTGATCATATCTACTATATGATTCACGCCGACCTTTCGGTCTCCGTGTTCGAGGCCATATCTGCATATGCTAGGCTCGTCAAGTTTAACCTGAGTATTCGCGTGTGCAAAACTGGCTTGCACCCGCTGTAGATGGACGAGAGCTTATCACACCGATCATCACGTGGTGTCCGGGCACGATTTAACTTCGCAACGGTGCATACTCAGGGAGAACACTTCTTGATAATTAGTGAGAGATCATCTTAAAATGCTACCGTCAATCAAAGCAAGATAAGATGCATAAAAGATAAACATCACATGCAATCAATATAAGTGATTTGATATGGCCATCATCATCTTGTGCTTGTGATCTCCATCTCCGAAGCACCATCATGATCACCATCGTCACCGGGGCGACACCTTGATCTCCATCGTAGCATCGTTATCGTTTACGCCGTCTATTGCTTCTACGACTATCGCTACCGCTTAGTGATAAAGTAAAGCAATTACAGGGTGTTTGCATTTCATACAATAAAGCGACAACCATATGGCTCCTGCCAGTTGCCGATAACTTCGGTTACAAAACATGATCATCTCATACAATAAAATATAGCATCACGTCTTGACCATATCACATCACAACATGCCCTGCAAAAACAAGTTAGACGTCCTCTACTTTGTTGTTGCAAGTTTTACGTGGCTGCTACGGGCTGAGCAAGAACCATTCTTACCTACGCATCAAAACCACAACGATAGTTTGTCAAGTTGGTGCTGTTTTAACCTTCGCAAGGACCGGGCGTAGCCACACTCGGTTCAACTAAAGTGAGAGAGACAGACACCCGCCAGTCACCTTTAAGCACGAGTGCTCGCAACGGTGAAACTAGTCTCGCGTAAGCGTACGCGTAATGTCGGTCCGGGCCGCTTCATCTCACAATACCGCCTAACCAAAGTATGACATGCTGGTAAGCAGTATGACTTGTATCGCCCACAACTCACTTGTGTTCTACTCGTGCATATGACATCTACGCATAAAACCTGGCTCGGATGCCACTGTTGGGGAACGTAGTAATTTCAAAAATTTCCCTACGCACACGCAAGATCATGGTGATGCATAGCAACGAGAGGGGAGAGTGTTGTCCACGTACCCTCGTAGACCGAAAGCGGAAGCGTTATTACAACGCGGTTGATGTAGTCGTACGTCTTCATGATCTGACCGATCCAAGTACCGAACGTACGGCACCTCCGTGTTCTGTACACGTTCAGCTTGATGACGATCCCCGGACTCCGATCCAGCAGGGTGTCGGGGATGAATTCCGTCAGCACGACGGCGTGGTGACGGTGATGATGTTCTACCGGCGCAGGGCTTCGCCTAAACTCCGCGACGATATGACCGAGGTGGAATATGGTGGAGGGGGCACCGCACACGGCTAAGGAACGATCACGATGATCAACTTGTCTCATGGGGTGCCCCCCTGCCCCCGTATATAAAGGAGCAAGGGGGAGGGGCGGCCGGCCAAGGGAGGGCGCGCCAGGGAGGAGTCCTACTCCCACCGGGAGTAGGATTCCCTCCTTTCCTAGTCCAACTAGGAGACCTTCCATGTAGTAGGAGTAGGAGAGAAGGAAAGGGAAGAGAGAAGGGAAGGAAGGAGGGGTGCGACCTCCCCTAGTCCAATTCGGACTAGGCCTTGGGCGCGCGGCCTGCCCTAGGCAGCCCTCTCTTTCCAAAGATGGCCCAATAAGGCCCAATACTTCTCCGGCGAATTCCCGTAACTCTGTGGTACTCGAAAATACCGAATCACTCGGAACCTTTCCAAGTCCGAATATAGTCGTCCAATATATCGATCTTTACGCCTCGACCATTTCGAGACTCCTCGTCATGTCCCCGATCTCATCAGGGACTCCGAACTCCTTCGGTACATCAAAAACTCATAAACTCATAATATAACTGTCATCGTAACGTTAAGCGTGCGGACCCTACGGGTTCGAGAACTATGTAGACATGACCTAGAACTATTCTCGGTCAATAACCAATAGCGGAATCTGGATGCCCATATTGGCTCCTACATATTCTACGAAGATCTTTATCGGTCAAACCGCATAACAACATACGTTGTTCCCTTTGTCATCGGTATGTTACTTGCCCGAGATTTGATCGTCGGTATCCAATACCTAGTTCAATCTTGTTACCGGCAAGTCTCTTTACTCGTTCCGTAATACATCATCCCACAACTATCTCATTAGTTGCAATGCTTGCAAGGCTTAAGTGATGTGTATTACCGAGAGGGCCCAGAGATACCTCTCCGACAATCGGAGTGACAAAACCTAATATCGAAATACGCCAACCCAACATGTACCTTTGGAGACACCTGTAGTACTCCTTATAATCACCCATTATGCCAGGACGCTTTGGTAGCACCAAAGTATTCCTCCGTAAACGGAGTTGCATAATCTCATAGTTACAGAACATGTATAGGTCATGAAGAAAGCAATAGCAATATACTAAACGATCAAGTGCTAGGCTAACGGAATGGGTCATGTCAATCACATCATTCTCCTAATGATGTGATCCCATTAATCAAATAACAAAACATGTCTATGGTTAGGAAACATAACCATCTTTGATTAATGAGCTAGTCAAGTAGAGGCATACTAGTGACTATATGTTTGTCTATGTATTCACACATGTATCATGTTTCCGGTTAATACAATTCTAGCATGAATAATAAACATTTATCATGATATGAGGAAATAAATAATAACTTTATTATTGCCTCTAGGGCATATTTCCTTCACTTAGGTCTGTGGTAAACTACTCACGCATCATCGGAGGGGCAACAAGGATGATGAATAACCCCTCCGTGATCGTTGCCCCCTCCGGCGAAGTGCCGGAAAAGGCCTCTAGATTGGATCTCATGGTTCTGGAACTTGCGGCAGCTGGAAAAGTGTTTCGTCAACTCCCCTAGGGTTTTGGGGATTTTAGAGTATTTATAGAGGTGGAGGTCGGTGGAGAAGCTTCACGTGGGCTCCACTACCCACCAGGGCGTGCCTGTCCCCCCTGGCGTGCCCTGGTGCCTTGTGGGCCCCACAAGGCTCCTCCTGTGTGCTCCTTTGGCTCCCTGGGTGTCTTCCGTCCAGACAGAATCTCCAAAAAGTTTCGGGGCATTTGGACTTCGTTTAGTATATTGATATTCTGCAAAGTAAAAAACAGCAAGTGGCACTGGGCACCATGTCAATAGGTTAGTCCCAAAAAATGATATAAAGTTGCTAGTAAATGAATATAAAACATCCAAGATTGATAATATATCAGCATGAAACAATCAAAAATTATAGATACATTTGAGATGTACCACATGTCTTCTAATCTTCGTTTGTTTCTAAAAACAAATTTTATTTCTAAGAATATCACATAACTATCCCAACCATTTTGAAGTTCGGGTTTCTCGGAAGCAAGCAGACCATAATGCAATTCTAACTTTTGGATCGCAGGATGTTAGTCCGATCATCCATAGAATTAGCAAGAGAATATTATAAGCATGCAGTAGGAAAAAATCCTTCTTGGCTCTTTTAAAGGACAATCCTCTCAAACATAAAGTTTCAACCAGATAAATAACAGTCAATCAATTTCAACAACAAAGGTGGAACCCTGAGCCATAATTCTACAACTATAATGCAAAATACACATACATTTATTCATAATTAATATGGCACTAGTGTTTAAACAAGTTTTAATATAAAGTGCACTCCCACTCAAATTAATATCTCTCATAATTAATAGTGAGAGATTCAAGATCCAAATCTAGTTCTCAGCCATTGATGTGGACATCACCGATGACGAGAATTTTGACCGGTGGTCAAAATTTTGCCGATCATATCTCCATATGACTCTTGTTCATCTTTCGATGCTTTGTGCTCCGAGCTCAGAACGATTTCTCTAGAAGTTCAAGACAATCGAGTGCTATCTACATCCATGGACTTGACACACATGGACTTGACGCACTCCGGAACGCTACATGTTATAGACAGTTGCAACACCGGGAAGAGCACCTTTTAACTTGATATTTATTGTGAGAGATCACTCTAATAATTGACTACTACGCAATCAAAGGATGCAAACAAAGGGATAAACATCTCAGGCAATTCATAATAGCATGATATGGTATAGTCCTGGGCGCCTGGAGTTCTCCATGATCGTCTTTAATATCTAGTTGAAGCGACATGACAACCAATATTTCGTTGCCGTGGCAACCATTTCAAAAATTTTACCATGGCAGCAATCTCAGAAAACGTTGCCATGGTGGTCGTTTTAGAAAACATTTCCGTGGCACCAGAATCCGAAATTCTGCCGTGGCGCGAAACTATAGCTCCTCATCCCGTCCTGGTACACCTTCTCCTCATTGGAGTCCTCCATGTACATCTTGCCATCATCACTTATAACCTCTCTCTACGATATTTACATTAAGGTGGCAATCTCGTGGCTCCAGCCATCATGCTGTGACGCGCAAGCTACTTCAACATATAACCATCTCATACATAAACTCATTATCATGACAAAGGCTATACTACATCATATGCAAACCCTATAAAACCAAGTTAGACGTCCTCTTATTGGTTTGGCAAATTTTAATTATGTGGCTACAAGGGTTTCCAGATAAACCTAGCTACCTATGTGCACACCATAAAGTGATAATCCTTGTTGCTAGATTAACTCTCGGGGTGTGTGAAAGAACATGCTTAATTAAAAATCTTGTTCTCCCACACTAAACTTCGTCTAATATGCGTGACCCCCTAGAAGATCATCCATCTTCATCGCCCTCTTATGTACGCGACGATTCACTATTCTTGACTATGGTGAAGCCCAAGAAACTGTTAGCAGATCGTCGACAGCCAGAGCCGAGCGATTGTCAGAACCTTGTGAAAAGCGGCACCATGTCGTCAATGTACTGAACCGAAGCAACACTCGAGGGAAGCATAGCAAAAACATTACTCTCACATCCACATGTGATCTAGATCGCAACCTGATTCTACTCATAGAACTGCTCATGATGCCACTATTGGGAAACGTAGCAGAAAACAATTTTTTCTTCCTACGATCACATAGGAACAATATGAAGATGCATAATGGGTTTGGATCAACGATCGTTACCGACCCCGGGAGTGTGGCGGAAGAAGACGAATCGGTATAGATCGTACTTGGAGTCCATCGATCATCAATGATGACCCCGCGATCCGCCCTCGAATGATCCCCCGAATGGAAGACCAAAAGCACGACCTCTCTACTTTGTTGCAAGAGTATGGTCTTCACGATACGGCAACGCTTCACCGTCCAGAGCTAATCATCGTCGGAGAATTAGAGGTAGGAGATTAGAACCACATGGGGCTTCTAATTATGAGGACTAGAGGTGGCTAGGGCTGGATCTAATTAGTCAAGTAGTACCAACAAGAATTAGAACTAGATCAACTACAGGAGACTCCAGAACTTGTGTATCTCAATTGGGCACCAAACCTCCACTATATATAGGTTAGAGAGGGGAGAGGGAGGGCTACCACCAAGGAGGGAAACCCTCCTTGGGGCGTCCAACTAAGAGGAGGAGGAGTAGGGAAGGCAGTCACTTTCCCACTTGGGCCTTTTCGGCCCAAGTTTCCTTCCACCTCTTGGCCTTATTAGGCCCATTGATGTTAAATTAAATATATATTTATTCTAAACATTTTCAGAGAATTATATTTATAATTTAGCATCCCCAGAAACATTTTCCACACACACACACACACACACACACACACACACACATATATATATATATATATATATATATATATATATATATATATATATATATATAATCGGTAATACCCTAGATACCCGATATTCACCGAAACCCTTCCGGTGACCCTGAAATGCTTCCGGAACCTCTCGGAACTATTCTGGATATTAATGACATAATTCCACAAATATATTATCATGACTCCCTTCACACTAACACTCAGCAAATCGTGATTAGCTTAAGCTTGTGACCTCATAGGTTCGTAAAATCATAGAAATGAACGAAAATCCCTTCGTTCAATGACCGATAGCGGAACCGTAGACATCCACGGTCCCTATGATTACACGAATGATGTTCAAGTGAAGCTTTGGTAATCATGTGATGTTACCTTTGCTTCCCGATACTATACAAAACCCGGTGTGCATCGGTATCCTCCCGAGTTATCACCATGCTCACTATACCACTGCTCCTGTTACCAGTTTTGTTCTTCTTTCTCGTTGATGTGTTCCGGCATCCCCGTGACATAGTCACCTGTGTCTGGCCATACGATGATGGATGCCGTCACAACGAGAGGGCCCTAAGAATATATCTCCATCGTCGGAGGAGCAAATCCCACTCTCGAGCTATCCGGTCAGTTGTCAAACTTTTCGGTGAACCTGAAAGTTGTCGTTATGATCATCTTGTTACTGAAGGAAATATGCCCTAGAGGCAATAATAAAGTTGATATTTTATATTTCCTTATTCATGATAAAGGTTTATTTTTCAAGGTAGAATTGTATTGATCGGAAACCTAAATACATGTGTGAATACATAAACAAATACTGTGTCCCTAGTAAGCCTCTACAAGACTAGCTCGTTGATTGAAGATGGTTAAGGTTTCCTAACCATGGACATGTGTTGCCATTTGATAACGGGATCAAATCATTAGGAGAATGATGTGATGGACAAGAACCATCCATTAGCTTAGCATATTGATCGTTCAGTTTATTGCTATTGCTTTCTTCATGTCAAATACATATTCCTTCGACTATGAGATTATGCAACTCCCGGATACTGGAGTAATGCCTTGTGTGGTATCAAACATCACAACGTAACTGGGTGATCATAAAGATGCTCTACAGGTATCTACGAAGGTGTTTGTTGAGTTGGCATAGATCGAGATTAGGATTTGTCACTCCGAGTATCGGAGAGGTATCTCTGGGCCCTCTCGATAATACACATCATAAGAAGCCTTGTGATAACCCACAAGTATAGGGGATCGCAACAGTTTTCGAGGGTAGAGTATTCAACCCAAATTTATTGATTCGACACAAGGGAGCCAACGAATATTCTCAAGTATTAGCAGTTGAGTTGTCAATTCAACTACACCTGGAAGACTTAATATCTGCAGCAAAGTATTTAGTAGCAAAGTAATGTGGAAGTAGCGGCAACGGTGGCAAAAGTAACAATAGTAGTTTTGTAGTAATTGTAACAGTGGCAACGGAAAAGTAACTAAGCAAATATCAATATGTGAAAAGCTCGTAGGCATTGGATCAGTGATGGATAATTATGTCGGATGCAATTCCTCATGCAACAGTTATAACATAGGGTGACAAAGAACTAGCTCCAGTTCATCAATGTAATGTAGGCATTTATTCCAAATATATTTATACGTGCTTATGGAAAAGAACTTGCATGACATCTTTTGTCCTACCCTCCCGTGGCAGCGGGGTCCTATTGGAAACTAAGGGATATTAAGGCCTCTTTTTAATAGAGTACCGGACCAAATCATTAACACTTAGTGAATACATGAACTCCTCAAACTACGGTCATCATCGGGAGTGGTCCCGATTATTATCACTTCGGGGTTGCCAGATCATAACACATAATAGGTGACTATTGACTTGCAAGATAGGATCAAGAACTCACATATATTCATGAAAACATAATAGGTTCAGATCTGAAATCATGGCACTCGGGCCCTAGTGACAAGCATTAAGCATAGCAAAGTCATAGAAACATCAATCTTAGAACATAATGGATACTAGGGATCAAATCCTAACAAAACTAACTCGATTACATGATAAATCTCATCCAACCCATCACCGTCCAGCAAGCCTATGATGGAATTACTCACGCACGGCGGGGAGCATCATGAAATTGGTGATGGAGGAAGGTTGATGATGACGACGGCGACGGATTCCCCTCTCCGGAGCCCCAAACGGAATCCAGATCAGCCCTTCCGAGAGAGATTAGGGCTTGGTAGCGGCCCCGTTTCGTAAAACGCGATGAATCCTTCTCTCTGTTTTTTTTTCACCCCGAATGTTAATATATAGAGTTGGAATTGAGGTCAGTGGAGCCTCAAGGGCCCACTACTAGGAAAAGGCTAATTAGTGGCGCACCTGTTTTTGCCATTAATGGCGCACTAGAGGTGCGCCACTATTATCACGCCATTAGTAACAAAATAGTAATGGCGCACCTCTGGTGCGCCATTAGTATCCAAGATAGTAATGGCGCACCTATAGTGCGCCATTACTATGCCTATCTGGTGCGCCATTACTATCTGACTTAGTAATGGCGCACCACATAGAAGTGCGCCATTACTAACAATTTTTTTTCAAATATTTTTTCAGATTTTTTTTCAATTTTTTTTAAATTTCAATTTTTTTCGTTTTTTTCTTAATCTCGGGTCACTATGGCTTAATCTCAAGTCAAATCGCACTCCGTGGTCAAACTTCCCGGAAGGTCAACCATCCTCACACTACTCCAGCCCGAGCACGCTTAACTTCGCAGTTCTATCCAACCCCAGCACCAGCTCACTTCACAGGCACTTGTTGATATATCTATCATATCAATCCTATCAAACCTTGTTGATGTCTAGGACTTTGTTCATGTTCATGAGTGTGATGAAATTCTGAAAATATATTTCAAACTTCCCGGTCATATTACGTATCATATTTATAAAAAAAATCGAATTTTTTTTGAAACCAATTTTTTTTTGTGTTACTAGTGGCGCACCTAGCAAATGGTGCGCCACTAGTAAGTTTGATTTTTTTTCATTTTCCCCCCATCTAGATCTTAAAAGCCCCATATCTTTCGTTCTGTTAGGTTTTTGGCGATTTTGAAGATGTTGAACGGGGTTCTCAAAAATCTCTTCAACATTTTATTCCTTTGAAAATTTCTGAAATTTTTAGTGACTCAAAATAAAAGTGAACAAAACTCAACAAAATTGATAGCAACTACTCCCACAAGTGCCTAGAGACTATATCATGAATTAGAACTACTTGGGACCATATACATTTGACATGCAAGCTCAAGAACAAGGTCACCTAAGCAGCAAAAATTTGCAATAAATACATCACTAGAACAAAAACTAATTGGACCATTGGAGGAGTCACATACGGAAGAACAATCCCCGAAAACAGTTTTGTGAATGAAGCTTTGAGCAAGGAGATCGAAAATCGCAGCAATATGAGCTAGAACTTGGGTTTGAGCTGGTGGATGATTTTTTTCTAGAGCAAGAAGAAGTGTATGGGTGCTGGAATAATTGGAGAGGGGCCACGTGGGACCCACGAGGCAGGGGGTGCGCCCCAGGGGGTGGGCGCGCCCTGGGCCCTGATGGCTAGGTGGTGGCCCCCTCTGCTGTCTTGTAACATCCCAAATTTTCAATTTGGAATGTTATACATTAAGTCATCATGCATTACATATTTTCTTGCATTTTGCCGATCCTAGAAATTTCACACAACTCAAGGACCCTCGGAGAGAGTTGAAGATTTCGTTATTTTCATATTTGAGTTTTCTCAAATTTTGAAAATAGGATCATTTGATTTTTATTTATTTTATCTTCAATTATTTCTACTATCAAAATATGAGAGAGGGAATAAAATGACTTTCCCAAAATAAAGAAATAATGAAGATTTAATGAAAAAAATCAAATAAGATTTTTATTTTTAAGTTTTTCACTTTTCATTTGCCTTAGGGAAAATGCGTGTTTTCAAAAATTGCATTTTAGGCCCGTGTAAAAGTTCATTTTGTTCGACTCATTTTAGAGAGTCGGAAAAATTTACTTTGTAAATTTTGGAGTTCGTTTAGATTTTATTTTATTCGCTTTTTCTGCGTGATTTTATTTAAAAAAATATGCTTGCGCCTACTGCTGGGCCAAGGGCCCACTGCCCAACGCCCCTCCTCCTCGGCCACACACAGCTGCCACACCATCACTGGCCGAGTCCGAGGAGGACTCCTTCTCCTCCTCCTCCTCCCTTGCTTGCCCCCTCCCCAAGCTACCCCCTTTGAATACCCCTCACCCCCTCTCCTCCCCAACCCGCGCCGCCTCCGCCCGAACCCAGCATGCCGCCGCAATTGTGCCGCCCGCCCACTTCCCCGCCGCCGCCGCCCTTGCGCCGCCGCCCTTGCGCCGCCGCCGCCGCCCTAGCCGCCGCCCGCCGCCTAGCCGCCGCCCCGCCGGAGCCCCACCTCGTCGAGGTAGCCGCACCGCGCCACCCTCCCCTCGGTTCGGTTTTTTTTATAAAAACCGTTCCGGTTTTCTTTCCCGTTGTTCGGTTTTTTTTTGAAACCCTAGATAAGTTTTATTCTTCCGATTTTGTTGTTTAGCGAGCGTTCGCCGGACCGTTTGTCTTAACGAACGTGATCACCGGTTATTCCCGGTTAACGAACGTCCGTTCGTTTGACCGTTCGTCATTTTCTTTAACTGATTTATTCCGCTATTTTCCGATCGTGATTTAAGATCCGATCTTCGTTCTAGTTTATCTTCTCGCTCGTTTATCAGAATCAAGTGATTCAAGCACCTGGAGTTTCGTTTCGAAACTGCCGTTCTGACTAATCAACTTAAACAAAGTTTTGCTACTGTAAAATTTGACCTAGTTTCAACTTGCTAGAACCGAGCTATTTTCTTCCGCCGGATGTTTTCCGTTGTTTTGTTTGATTCGTTTTGTTTTGCAACCAGGGTTCTTAAGTTGAAATTTTTGGTCAGATCTTTTATTCGAGATTTACCCGTGCATTAGATGATTACTTATTGTATGCTTGTTGTTTGTCTGCGATAGATCACCCGGAGTGCGCCGCTTGTTACTTCGAATCTCTAGGTTTCGCGGATCATCAGCAAGGCAAGTAACACTTTGATCATACTTTCACATACCCAGTTTTTATGCATTAGATCAATCCTCGAACACTTGCATGATTAGGATCTAATTAAATTGTGGGATGGGAAGTAGTTGAGGTAGTACCTATTACCTGTTTTACTTATGAAACCTTGGGAGTTACTTCTACGTTTGCTTATTTATGCCATGCTATGCTCGTAGACATGGTTTGGGTTTGAGTGTATCCATGATAGATGTGAGATTGTTAAGTTAATGGTTTATTTAAGGTGGCAACTTAAACACACATCCGGGTGGATTGAGGCACCTGGTTTCTATCAGACTTGCCTGTTTTTCCTCGGACCGCCACCTGTGCTCAAAGGGATCATAAGATCATTCATGCTAGTAACTTCCGTGTGCAGCCACAAGCCATTATGGGCTCTGCATAGATGATTAAGTTGTGCGAACTCTTACGGTAGACTAGCAGATGTAGGGGTTGTAGGTTGGTACGGTCTACCCACAAGTAAGGTGCTAGCGCTTCGAAGACTATGTCTCGGTCATCCGTCTCTCAAACACCATGTAGTGTGAGAAACCAAACGGAGGCGATCGAGTCTTGTGGGGAAAAGTCATAAACCTCTGCAGAGTGTATAAACTAATCATGATTAGCCGTGTCCCCGGTTATGGACATCTTGAGTATCTAGTACTTGAATATCATGTGAATCTCAACATGTTACTCTAATTAATATTGTTGGGTTTTAATGAGTACTTTAATTGGGATTGAGGATGTTGTCAACCATTCTCGGTGTTTAACAACCACCATGATAGTTAAACAAATTTATTCCTTTGCAGAGGGAAAAACTGGCTTTATGCAAAATCAGAATCAGAGAGCTTTTCCACCAGCCACATATGCATGTAGTACAGGCTTATCATTCATTATTCTCTATGTGTTACATTGCCAGCATATTCCATGTGTCAACCCGTTTCGGCTGCAACTTTCATGTTGCGCACTTTTCGCATTTACAGTAAGGTGCTTTAGGTCGTGGTTCTATACTCGATGATGCTACCGGAGTTGATGGACTCACTTATCTTCCAAGTCTTCCGCTGTTATCGTTATTAGATGGCCTTAAGCCATATTTATTGTAATAAGTCCTCTTTTGGCAACGATGTAATAAGTGTGTGATTGCTACTCTGTTATAAATCCTTCAAGTCTTGTGTGGTGTCAAGATTCTCGATCCAGGATGACACCTGAGCACAGAGACTTGATCCATTCGGGTCGGGTCGCTACATGTCTTCTAAGTGCCAATAATTCTTAAATATTCTACAATAAATCGTATTTCATTTTTGTGGCATTTTCAGAACTTTTATATTCGGGGTATTTTTTTATGCAAGGGTAATTCAAAAAACAGACATAAAATACTATTTTTGCTTTATTTAATATAAATAACAGAAAGTAAAAGGCGGGTATAGAAAGTTGTGCTTTCTAACTCCATCCATCTCATGCTCATCAAAAGGAATCGATTAACAAGGTTGATCAAGTCTTGTCAAAAAAAATCATTCCGAATCGCATGAAACTAGAGAATTTTTGAATAGCACTAGGTTAACTCAACGGGGATATGCACATCCCCAACAATAAGAATATCATATTTCTTCTTGAAAGTAGGAAGAGGAAATTCAAAACCTCCAATAATAATTGTTGAAATTTTTCCAATAGAATTGATACTGTGAACTTGAGGTTATTTCCTCAGAAAGTGTATAGTATGCTCATTGCCATTAACATGAAAAGTGACATTGCCTTTGTTGCAATCAATAACAGCCCCTGCAGTATTCAAAAAGGGTCTACCAAGGATAATCGACATACTATCGTCCTCGGGAATATCAAGAATAAAAAAGTCCGTTAAAATAGTAACGTTTGCAACCACAACAGGCACATCCTCACAAATACCGACAGGTATAGCGGTTGATTTATCATCCATTTGCAAAGATATTTCAGTAGGTGTCAACTTATTCAAATCAAGTCTACAATATAAAGAGAGAGGCATAACACTAACACCGGCTCCAAGATCACAAAAAGCAGTTTTAACATAGTTTCTTTTAATGGAGCATGGTATAGTTGGTACTCCTGGATCTCCTAGTTTCTTTGGTATTCCACCTTTAAAAGTATTGGCAAGCATGGTGGAAATGTTAGCTTCGATATCTTTATTTTATTTGTAACAATATCTTTCATATACTTAGCATAAGGATTCATTTTAAGCATATCAGTCAAACGCATACGCAAAAAGATAGGTCTAATCATTTCACCAAGCGCTCAAAATCCTCATCATCCTTTCTCTTGGATGGTTTAGGAAGAAAAGGCATGGGTTTCTGAACCCATGGTTCTCTCTTTACCAAGCTTCCTAGCAACGAAGTCTCTCTTATCATATCGTTGATTCTTTGATTGTGGGTTATCAAAATCAATAGCAGGTTCAATCTCTACATCATTGTTATTGCTAGGTTGAGCATCAACATGAACATCATCATTAGCATTATCACTAGGTTCATGTTCATTACCAGGTTGTGTTTCAGCATCAGAAATAGAAATTTCATTGGGATTCTTAGGTGCGTCAACAACAGGTTCACTAGAAGCATGCAAAGTGCTGTCATTTTTCTTTTTTTTCTTCTTAGAAGGACTAGGTGCATCAACATTAGTTCTCTGAGAATCTTCCTCAATTCTCTCAGGGTGGCCCTCAGGATACAAAGGTTCCTGAGTCATTTTACCCCCTCTAGTCATAACTCTAACAACATTATCATTTTTCTTATTATTTAATTCATTGAGCAAATCATTCTGTTCTTTAAGTACTCACTACAAAAAAAGACACATCCGTGACATTTTGGGCCGAACAAAATTTTTCTCCGTCATAGTTATGACACTTCTATGACGACAATTGTGACAAAACCCGGTATCATCATAGATGTGGTGGGCTCCTACTTCTATGACAAAAAATCATGATAGAAAATGGGATTTTCGTCCTGGACGGGCCGAAGACGCAGCTGCATGATATTCTTTGGGCCATCCATGACGGAAAAAAACGTGGTAGAAGCGAGGGCGAGGAAAATATCGGGGTGTTCCCGTTTATGGTGGGTGGTCGGGGCCGAGCGATGCACGTTTATCTCGTACATGCACGCGCAAGGGTGCGAGGCGTTGGGCTCTAACTGAACCCGAGCGATTGCACTACAGGCTACGCGTTACTGAACCCAAGCGATCGATCGATGGATGTTAACTGAACCTGATCGAGCGATTCCTTCGCTACTGCTTCTAACTGAAGCCGATCGATGCTGCCTCTGGATGAACAAAGGAGTGTTTCGGGGGGGTTGATGAACAGTTCGGTGGGGTGGATTAATAGTACCCCGTGGTTTTGCCTCTGGATGAATAGGACCCCGATCGATCAAGCCGGTTGGGGCTGGATGAACAGGACCCCGTGGAGGGCTGGATGAACAGGACCACCCCGTGGAGGGCTGGATGAACAGTAGACGGTGGAGAGCTGGATGAACAGTAGCCCGTGGAGGGGTGGTTGAACAGGAGCCCGTGGAGAGGGCTGGTTGAACAGTAGCCGGTGGAGTAGCGTGTAGTGGGGGCTGGATGAACAGGAGCCCGTGGATGAATAGTCGCTGGTGGAGGCTGGAGGAGGTCGACGGTGGATGAACAATAGCCCGTGGAGGCTGGAGGGGGTCGACGGTGGAGATGAACAGTATCCCGTGGAGTCCTGTTTTGCGGTACGCCACACGCCTCCCGATGAACATGACCCCCGTTCCGACCGTAGCGCTCCAACACAAGTCCGTTTCCTCCGTTTTGCGGTACGCCACACCCCTCCCGATGAACATGACCCCCGTTTCGACCGTAGGAGGTCCGTTTCCTCCATTTTATATTATGCCAGACCCCTCCCGATGAACAGGATCCCGTTTCGACCGTGGCTGGTCGAACACAAGGCCGTTTCCTCCATTCTGCGGTACGCCAGGCCTCGTTACCATCGGTTGTTCCGTCCAAGCTGGTTGGCTCCCACACATTCTGTTGCCTCCCGATGAACACGACGCATTCCGTTGCCTCCCCATGAACACGACGACGACGCAGTTTCTCCGTTCCGACCCAGCCATGTACACGAGCCCTGGCCGTACGTATGCGTGAGTAGGCATTTGAGACCCCGCCCGTATGTATGTACGTGGCTGTATTTTCTTCCTTGCATACTGGTTGCTGTACGTATGTGTACATGCTACGTGCGCGCCTCTACTAGGACACGTGCGCGCCTCTACATCGGCCAGTATGTACGTACACGTTCGCGACCAGAATGAAAACGCTACGTACGCTTCGACCAGCTGGGTCCCGACTGTTAGGTAGTTCCTTGCGTGAGAAGACACGGGGCAAATCGTTTTTTTGTCTGGATGCACTTCCTTGCGTGCGAAGATGTAGCTGGTGGGTCCCAGCAGTTAGGGGGCAAACATTTTTTTTGTGAAATACGGTTGCCCGTCCGGTGGGTCCCTGCTGTCAGGTGGAGGAATCATTATTTTCCGCGTAATAAGGAGGCACTTCCTTGTTGCGGTCGTAGACCCAGCTGTTAGCCTCTCCACGTACAGTCCACGTCCGATGGAAGCCGTTCCTTGACCACGTTGACCACGCCGCGCCGAGAGCACCAGGGCGGTGGACGACGGGGAGGCCTAGGAAGGGGACGACGTGGAGCCGGGGAAGACGCGGCAGTGGATGCCCACGCTTAGAGGAATATGAGGGTTCACTGGTTCACTGCGGTGTGAGTCTGCCGTCACCGCAGAATAACAGGGGGTGTGGGTGAGTAGACGGATGGCCTAGCCAGCGGTGGGAGTAGTAGGGGGCGGCAAGGCCTCCGCAGCATCGCAGCCGGCCACGGGAGGCAGGAGCACGAGGCAAGACCGGCGCTGGTTTGGGCGGCTGGAGCAAGAAGACCAGACGTTGAAGAAGCACTACGTCCGTTGGATGGACATCGTACGGTCACTGGAGCTAGAATCATGCATATTGACTAAGTTGACAAAGCCTTCCGTCCCCGTCAACTTAGTAGGCCCACAAGACAGCCTGCCACTATACTGGGTCCCAGCTAGCAGGGGGAGTATTCATTTTTTTTGTGCGTAATAAGGAGGCACTTCCTTGCGTGTCAAGATATAGCTGGTGGGTCCGAGCTGTCAGCGGTGGTAACATTTTTTCGTGAAATACAGAGGCCCTTTCAGTGTGTCCCAGATGTTAGGTGGAGGAATCATTATTTTGCGCGTAATAAGGAGGCATTTCCTTGCGTGCGGCCGTGGACCCAACTGTCAACCTATCCACGTACAGTCCACTTCAGATGCATGTCGGTCGTTGACCACTTTGACCAGGCCGCGCCGAGAGCACCAGGGCGGTGGACGACGGCGAGGCCTAGGAAGGGAATGACATGGAGGTAGGGAATACTCGGCAGTTGTTTCCCACGCGGAGGGGAGTACGACTGTATGAGGGTTTACTGGTTCGTCTGTCATCGCCGGAGAATAACAGCAGGTGTGGGTGATTAGAGGGATGGCTAGGCCAGCGACGGGAGTACGGTCGGGCGATGTGGCCTGCGCGGCAGCACAGCCGGCCGCAGGGAGGAGGGAGCAGGCAGTCCCGCCGGCGCTTGTTTGAGCGGCTGGAGCAGGAAGAACAGAGATTGAAGAAGCACGACGGTCGTTGGATGGACATACAACAATCCACCGCTAAAGGCCAACCTTTTTTAGGAAAGCCTCAAATCTGTGGAAAACAAAGATACAGCCCATCTGCCATTATTTCTAATAATTTACAGCCCATTTGCTAATTCTTAAGGTTTATTTTGGAGCCCATATTCTTTTTGTTAGCATTACAGCCCATATTGTGGCCACGGTTAAAAAATTATACGAAAATTTTCATATTTCGGTGCGGTCCAAACTGTTTTTAATCCTGAAATTTCGAGTCACATTCAAACTGATTTAAAAAATAAATGTATATCAATATAAAATCCAACAAATTGTCCACGCATAAAAATCAATGCAATTTAAAATCTCGAAATGAAAAAAGAAATTTGAAACTAATTGCGGTTTGATGTGTTTTAAAATGTACAGCCCATTTCTCATTCTTGATAGGCCATTTTCTCGCCACCCGATGAAGCTCTCCTCGTCTTGAAAGATTTGCAGCCCAACAGGCCTGACAAAGCGACTTACTTAGCAAATCACAAAAAACTGGGCTAGCCATTTTCGTAAAGAAAAAAACTCTTGGGCTGGTCTGTGGTAAACATAAAAGAGAAGGCTGTCTAGACAGCCAGATTGCCTCAAGACAGCCCAGTTGACACCCTGCTTCCATCTCAAAAACAAATTAGATAAATGCCACTCCAATTATGGCGATTCATAAAAATTCCACTGCAATTTCCAAACTTTGAAAATGCCACTGCAATTTTTGCAAACTTTGGAAAACGCCACTGCAATTTGCAAACTTTAAAAAACGCCACTCTAGACTTCGAAAAATGCCACTGGAAATGGCATGAAATGGCATTTTTCAAAGTTTGGAAATTGCAGTGGCATTTCTCGGAAACACCAGATTTGGAGTGGCATTTATCAAATTAGCCCAAAACAAAAATAACTGGGCGAGCAGCTGGGTCCTCGTGTCACCGCCACAGTAATTCTCTCGCTTATTGACTACGCTTACAATGGCATGGGACCCGTGTCAAAAATCCATTAGGAGGAGCCATTTTTATTGGCTTGAAATAAGGAGGCACTTGCTTGCGTACTGCCATGACCTTGGCGGGTCCCTGCTGTCATCGTCTCCACATACAGTCATCTCCTGATTCTGTACGCGTCAACTTGGTAGGCCCACAAGTCAGCCTCTAAACCCGTGGAGGAAAAATACAACCCATTTAAAAAAATAACAGCCCATTCCATACGTTCAAACGGAAAGTTCAACATTCAGAGCAAAGTAACAGGTCTGATCCACATATAGAGTACTGAACTTCCACGTTGACAACCATCATAGCCAAGTTAACGATCTGCTCCCACTAATACTCTAGTAGCGTACAAGTACTAACTTACTCTTATCTAACTAGACGATGCCGGCCGCCATCTACGGTACACGCTAAACGCCGCCTCGCCTCGGACTTGCCAGAGGTGCGATAGGGCGCCTTGCTCGCGCGCGTTGGCCCTTTCCATGCCGGCATGGTCCACCGAAGCTTCGGCTTCTAAGCGGGAAACTCACTTGACGAGCTGGTAGTAAAAATCGGCATCACGAACGCGTGCGTGCCCGACAGCCTCTAGGGCTATTTGCCGGGCGCCAACCTCCACGTAGTCGGCCCAGTTGCAGGCGCTCTGCTCGCGACTCAGAGTGTCGGTGCGCTGCTGCTCCATGTCCCGCTGGCGGCGCAAATTAGCAATACACTGCTCCTTCGGCAGGCGGTCGCGCTCCAACAACTCCTCATAGTCCACATTGCCATCTAAAGACCGATAGAATGCCTCCTCCCTCCGTCTGCCTTCCGATGAAAAATCGAACACTAGTTCTGGCGGTGACCGCCTCCGGTTTCACCTATCGCAGACGGGTGGGGGCATGGTGGACGTGGCGAGAGTGAGGATAAGTGGCGAGCGACGTCAGGCCGGTGGGGCTTATGAGGATAGGGCGAGTTGGGTGATGGTGCTACCGGAGAAGCCCGGGAAACAGTAATTATAGGCGGAGGTAGGCGAACTAGCGTGTCGCGGGAAACACGATGGTCATCGGAATTCAATGCTTAAGCAGGCATGGCTTAGTGCGCCAGCTTGCCATGGAAAACTAGAAAAACTAAAATTATGATTGTGTCGTCCCGTCCCATCAGTGGTGCGTCCCGTCCGTGCTGGGTCGCACGCCGGCATGATGGTCAAACGAGTGCACTCGAATCATCCAGATGAGGTACTCCCTCCTTGTCAAAAATGATTCCACCACTCATCATCTACCTTGGTTAGTTAGATTTTTGAATTAAGCCCTGCAAACCGGAAAGGAGGTAGTATGTGCGTGATCCGCTATTTATTCGTGTAGGATCGACTAGGTCGTTTTTTGAATTGAGCCCTGCAAACTGAAAAGGAGGTAGTATGTGTGTGATCCGCTATTTATCCGTGTAGGATCGAGTAGGTCGGATAGTGTACGTGTAGGATCGAGTAGGTCGGATGGTGTACGTGTACGATCGCATTAGCTGATGAACGTTTGCTGGGAGATAAGGTATTTGCGAATGTTTTTGCTGGTAGTTTCTTCAGATTCGCATGACATTTTCTTCAGAGCAGCTTGTCAGTTTCTTCAGAGGTAGGCATTTTTATTCAAAAAACTACCACTTCGGATCTTGCGTCGGAACTAAAACTGCCAGGAGCGCATTAGTAGGCTAGCTAGTGATCGATCAGTAATTTGTAAACACTGAGCGAACAGAAATAAGGAATTGTTAGTAACTTGTAAACACTGAGAACACAGAAATAAGGATAATGCTGGGCACAGCAGTAAGAGCCGATGCGTTCAGGATGTTCACACGAGACTCACATGCCTGGCATTGTAATATGTTCACATTAGTAGCCCAAATTCAAAACCAACTAGTATGATTCCCATACATAAGATCAACATGTTAATGCATCTCAATGATTCACAGATCATATATAAATATGTAGCTCCAAAAGCAAAGATGTAGAAAAAACATGTGTTCTTCCTACTAACATGGATGCTTCTCTTGGCCAACATTCAGTACAAACTGAAAGACAAATTTGTTTGTGAAGTCTACAATTCCTCTTGCAAACGTAAGTGGTTTCACCAACAGCTGGAACCATGAGAATGAACCACACATGATCGAGGAACATCCACTGCAATATGATTTGGTCTTCTCTCGATCACACGGCGAGACTATTTTCGGAATACAAACTTTAACTTAGGCAAAATGATGCCCATTGTATAATAACACCAAAGCAATGACGCACCTAGTGCTGGCCAATAAATAGTACAATACTACTTTTCTGCAATCCATGAAGTGACTATCCAATCTTTCTGTGTCTATTTTCAAATGGCACTGCATGCAGTGACTATACTATTCTCTTGTGCAGTTCAACCAAAATTGTGGTCACTTTGTGTGTTTGCCAAATAGCAACAGGCATACATCTCTGTCTGCACAAATATAAAGCAGCTATTAAACATATACCCCACCTTGTATTTTCGGTTTAAACATGTCTCTTCCGCTTAGCATCTGTCATGTTTTGCAATCGACAATTTGATACTGATCATGTTTTGCCTGGACAATTTCATACTGAATTGATTTGTTGGTTCGAGCAGAAATATAGCGCCTATTCTTCATCAGACCAAGGATATCCATGTTCGCAGTGATGGAAGAGGTGAAATC
This sequence comes from Aegilops longissima, assembly GCA_021605205.1. Lineage (NCBI taxonomy): Eukaryota > Viridiplantae > Streptophyta > Magnoliopsida > Poales > Poaceae > Aegilops > Aegilops longissima. The sequence goes on from CM038681.1 coordinate 576,596,350, forward strand.
GATACAACCGAAATTGAGCATCCAATCATTGAATCCTGTCCTGCACCTCCAATGTAGGTCCACTCTGCCAATAAATTCACATGCAAACCACTAGTATAATTATCTAATGATAGTACAAAAAGAGTAGCAAGATAGTAGCAAACCATGTACCTTCGTAATGAACAGCTCATAGTGCCACCAATTGGATATAAAGGTTTGGAAGAAAACATGCTCCTAATGTTGAACCAGTTGGACTTTTTGTGCAGTTCCACTAAAATCGAGCATCCCTGTTTGCATAGATATTGAAAGTGTGATTACTATAAAAGTAGCACTAGTTGAAGCATAGACTCAAAAATATAAGCATTCCAATTTCTTAATGGGAAAAGGTAGCAAGGTTGTTTCTAACCACCTGTTTGAAGGAATAAATAAGGCAACAACGCCTGATGTCAGAAAGGCATATATAGTTCTTTCTGAAAGAATGATCGATTCCTGACCTTTCCTCTTCTTTTAAGCATTTTTTCTGCAGTTCAACTAAAATAAAATGCCATCACCGCCTTGACAATTTAGTGACACTGTACAAAAGGAAATGACTTAACATTACATCATGATGTCAGGTATGTAGTAGACAGGCATTAGAGACAAACATACAGACCTCCTCCGATAACGTAATGAACATTAGTTTTAACAAAGGTGTGACTAGCTTTACCGGGATAATTTGAGTGAACTCTACACCCTCTGTTCCTTCATATAAAACATTTTCGCAGTTCAATTTAAAGTACCCAAACGTCCAGTATTTAGAAAAACAGGTAGTAATTTTCTTGAGCACATATATGGGAAAGCTTGCCACACTTTATATATGTCCATACGCTAATGCGAGACCATTCGAATAGTACAAATATACACTAATCCAATGGCTAGTGCAACAGTAGAGTAGTTATTTTATTACTAGGTACAGTACAATGGTTTTACTGAATAGATTTCCATAAGCTCTAGCACTGGAAGATTTCTATAAGAATAAAAAATACAAAATGTCAAGGTAACAAGTTTCAGCATTGGTATACTAGCTGTGCAAGAGCATTAAACCAAATACAAAAGTCTGAAGGTAACTAGCATTATTAACTAATGACAGTATTAAAAAATTGCAAACCATGTACCTTCATGGTAAATATCATTTCGAACTCGAGTGGACATGAAAAATTGCTATCCCAATCTTATTAATCGATCAAACATAAAAACATGATCGAAAGAATCAATACAATAGCGAAAGGCGGAGGTTCCCACTCTTGACCTTTCCTCTTATCTTCATAATTATTTGTGCATTTTAACCAAAATGAAATGACATCGGCGCCTTGGCATTTTGGTGACACTGTACAAAAAAATTGACTTATCTCATGAAAGTGAGGTATGTAATCTATAAGCATTAACAGTGCAAAAATCTGAAGGTGTCGGGGATATACCCCGCGGTATGACCCGGCCGAAATTGGCGTTTCATTGGTAACCCGCTAGAGGATTGGCGACTCACATGTCTAGCGGCTCACTGGTGTGACGACTCACGAGCCTGAAGACTGATACGTTTCCAATGTATCTATAATTTTTGATTGTTCCATGCTATTATATTATCTGTTTTGGATGTTTAATGGGCTTTACTAAGCACTTTCATATGATTTTTGGGACTAACCTATTAACCTAGTGCCAAGTGCCAGTTTCTATTTTTTGCCTATTTCAGTGTTTCGCAGAAAAGGAATATCAAACGGAGTCCAAACGGAATGAAACCTTCGGGAGAGATATTTTTGGAACGGAAGCAATCCAGAAGACTGGGGGTGTACGTAAGGGAAGCAACAAGGAAGGCACGAGGCAGGGGGGCGCGCCCACCCCCCTGGGCGTGCCCTCCACCCTCGTGGGCCTCTCGTGGCTCCCCTGACGTATTTCTTCCTCCTATATATACCAATATACCCTAAAACCATCGAGGAACAGAATAGATCGGGAGTTCCGCCGCCGCAAGCCTCTGTAGCCACCAAAAACCAATCGGGACCCTGTTCCGGCACCCTGCCGGAAGGGGGATCCCTCACCGGTGGCCATCTTCATCATCCCGGCGCTCTCCGTGACAAGGAGGGAGTAGTTCACCCTCGGGGCTGAGGGTATGTACCAATAGCTATGTGTTTGATCTCTCTCTCGCTCTCTCTCTCTCTCTCTCTCTCTCTCTCTCGTGTTCTTGAGGTGATACGATCTTGATGTATCGTGAGCTTTGCTATTATAGTTGTATTTTATGATGCTTCTCCCCCTCTACTCGCTTGTAATGGATTGAGTTTTCACTTTGAAGTTATCTTATCGGATTGAGTCTTTAAGGATTTGAGCACACTTGATGTATGTCTTGCCGTGCGTATCTGTGGTGACAATGGGATATCACGTGATCCACTTGATGTATGTTTTGGTGATCAACTTGCGGGTTCCGCCCATGAACCTATGCATAGGGGTTGACACTCGTTTTCGTCTTGACTCTCCGGTAGAAACTTTGGGAAACTCTTTGAAGTACTTTGTGTTGGTTTGAATAGATGAATCTGAGATTGTGTGATGCATATCGTATGATCATACCCACGGATACTTGAGGTGACATTGGAGTATCTAGGTGACATTAGGGTTTTGGTTGATATGTGTCTTAAGGTGTTATTCTAGTATGAACTCTTGAATAGATCCGAATGAATAACTTTGAGGTGGTTTCGTACCCTTCAATAATCTCTTCATTTGTTCTCCGCTATTAGTGACTTTGGAGTGACTCTTTGTTGCATGTTGAGGGATATTTATATGATCCAATTATGTTATTATTGTTGAGAGACGTTGCACTAGTGAAAGTATGAACCCTAGGCCTTGTTTCCTAGCATTGCAATACCGTTTGTGCTCACTTTTATCATTAGTTACCTTGCTGTTTTTATATTTTCAGATTACAAAAACCCATATCTACCATCCATATTTCACTTGTATCACCATCTCTTCGCCGAACTAGTGCACCTATACAATTTACCATTGTATTGGGTGTGTTGGGGACACAAGAGACTCTTTGTTATTTGGTTGTAGGGTTGTTTAAGAGAGACCATCTTCATCCTACGCCTCCCACGGATTGATAAACCTTAGGTCACCCACTTGAGGGAAATTTGCTACTGTCTTACAAACCTCTGCACTTGGAGGCCCAACAACGTCTACAAGAAGAAGGCTGTCTAGTAGACATCAAGCTCTTTTCTGGCGCCGTTGCCGGGGAGGCTAGGTAAGCGACACTCACACCCCGTCAACTAAGCTCTTTTCTGGCGCCGTTGCCGGGGAGGTGAGTGCTTAAAGGTATATCTTCAGATCTTGCAATCGAATCTTTTAGTTCCTTGTTTTATCACTAGTTTAGTCTATAAAAGAAAACTACAAAAAAATGGAATTGAGTTTGTCTCATACGCTTCATCTTTTTAATATCTTTCGTGAGAATAATGGAAAGGAAAATTGTGCTCAAGTGCTAGAAGAATAAATCTATAAAATGTTTGGCACTAAATCTTCGAATGATGAGCATGATTGCAATGTTGTTAGTATGAATTCCCTGAATATCCATGATGCTAATGATATGCAAAGCCACAAGCTTGGGGAAGCTATGTTTGATGAAGATGATATTTTTGTCCCCCAAGCTTTGATGAGCAAATTTACTATCATGAAAGCATGCCTCCTACCTATGATGATTATTGTGATGACATGTATGCTTTAAAGAATAATGATAACCATGAAACTTGTCATCTTGATCTTAATTTTCAATCATATGATAGTTATTTTGTTGAGTTTGCTCCAACTACTATTCATGAGAATAAATTTGCTTATGTGGAAAGTAATAAAAATTATATGCTTATAGATCATGAAAAGAATGCTTTATGTGATGGTTATATTGATGCTACTGAAAAGTATTATGAGGGGGGAATATATGCTTGTAGGAATTGCAATAATATCAAGTTTCCTCTCTATGTGCTTCAAGTTTTGAAGTTATGCTTGTGTTTGCCTTCCTATGCTAGTTGATTATTGTTCCTATAAGTTGTTTGCTCAAAAAATCCCTATGCATAGGAAGTGGGTTAGACTTAAATGTGCTAGTCATATTCTTCATGATGCTCTCTTTATGTTTCAATTCGTATATTTTATGTGAGCATCATTGAAATCATCATGCCTAGCTAGGGGCGTTAAACGATAGCGCTTGTTGGGAGGCAACCCAATTTTATTGTTATTTCTTGCTTTAGATTCTGTTTAGGAATAAATACTCTATCTAGCTTCTTGTTAGATGTGTTTTTTTAATTAGTGTTTGTGCCAAGTAGAACCTTTGGGAAGACTTGGATGAAGTCTTTATGATCATGCTGTAAAAAAACAGAAACTTTAGTGCTCACGAGATTAGCTAAAACTTTTTACTGGAGAGTGTTATTTAGTTGATTATTTTTGCAGATGATTACTAGACAAATTCATCAGGTCCACCAATTTATTTCAGATTTTTTGTAGTTCCATAAGTATACGTTTGATACAGATTACTACAGACTGTTCTGTTTTTGACAGATTCTGTTTTCAATGTGATGTTTGCTTATTTTGATGAATCTATGAGTAGTATCGGAGGGTATGAACCATATATAAGTTGGAATACAGTAGATATTACACCAATATGAATTTAGAATGAGTTATTTACAGTACCCAAGTGGTGATTTATTTTCTTATACTAACGGAGCTTACGAGTTTTCTGTTAAGTTTTGTGTTGTGAAGTTTTCAAGTTTTGGGTAAAGATTCGATGGACTAAGGAATAAAGAGTGGCAAGAGCCTAAGCCTGGGGATGCCCAAGGTACCCCAAGGTAATATTCAAGGATGAACAAGAGCCTAAGCTTGGGTATGCCTCGGATGGCATCCCCTCTTTCGTCTTCGTTCATCGGTAACTTTACTTGGAGCTATATTTTTATTCACCACATGATATGTATTTTGCTTGGAGCGTCATTTTATTTTCTTTTGTTTTGCTTTATGTTTAAATAAAGTATCAAGATCTGAAATTATTAAATTGGAGAGTCTTCACATAGTTGCATAATTATTCGACTACTCATCGATCTTCACTTATATCTTTCGGAGTAGTTTGTTGTTTGCTTTAGTGCTTCACTTATATCTTTTAGAGCACGAGGGTGGATTTATTTTGAAGAAATATATGAACTCGCATGCTTCACTTATATTATTTTGAGAGTCTTCAGAACAGCATGGTAATTTGCTTTGGTTATGAGTTTAGTCCTAATATGATGGGCATCCAAGATGGGTATAATAAAAACTTTCATATAAAGTGCATTGAATACTATGTGAAGCTTGATTCCTTATGATTGTTTTGAGATATGAAGATGGTGATATTCGAGTCATGCTAGTTGAGTAGTTGTGAATTTGAGAGATACTTATGCTAAAGTTTGTGATTCCCGTAGCATGCACGTATGGTGAACCGTTATGTGATGAAGTCGGAGCATGATTTATTTATTGATTGTCTTCCTTATGAGTGGCGGTCGGGGACGAGCGATGGTCTTTTCCTACCAATCTATCCCCCTAGGAGCATGCGCGTAGTACTTTGTTTCGATAACTAATAGATTTTTGCAACAAGTATATGAGTTCTTTCTGACTAATGTTGAGTCCATGGATTATACGCACTCTCACCCTTCCACCATTGCTAGCCTCTCTAATACCGCGCACCTTTCGCTGGTATCATACACCCATCATATACCTTCCTCAAAACAGCCACCATACCTTCCTATCATGGCATTTCCATAGCCATTCCGAGATATATTGCCATGCAACTTACCACCGTTCCGTTTGCTATGACACGCTTCATCATTGTCATATTGCTTTGCATGATCATGTAGTTGGCATCGTATTTGTGGCAAAGCCACCGTTCATAATTCTTTCATACATGTCACTCATGAGTCATTGCACATCCCGGTACACCGCCGGAGGCATTCATATAGAGTCATATTTTGTTCTAAGTATTGAGTTGTAATTGTTGAGTTGTAAGTAAATAAAAGTGTGATGATCGTCATTTTTAGAGCATTGTACGAAGTGTGGAAAGGATGATGGAGACTATGATTCCCCCACAAGTCGGGATGAGACTCCGGACGAAAAAAATAAAAAGAATAGAAAAAAGAGGAAAAAAAAGAGAAGGCCCAAAAAAACAAAACAAAAAAACAAAAAAATGAGAGATAAAGAGAGAATGGGCAATGCTACTATCCTTTTACCACACTTATGCTTCAAAGTAGCACCATGATCTTCATGATAGAGAGTCTCCTATGTTGTCACTTTCATATACTAGTGGGAATTTTCATTATAGAACTTGGCTTGTATATTCCAATGATGGGCTTCCTCAAAATGTCCTAGGTCTTCGTGAGCAAGCGAGCTGGATGCACACCCACTTAGTTTATTTTGTTGAGCTTTCATACACTTATAGCTCTAGTGCATCCGTTGCATGGCAATCCCTACTCACTCACATTGATATCTATTGGTGGGCATCTCCATAGCCTGTTGATACGCCTAGTTGATGTGAGTCTATCTTCTCCTTTTTTGTCTTCTCCACAACCACCATTCTATTCCACCTATAGTGCTATGTCCATGGCTCACGCTCATGTATTGCGTGAAGATTGAAAAAGTTTGAGAACACCAAAAGTATGAAACAATTGCTTGGCTTGTCATAGGGGTTGTGCATGATTTAAATATTTAATGTGATGAAGATAGAGCATAGCCAGACTATATGATTTTCTAGGGATAACTTTCTTTGGCCATGTTATTTTGAGAAGACATGATTGCTTTGTTAGTATGCTTGAATTATTATTGTTTTCATGTCAATATTAAACTTTTGTTTTGAATCTTATGGATCGGAATATTCTTTCCACAATAAAGAAGATATCATGATAAATGTGTTAGGTTGAATTCCACATCAAAAAATCGGTTTTCATCATTTACCTACTCGAGGACGAGCAGGAATTAAGCTTGGGGATGCTTGATACGTCTCCAACGTATCTATAATTTTTGATTGTTCCATGCTATTATATTATCTATTTTGGATGTTTGATGGGCTTTACTAAGCACTTTTACATGATTTTTGGACTAGCCTATTAACCTAGAGCCCAGTGCCAATTTCTGTTTTTTTTTACTATTTTAGTGTTTCGTAGAAAACGAATATCAAACGGAGTCCAAACGGAATGAAACCTTCGGGAGAGTTATTTTTGGAACGGAAGCAATCCAGAATACTTGGGGTGTACGTAAGGGAAGCAACGAGGAGGGCACGATGCAGGGGGCGCACCCACCCCCCTGGGCGCGCCCTCCACCCTCGTGGCTGCCCTAACGTATTTCTTCCTCCTATATATACCAATATACCCTAAAACCATTGAGGAACAGTATAGATCGGGAGTTCCGCCGCCACAAGCCTCTGTAGCCACCAAAAACCAATCGGGACCCTGTTCCAGCACCCTGCCGGAGGGGGGGATCCCTCACCGGTGGCCATCTTCATCATCCCGGCGCTCTCCATGACAAGGAGGGAGTAGTTCACCCTCTGGGTTGAGGGTATGTACGAGTAGCTATGTGTTTGATCTCTCTCTCTCGTGTTCTTGAGGTGATACGATCTTGATGTATCGCGAGATTTGCTATATAGTTGTATTTTATGATGCTTCTCCCCCTCTACTCTCTTGTAATGGATTGAGTTTTCCATTTGAAGTTATCTTATCGGATTGAGTCTTTGAGGATTTGAGAACACTTGATGTATGTCTTGCCATGCGTATCTGTGGTGACAATGGGATATCACATGATCCACTTGATGTATGTTTTGGTGATCAACTTGCGGGTTCCGCCCATGAACCTATCCATAGGGGTTGGCACACGTTTTCGTCTTGACTCTCCGGTAGAAACTTTGGGGCACTCTTTGAAGTACTTTGTGTTGGTTTGAATAGATGAATCAGAGATTGTGTGATGCATATTGTATGATCATACCCAGAGATACTTGAGGTGACATTGGAGTATCTAGGTGACATTAGGGTTTTGGTTGATGTGTGTCTTAAGGTGTTATTTTACTACAAACTCTAGGGCTGTTTGTGACACTTATAGGAATAGCCCAATGGATTGATCGGAAAGAATAACTTTGAGGTGGTTTCGTACCCTACCATAATCTCTTCGTTTGTTCTCCGCTATTAGTGACTTTGGAGTGACTCTTTGTTGAATGTTGAGGGATAGTAACATGATCCAATTATGTTATTATTGTTGAGAGAACTTGCACTAGTGAAAGTATGAACCCTAGGCCTTGTTTCCTAGCATTGCAATACCGTTTACGCTCACTTTTATCATTAGTTACCTTGTTGTTTTTATATTTTCAGATTACAAAAACCTATATCTACCATCCATATTGCACTTGTATCACCATCTCTTCGCCGAACTATTGCACCTATACAATTTACCATTGTATTGGGTGTGTTGGGTACACAAGAGACTCTTTGTTATTTGGTTGCAGGGTTGTTTGAGAGAGACCATCTTCATCCTACGCCTCCCACGGATTGATAAACCTTAGGTCATCCACTTGAGGGAAATATGCTACTGTCCTACAAACCTCTGCACTTGGAGGCCCAACAACGTCCACAAGAAGAAGGTTGCATAGTAGACATCAAAGAGTCATTGGTGAGCCGGTGGGTGTTTTAGATAGATGACAAGGCCCAAGGCCTAGAAGGCCGGCTCATGTTATGATGGGACGGATTAAGAAGAAAGGCATAAGGAATATTCTCCTACATAGGAAGCAAGACTAGGACTCCACTTGTAATAGAGTAATCCTAATCCTAATAAGAGTAGTCATGTAACCCGCCTCTTCAAGATATATAAGGAGGGGCATGGCACCCGAAGAATGAGAAGCAATAATATCTAGGGCTACATACAACTAGGAGAGCCGGTTTACGGCGACTCCCTCATAATGATAATGAGATCTAGCCACAAACAACATGTAAGTTTGTTACCGGATGATGTTTCCCGGGGCCCGAAGCTGTCTAAATCCTTGTCTTGTGTGTTGATCTACCTCGCGTCTCTCATCCCGATCAACCCCTCTCAAGCTACCACATAGATGCGTTGGCCTCATGACTGAGTCCTCACACTAGGACATCTGTCCATGACAATTCCACGACAGTTGGCACCCACCATGGGGATGGCGCACGGTGCTGTTGATCTACTAGCCACAAGTTGCTGCTGCTGTTTCCTGTGTTCGTGGCTGTTGTTACCCCTGAAAAAAAGGGGAAACAGGCCATGACCCGGTCCGTTCAACTGGTTACGAATCGGAAGTAACCTCCGCTGCGACCTCGCTTTGCGGGCGCCTCCGCTGCCGGGTTGAGCTGGCCCTGCCGCCTCAGGCCGCCCTAGCTCAGGTTCACGCTGATCCGCCGGTCACCGTGGTCACATCCGCAACCACCGCGGTGCCGCCTCAGGCCGCCTCCTCCGGCTCTGAGTTTCCATGCCTCGAGCCGCCTGCTGCCTCCGAGTCGCCGGATGTGCATCGAGCGCCTCGCTTCTGAGCAGGCCGTGCCTCTATTTTGAACCGCCGGGATTTCTCCAGCTGTGCCCTTCCTGTGTGGTCGCATCAGGCCAACCCCGCTGCGGTCTAGAGCCGCCCACTGGCCTTGCAAATCACTGGCCCCTACCGTCGCCTACTACAATGAGCCGCCTTCAAATCATCTTCCTCGAGCTGTCACATCCGCGCTTGACCCGGCTTCGCACCACTGGCCTGACATCTTCGCCTCAAGCTCCTGTTGCCTCCGCGGCTAAGACGAGCAGCAGCGCTTCTAACCCACCAGGTCCGCAACCCGCCTTGCCTATGCTACCACTGCTCTGCTATGGTGCTACCTCTTGAGCATTGCGTTGGTTTTCCCTTGAAGAGGAAAGGGTGATGCAGTAAAGTAGCATAAGTATTTCCCTCAGTTTTTGATAACCAAGGTATCAATCCAGTAGGAGACCAAGCTCGAGTCCCACACACCTACACAACAAATAAGAACCTCGCAACCAACGCGATAAAGGGGTTGTCAATCCCTTCACGCTCACTTACGAGAGTGAGATCTGATAGATATGATAAGATAATATTTTTGGTATTTTTATGATAAAGACTAAAAGTAAAGAAAGCAAAATAAATGGTGCCAGAAATAGTTTGTTGACGGGAGATTAATATGATGGAAAAAAATACCCGGGGGACATATGTTTCACTAGTGGCTTCTCTCAAGATAGCATACGTATTACAGTGGGTAAACGAATTAATGCCGAGTGTCGGTGTCAAAACCGGCGGATCTCGGGTAGGGGGTCCCGAACTGTGCGTCTAGGCGGATGGTAACAGGAGACAAGGGACACGATGTTTTTACCCAGGTTCGGGCCCTCTCGATGGAGGTAATACCCTACTCCTGCTTGATTAATATTATGATATGGGTAGTACAAGAGTAGATCTACCACGAGATCAAGGAGGCTAAACCCTAGAAGCTAGCCTATGGTATGATTGTTGTTAGTCCTCACGACTAAAACCCTCCGGTTTATATAGACACCAGATAGGTTAGGGTTACACAGAGTCGGTTACAATGGTAGGAGATCTACATATCCGTATCGCCAAGCTTGCCTTCCACGCCAAGGAAAGTCCCATCCGGACACGAGACGAAGTCTTCAATCTTGTATCTTCATAGTCCAGGAGTCCGGCCAATGGTGATAGTTCGGCTATCCGGACACCCCCTAATCCGGGACTCCCTCAGTAGCCCCCGAACCAGGCTTCAATGTCGATGAGTCCGGCGCGTTGATTGTCTTCGGCATTGCGAGGCGGGTTCTTCTCCAAATTCCATATACTTGTGGAATAGTGTCCGACTTCTGATAAATGCTGCGCTCCTTGGCTTCTACGCCCAATAAAGGCCACCTTCCACGTGTTTGAATGAATGCGAAAAGCCAGGGTATTTTTACAATTACCCCCTAGCTGCGCAAATGAGCCGCCTATAAAAGGGGCGAGGATCTAGATCTGAGTCACACCATCCCCCTTCATGAGCTTTCATAGGAGCGCCTCTGACCAAAGCCCATTCCATCATGGACAGTCGATGCGGCTCCTCCTCTCGCGCTCCTAGCCCTCAGCCTGGAAATTGGGAGAGATGCTCAGTCCCGCATAGCGAGCTAGTTAGACTCCAGGCCAAGGGATTTCTCCCCCCGGCCTTCATGGTTCCGGTTCGAGCCGGACTTGCCACCTACAAGGGCAGAAAGCAAGCGGAGAGTGTCCCCGATCCCTCTAAAGGAGAGCGGGTATGCTTCTTCTCTTATCTAGTAAGAGGACTCGGATTTCCAATCCATCCGTTTCTCCAGGGGCTCTTGGAGTTCTACGGCCTCCAGTTGCACCACCTTACTCCTGCCTCCATCTTGCATATCGCGGGCTTCGTGGCCCTTTGCGAACTGTTCTTGGGCGTCGAGGCTCATTTCGGGCTGTGGAAGAGATTATTCTACCTAGTACACCGTTCTCATGAGGGGTCAATATATCAAGTGGGCGGAGCCGAGCTATGGCGCATCGCCGGGACCGGATACCTATCCGGAACTCCGAAGAAGGCGTCCGAAGACTGGCCTTCGCAACGGTTTTATATGGAGGATGTCCCGCTGCCGGATGCTGTTCGGACCAGCCTTCCGGAGTTCAGCAATGCTCCACTGAAGAAGCGCCTAAGCTGGCGCCCTCGGAGCCCCCGGAGGGAAAATGACCGGGATGTCCTATATCTGATGAGCCGAATAAGGTTATTGGCTCATGCCGGATTGACCATGATTGGAGTCATGGCAATCTGTATTATGAGGGGAGTGCAGCCGCTCCAATATAGGGGCCACCCCATGTGGGATTTCAACGGGGAGGACGATGCCACCCGCCATGGCCGCAAAGGGCCGGGATCGGTCACCGAACTGGTGAAGATCTTGTCTGCCATGTATAAAGGGGAGGAGGAGGATTTCCTCCGCGTTAATCCACTGAAGGAGTTTTCTTCGAATAATCCTCGAAGCTGGGTAAGCAAACATCTTTGTGACCTGTCCGATCCATGTTCCCATGGTTAAATATCTCATTTCATGGTTTCTGCGCAGGAACTGCGCCGGACTGTGGAGAAGATACACAGCCCGCCCCCACAACCCGAGGATCCGGAACGGTCCCTCGATCCGACCTTTGAAGAGGATCCGGATATAAAGGTGGAGTTGATCGACGGGGTATTCCACCAACTTAGCATCGACAATGCTTTGGTTGCCATTACAACCGATTACCCCAGAATACTTCCAGCCTCACAGGTAACTGAGACCAAGGTCCCAATACTCTGATAATGACCCATCCATGCTTATTTCTTGATCACTGTATACCAATGGTGTTTCGCAGGGGGTACCTTCGAGGCAGGAAGCCGAGCCAAGGCGACTAGCCAAGGGCAAGTCTGCCCGCAGGCTAAAAAAGGAGTGCGGTCCGGATCGAAACTCCGCCCAACGGTACGGCGGCGTCACCATGTTCCTAGGATTGATTCTGGAAGGTGCACTAACGCCGACGCTCTTTTCAGGAAAAAGCGCTCTCGGACTGAGTCCGGAGAGGTTATAATCGAATCTCCGCCGCCCAGCTCCAAAGCCGGGTCCGAAGCGGAGGCGAATCTGGCGTCGTCGGACGCTCCTCCGAAGAGGATGCCGACAGATTGTCCGCCACCAACTCCGAGGTGGAGAGCGCTTTGAATAACAAAGCGCCGCGGACAGTTCTTCGTGACGCATGTTTCTCCCAAGAGGCCTTGAATGCCTTTGATTCGGGAGATGCGCACCTCCGTGCTGCTCAAAATGGCCTAGCCAGAGCCACGGAGCAGTATGGAAAGGACATATAGGTAAGGAAATTTGACAGTTATATATGCCAGTAGCCCCCGAGACTTAAAATAGTTAGAATAAATGATTTAAGGATCATTTGTTATGCAGGATATTACGAAAAAGAATACCCGACTGTCCCAGGAGCTTGAAGAGTGCAAGGCCCAACTTGAGGCCGCACTAGCCGCTACAGGGGGAGTCACAGAGACCCCTGCTGGTAATATACGCTTCAGAAGATCAATAGTTTATGAAGTGCGGCGGGTGTGTAAATCTGACACAAACATTGCAGATGGCGTCGGACTAGATCCGGACAAGCAACAGCTCTTGCGCCAGCTAAAGGCCGGCGAGAGCGTGCTTACAAGGGTGCGGCAGGAGAAAAATAACCTGCAAGATGCCAACACCAAGCTGGGCGAGGAATTAAAGGATGTTCGTGCCCAGTTGTCTGACTCCGTAAAGGAGAATCGGCGGCTTCGTCGCGGCATTTTCAGTAAGTGCTTGAGCGAACTTTGAAAGAGTTCGGCGAGGAAGGCGACTAACATAAACATGTATGTAGGTTTGCTCACAGGTCGTCCTGAGGAGCAGATGCCCAGTTCTTTGGGTGATCTTCTTCCCGAATTGCGTCAGCTGCACGAATGAGTCCGGCAGGTGATGAAAGGCATTGGCCAGGCCTTATGGCCATCTATCTCCGTACCCGAAGGCATTGGGGAGCTGGCTGAGCTGCTTCAAGGAGCACAGCGGCGCTTCCGGCTATGGAAGATATCAGCCTGCCGTCAAGGCGCCAGGGAGGCCTGGGCCATGGTAAAGACGCGTTACATGAAGGCTGACCCAAACCACATGGCCGAGGTCGGACCTGTGGGGCCTGACGGGATGGAGATCCCTGTAAGTTTGGTGTACGGCCAAGTAGAACTGGCCGCCAAGTATTCCCAGCAAGATTGTAAATTAGATAGCCTATTAGATGGCATTGAGGAGGAATACAATGAGTCGAGTTGACTATGTAAAAAATATGACATGAAAAAAATGTCTTCTAGCCGGATTGTAGATCGTTTGTCATAGCGGACCTTTTAAGCCGACCTCGGGACCCAATAGTCCGGAGTGTGTCCGAATACCTTCGTGGTTATATAAGAACCGGGGTATGCATGGAGACAAGGCATAGGGGTCATTGTTGCTGTATCAGACAAGTGCCCAACTAGTTATTTTATATTACATGGGTAGTAAGAAACATCTTCCAGGGAGAATAGTTCCGTTAAGGGTTCCTTTCGCTGGGATGCATGCCCTAAAGTGCATGTCAAAGCTGCTATTAAAGAAGAAGATCATCTGGGGGCAGATGGGTAAATAGTTAAAAAACATCTTTCAGTTCACCGACCGAATATTCTCTTAAGAACGCTAGCTTTCGGCTTCACCCAGTCGAGGTACACATCCGGCTGACCCGCGAAGAATGATCGCAGAGGTGCTCCTTTACCACCTAGCCGAACAATCGGGAAGGTAGGGGTAAGCACATGAGCCAGGCAACCCAGCTTGGCCAAAACTTAAGTCATATCGATGCATATAATGGTGAATAAAAGGTACATGCAAAGTTTAACGCATGTGTTGGACATGAAGCCCGTATAAATAAGCTTCATTAAAGAAGCCCCCAGTATAATGAGCGCGACGGTAGCGTCAAGTATGTCTTGAAAAAAGCGCAAACGAGCCTCTAGAGGCTTCAAGAAGAAGGAGGAGGAAGGAGAGAAATAAAAGGCAACAAAAATAGAAAATGTGGACGGAGGAAGGAGACGAACTTGGAGTCCGGCGCTTAAGCGAGAATCTTCGTGACGGGCTGCGTTCCATGGGTTCGCTCGATTCGGTTATCCGATGCGCTTCGCAGACGGTATGCTCCGACGGTCGGGACTTGGTCGATGATGAAGGACCTTCCCATTTGGGCTTGAGTTTGTCCTTTTTCTTGTCCGCAAGCGTAGAACTAGTTCGCCAACGTTATAAGCTTTGGCCGGTACTTCCCTGCTTTGATATCTTCAAGCCTGCTGTTGATAAAATGCGGAACGAGCTTTTGCCACGTCGCGCTCCTCCTCCAATGCGTCCAAGCTGTCCTACCGATCGAGCTCGGCTTCTCTTTCTTCATACATGCGCACGCGAGGTGAGTCATGTATTATGTCGCAGGCAAGACTGCCTCTGCGCATACACCATAAAGAATGGTGTGAATCCGTAGTACGATTCGGCGTGGTCCGCAGCCCCCAGAGTACGGAGTCGAGCTCCTCGACCCAGTGCGTGTTAGATTCCTTGAGGGACCGCACTAGTCTGGGTTTAATTCCGCTCATGATTACACCATTTGCTCGTTCGACTTGGCCGTTGGTTTGAGGGTGATAGACTGAGGTGTAATCGAGCTTGATGCCCATGTTTTTGCACCTTAATTTGACCTCATCGGCCGTGAAATTGGTGCCGTTATCAGTGATGATACTGTGGGGGACGCCGTAACGGTGCACTACCCCTGATATGAAGTCTATCACCGGTCCGGATTCGGCCGTTTTGACAGGTTTGGCCTCTATCCATTTGGTGAATTTATCCACCATGACCAATAGGTATTTTTCTTGTGGATTCCTCCTTAAGGGGTCCAACCATGTCAAGCCCCGGACATGATGAACGGCCAGGTGATGGGTATAGTTTTGAGGGCGGTGGGTGGCATGTGGCTTTGGTTAGCAAAAAGCTGGCAACCGATGCATCGTTGGACTAAGTCCTGCGCGTCTTCCCGGGCCGTCGGCCAATAAAATCCTGTACGGAAGGCCTTGCCTACAAGGGCCTGGGCTGCGGCGTAGTGCCCACCCAGTCCGGCATGAATTTCAGCCAGGAGGTTTCGCCCTTCCTCTTCGGAGATACACCTTTGAAGGACTCCGGTAGTGCTTTTCTTATAAAGCTCTCCCTCATGGACTTTATAGGCTTTAGATCACCGTACAATGCAGCGAGCCTCATTTTGGTCTTCGGGGAGTAACTGCCTAGTTAGGTAGGTTAGGAATGGTTCCGTCCACGGGGCGATAACCGCCATTATTTCGTGGGCAGAGGATGTTATCTTGGTGGCAGGGCCTCCGATTGTGTCAGAGTGTTCGGCGTCAGGCAGTGCGGTTGGGTCCGGATTGTTATTGCTGGACTCCCCTGACCATAGTACGGATGGCTTGAACAGCCGTTCTAGAAAGATATTGGGTGGGACGGCATCGTGTTTTGCACCAGTGTGTGCCAATATGTCCACAGCCTGGTTGTTATCCCTGGCTATATGATGAAATTCGAGCCCTTCGAACCGTGCTGACATTTTTAGGACCGCATTGCGGTATGCTGCCATTTTCGGATCTTTGGCATCAAAGTCTCTGTTTATTTGAGATATCGCGAGGTTCGAATCCCCGCGCACCTCTAGGCGTTTAATGCCCATGGAGACTGCCATTCGGAGGACGTGCAGAAGGGCCTCATATTCGGCTGCGTTGTTGGAGTCCGTATACATTATCTGAAGGACGTAATGGACTGTGTCCCTGGTTGGGGACGTCAGGACGACGACAGCCCCCAGACCGGCCAACATTTTGGAGCCGTCAAAGTGCATGATCCAATTGGAGTATGCGTCGTACTCTTTAGGGAGTTCGACTTCGGTCCATTCGGCCACGAAGTTGGCCAAAACCTGCAACTTGATAGCTCGTCGTGGCTTGTAGGTTATGTCGAATGGAAGGAGCTCTATGGCCCATTTAGCAATCCGGCCCGTCGCGCCACGGTTGTTTATAATTGCGTTAAGAGGTACTTCGGAGGCTACCGTTATCGAGCACTCTTGAAAGTAGTGTCGCAGCTTCCGGGATGCCATGAACACCGCGTATGCTATCTTTTGATAGTGTGGGTAACAGGACTTGCATGGAGTTAGGACAGTGGACACATAGTAAACCGGTTTTTGAAGAGGGAACCGGTGTCCGTCCGTTTCTCGTTCGACAACGAGCACCGCACTGACAACTTGATGTGTTGCGGCGATATATAATAGCATTGGTTCGCCCATATTGGGCGCGGCCAGGACCGGATTGGTTGCCAATATGGCTTTTATCTCTTCGAGTCCGGCCGTGGCGGCATCCGTCCACTCGAAGTGTTCGGTGCGGCGGAGGAGGCGGTAAAGGGGTAACGCCTTTTCTCCCAAACGGGAAATAAAGCGGCTTAAAGCCGCTACGCATCCCGTCAATTTTTGTATTTGCTCGAGGTATTTTGGAATATCCAATTGCGTCAGAGCTCGGATCTTGGCTGGGTTTGCTTCAATTCCTCTACGGACACAATGAAGCCCAGAGCTTTCGGCCGAACGCCAAGATGCATTTTTCCGGATTGAGCTTGATGTCGTAATTTCGAAGATTGTCGAATGGGAGCCTCAAGTCGTCTACTAGAGTTTCGACGTGCTTGGTTTTGACGACCACGTCATCTACATACGCTTCCACTGTTTTGCCGATCTGGTCTGCCAAACATGTCTGAATCATGCATTGGTATGTTGCGCCGGCGTTTTTGAGCCCAAAGGGCATTGTGTTGAAGCGAGCGGGCGTATGGAGTGATGAATGCTGTTGCAGCTTGGTGCAGCTCCGCCATCTTGATTTGGTGGTAGCGGAGTATCGTCGAGGAAGCACAATGAGTCGTGTCCAGCTGTAGCGTCAATAATTTGATCAATTCGAGGGAGGGGGAAGGGATCCTTTGGGCAAGCCTTATTAAGGTCTTTGAAATCAACACATAGGCGCCAGGATTTATCCTTCTTTGGTACCATCACCAGGTTTGCTAGCCAGTCCGGATGTTTTATATCTCTGATGAATCCGGCTTCCAAAACTTTGGCTCGCTCCTCTCCCATGGCATGTCTCTTGGGTTCGGAAAAGCGCCGAAGGGCCTGCTTGACTGGCTTGAATCCTTTTAGGATATTTAGGCTGTGCTCGGCCAGCCGACGTGGGATTCCTGGCATGTCTGAAGGGTGCCAGGCAAAGATGCCCAGTTTTCTCGTAGAAATTCTCGTAGTGTGGCATCTATATCAGGGTTTAATTGTGCCCCAATGGAGGCCGTCTTTGCGGGGTCCATTGGGTGGACTTGGAATTTGACTATTTCATCCGCTGGTTTAAAAGAGGTGGACTTGGATCTTTTATCAAGTATCACATCGTCCCTGTTCACCGTGGAGCGCATCGCGGTGAGTTCCTCGGCCGCTAGGGCTTCGGACAATGCCTCGAGGGCTAGTGCGGCTGTCTTGTTTTCGGCGCGGAGTGCTATGTTCGGATCACTAGCTAGAGTGATTATTCCGTTAGGTCCGGGCATTTTAAGCTTCATGTACCCATAATGGGGTATAGCTTGAATAATTGTGAATGCCTCTCGTCCTAATAAATCATGATATCCGCTGTTGAACGGGGCCACTTGAAATGTGACCTCCTCGGACCTGTAATTGTCCGGCGAGCCGAACACTACATCCAGTGTAATTTTTCCTGTGCAGCATGCTTCCCGGCTAGGGATTATTCCTCTGAAGGTTGTGCTGCTTCGCTCAATGCGGTTCCATCTATTTCCATTTTCGAGGGTTCCTCATAGATGAGGTTTAGTCCGCTGCCGCCATCCATGAGTACCTTAGTAAAGGCGGCCGCCCACTATCGGACCGAGGACCAATGCGGCTGGTGCTCGGGCTGTTCGAATTTAGGTTAAATCCACGGCATTGAAGGTGATAGCCGTGTCACTCCATGGATTTATTGTTGCTACTTGGTAGGTTGCGGAGTGTTCGTTTTCGCATGTTATTTGATGCGAAAGTCTTGAATACTGTTAACACCGTACTGGTGTTGCTGGGCTGGGGTTCTGAAGCTAGAAGCTCTTCGCCACTTTTGGCCACCTGCCGTAGTATCCAACATGCTCGAAGGCTATGAGTTGGAGTGGCGCCCTCTGTACTGTGAATTTTGCAGGGTCCGTTTAGCCAACCCTCCAGTACGGTTCCGTACCCTTTAGGGGGTTTTGGTTTTTTGGTGTTTAACCCAGGCGCTTGATAATGATGCACCCTTTTATTTCGGACTAGGGATGTATTCGGGGCCGGATTATCCCAAAATTTACTTTCGGTTTTCCAGGCGCTCTCCATCGCACAGTACTTTTGTACTATGGTCACCAAGTCAGCGAAGCATGTAATTTCGCGACGACTTATGGCGTTTAGGATTCCTTTGTCCGTGCAATTATTGCAGAAAATTGGGATTGCGTCCTCCTCTCGGCAGTCCTTTATCCTGTCCATAACCAGGAGGAATCTGGCCCAGTAATGATGTACTGTTTCAGCGGGCTCTCGCCGAATTCGGGATAGATCGCTAATGTTTGGGTGGGCGGGTGGATCTAGATCCGGAACCACATCCAATTCAGGACTAAGGGGCCAGGAAATTGGGGCCAAGAAATTTCCGAACTCGAAAGTTTGGATTTTTGAGTGTTATCCAATGAGTCCAACCCGCCGCCTGACTTTAAGTTCATGGCTTGATCGACATCCGTCCCTCTGCGGGAATCCGGCATGGAGGGATCGGGAATCCGGACGTAGCTAGTCCTTAAGATAGAAGAAGAATCGCTGCATTGCTCCTCTATCACAGCAACATGATGGGTAGCCTGGGGAGAGTTGATGTCTCTCAGATCGGTTTCGCCCGATCCGGTCGTGTCTGTGGCGACTCGAGTATGGCGATGTGATCCAAGAGCTCGTTACGGAGGAGAGCTCGATCGGATCTAACTATTCGACAAGTTCGAATTAACATGGAGATTGGTTTCGATGACTCGAGAGGTCATCGTCGGTGCGATGGCGAACCGGGCGGTAATAAGAAACCACCTAGCCGAGAGTCGACCAGCGGCCAAGGCTCCTTTGGCGATAGTATCGTCTTTAAAGACGGATGAGGCATCCTACCGACGGCGACGACACACAGAGAACTCTCAATGAAAGCACCAATGTCGGTGTCAAACCGCAGATCTCGGTAGGGGGTCCCGAATGTGCATCTAGGCGGATGGTAACAGGAGACAAGGGACACGATGTTTTACCCAGGTTCGGGCCCTCTCGATGGAGGTAATACCCTACTCCTGCTTGATTAATATTGATGATATGGGTAGTACAAGAGTAGATCTACCACGAAATCAAGGAGGCTAAACCTAGAAGCTAGCCTATGGTATGATTGTTGTTAGTCCTCGGCTAAAACCCTCCGGTTTATATAGACACCGGATAGGTTAGGGTTACACAGAGTCGGTTACAATGGTAGGAGATCTACATATCCTTATCGCCAAGCTTGCCTTCCACGCCAAGGAAAGTCCCATCCGGACATGGGACGAAGTCTTCAATCTTGTATCTTCATAGTCCAGGAGTCCAGCCAACGGTGATAGTTCGGCTATCCGGACACCACCGCTATCCACCATGCATCTAGAGTATTATGTTCATAAGAATAGAGTAATGCTTTAAGTAAGATGACATGATGTAGAGGGATAAACTCATGCAATATGATATAAACCACATCTTTTTATCCTCGATGGCAACAATACAATATGTGTCATTTCCCCTACTGTCACTGGGATTGAGCACCGGAAGATTGAACCCAAAGCTAAGCACTTCTCCCATTGCAAGAAAGATCAATCTAGTAGGCCAAACCAAACTGATAATTCAAAGAGACTTGCATAGATAACCAATCATACATAAAATAATTCAGAGGAGATTGAAATATTGTTCATAGATAAACTTGATCATAAACCCACAATTCATCGGATCTCGACAAACACACCGCAAAAGAAGATTACATCGAATAGATCTCCAAGAAGATCAAGGAGAACTTTGTATTGAGATCCAAAGAGAGAGAAGAAGCCATCTAGCTAATAACTATGGACCCGAAGGTCTGAGGTAAACTACTCACACATCATCGGAGAGGCTATGGTGTTGATGTAGAAGCCCTCCGTGATCAATGCCCCCTCCGGCGGAGCGCCGGAAAAGGCCCCAAGATGGGGAACTCACGGGTATAGAAAGTTGCGGCGGTGGAAATAGGGTTTTGGCTCCGTCTCTGATGGTTTGGGGGTACGTAGGTGTATATAGGAGGAAGAAGTACGTCGGTGGAGCAACGTGGGCCCCATGAGGGTGAAGGGCACGCCTTGGGGGGGGGGGGGGGTAGGCGCGCCCCCTGCCTCGTGCTCTTCTCGTTGATTACTTTACATAGACTCCAAGACCTCTGGATCATGTTTGTTCCAAAAATCACGTTCCCGAAGGTTTCGATCCATTTGGACTCCGTTTGATATTCTTTTTCTGCGAAACACTGAAATAGGCAAAAAAATAACAATTTGGGCTGGGCCTCCGGTTAATAGGTGAGTCCCGAAAATAATATAAAAGTGTATAATAAAGCCCATTAATCATCCAAAACAGAAAATAATATAGCATGGAACAATAAAAAATTATAGATACGTTGGAGACGTATCAAGCATCCCCAAGCTTAATTCCTGCTCGTCCTCGAATAGGTAAATGATAAAAATAGAATTTTTGATGCGGAATGCTACTTGGCATAATTTTCAATGTGACCCTCTTAATTGTGGTATGAATATTCAGATTCGGAAGATTCAAGATAAAAGTTTAATATTGAAATAAAAGTAATAATACTTCAAGCATACTAACTAAGCAATTATGTCTTCTCAAAATAACATGGCCAAAGAAAGTTCATCCCTACAAAATAATACAGTTTGGTCATGCTCCATTTTCGTCACACAAGAATGCTCTCATCATGCAAAACCCCGATGACAAGCCAAGCAATTGTTTCATACTTTAGTAATCTCAAACTTTTTCAACTTTCACGCAATACATGACGTGAGCCATGGATATAGCACTATGGGTGGAATAGAATATAATGATGGGGGTTATGTGGAGAAGACAAAAAAGGAGAAAGTCTCACATCAACGCAGCTAATCAATGAGCTATGGAGATGCCCATCAATTGATGTTAACATGAGGAGTAGGGATTGCCATGCAATGGATGCACTAGAGCTATAAATGTATGAAAGCTCAACAAAAGAAACTAAGTGGGTGTGCATCCAACTTGCTTGCTCACGAAAACCTAGGGCATTTGAGGAAGCCCATTGTTGGAATATACAAGCCAATTTCTATAACAAAAAATTCCCACTAGTATATGAAAGTGACAAAACAAGAGACTCTCTATCATAAGGATCATGGTGCTACTTTGAAGCACAAGTATGGAAAAAAGATAGTAGGATTGCCCCTTTTTTTGGGCCTTCTTTTTTGTGTCCTTTATCTTCTTTTTTTGGGACAATGCTCTATGAATGATGATCATCACACTTCTATTTATTTACAACTCAATGATTACAACTCGATACTAGAACAAAGTATGACTCTATATGAATGCCTCCGGGGGTGTACCGGGATGGGCAATGAATCAAGAGTGACATGTATGAAATAATATGCATGGTGGCTTTGCCACAAATACGATGTCAACTACATGATCATGCAAGGCAATATGACAATGATGAACGTGTCATGATAAACGGAACGGTGGAAAGTTGCATGGCAATATATCTCGGAATGGCTATGGAAATGCCATAATAGGTAGGTATGGTGGCTATTTGAGGAAGATATAAGGAGGTTTATGTGTGATAGAGCGTATCGTATCACGGGGTTTGGATGCACCGGCGAAGTTTGCACCAACTCTCAAGGTGAGAAAGGGCAATGCATGGTACCAAAGAGGCTAGCAATGATGGAAGCTTGAGAGTGCGTTTAATCCATGGACTCAACATTAGTCAGAAAAAACTCACATACTTATTGCAAAAATTTACAAGTCATCAAAAACCAAGCACTACGCGCATGCTCCTAGGGGGATAGATTGGTAGGAAAAGACCATCGCTCGTCCCCGACCGCCACTCATAAGGAGGACAATCAAAGAACACCTCATTTTTCAAATTTGTTACATAACGTTTACCATACGTGCATGCTGCGGGATTTGCAAACTTCAACACAAGTATTTCTAAAATTCACAACTACTCAACTAGCACAACTCTAATATCACTACCTCCATATCTCAAAACAATCTTCAAGCATCAAACTTCTCTTAGTATTCAACACACTCATAAGAAAGTTTTACTAATCTTGAATACCTAGCATATTAGAACTAATTTCACAATTAAAGCAAATTACCATGATGTTTTGTAGGACTCTCAAAATAATATAAGTGAAGCATGAGAGACCAATAGTTTCTATAAAACAAAACCACCGCCATGCTCTAAAAGATATAAGTGAAGCACTAGAGCAAAAACTATATAGCTCAAAAGATATAAGTGAAGCACATAGAGTATTCTAATAAATTCCGAATCATGTGTGTCTCTCTCAAAAGGTGTGTACAGCAAGGATGATTGTGCTAAACTAAAAATCAAATACTCAAATCATACAAGACGCTCCAAGCAAAACACATATCATGTGGTGAATAAAAATATAGCTCCAAGTAAAGTTACTGATGGACGAAGATGAAAGATGGGATGCCTTCCGGGGCATCCCCAAGCTTTGGATTTTTGGTGTCCTTAGATGATATTTGGGTGCCATGGGAATCCCCAAGCTTAGGCTCTTGCCACTCCTTGTTCCATAATCCATCAAATCTTTACCCAAAACTTGAAAACTTCACAACACAAAACTCAACAAAAAATCTCGTGAGCTCCGTTAGTGAAAGAAAACAAAACACCACTTCAAGCTACTGTATTGAACTCATTCTTTATTTATATTGGTGTTAAACCTACTGTATTCCAACTTCTCTATGGTTTATAAACTATTTTACTAGCCATAGATTCATCAAAATAAGCAAACAACACACGAAAAACAGAAGCTGTCAAAAATAGAACAGTCTGTAGTAATCTGTAACTAACGCAAACTTCTGAAACTCAGAAAAATATACCAAAATAGGAAGACCTAGACAATTTTTTTATTGATCTACTTCAATTGGAATCAGTATTTTATAACGCTCTGGTGATTTTTAACAATTGTTTTCATGAACAGAAAGTTTCTGGAAATTTCAGCAAGATCAAATAACTATCATCCAAGAAGATCATATAGGTTAAACTTGGCACAAACACTAACTAAAACATAAAAAATATAACCAGAGGCTAGATCAAATATTTATTCCTAAACAGAAGCAAAAAAGAAAAAAACTAAAATAAAATTGTGTTGCCTCCCAACAAGCGCTATCGTTTAGCGCCCCTAGCTAGGCATAAAAACAAGGATATATCTAGGTATTGCCATCTTTGGTAGGCAATCCATAAGTAGCTCTTATAATAGATTCATATGGTAATTTTATTTTCTTTATAGGGAAGTGTTCCATACCTTTCCTTAACGGAAATTGTAATATAATATTCCCTTCCTTCATATCAATAATTGCACCAATCGTTCTATGGAAAGGTCTACCAAGAATAATAGGACATGAAGGATTGCAACCTATGTCAAGAACAATGAAATCTACGGGCACATAGTTCCTATTTGCAACAATAAGAACATGATCAATTCTTCCCATAGGTTTCTTAATAGTGGAATCCGCAAGATGCAAGTTTAGAGAACAATCACCAAATTCACGGAAACCTAGGAAATCACACAAAGTTGTTGGAATCGTGGAAACACTAGCACCCAAATTACACAAAGCATAGCATTCATTATCTTTTATTTTAATTTTTAATGGTAGGTTCCCACTCATCATAAAGTTTTCTAGGGATAGAAACTTCCAACTCCAGTTTTTCTTCATAAGATTGCATCAAAGCATCAACGACATGTTTAGTAAAAGCTTTATTTTGACTATAAGCATCAGGAGAATTTAGCAAGGATTGCAACAAGGAAATACAATCTATCAAAGAGAAATTATTATAATTAAATTCCTTGAAATCCAAAATAGTGGGTTCATTAATATCTAATGTTTTAACCTCTTCAATCCCACTTTTAACAATTTTTGTATCAAGATCTAAAAACTCCGATTTTTTGGGACGACTTCTAGGTAAAGGTAACTCATCTCCAGTCCCTTCATTATCAAGATTCATATTGCAAAACAAAGATTTAATAGGGGACACATCAATAACTTTTATATCTTCATCTTTATTCTCATAAAACTAGAAGAACATGCTTTTACAAAGCAATCTTTCTTAGCACGCATCCTAGCGGTTCTTTCTTTGCAATCATCAATGGAAATTCTCATAGCTTTGAGAGACTCATTGATATCATGCTTAGGTGGATTAATTCTAAGTTTCAAAGAATCAACATCAAGAGAAATTATATCAACGTTCCTAGCCAATTCGTCAACTTTAAGCAGTTTTTCTTCAAGCAAAGCATTGAAATTCTTTTGCGAATTCATAAACTCCTTAACACTAGACTCAAATTCAGAGGGCATATTATTAAAATTTCCATAAGAATTGTTGTAGGAATTACCATAATTATTAGAGGAATTACTAGGGAACGGCCAAGGGTTAAAGTTTCCTCTATACGCGTTGTTACCCAAATTATTCCTACCAACAAAATTCACATCCATAGATTCATTATTATTCTCAATCAAAGTAGACAAAGGCATATCATTAGAATCAGAAGAAACACTTTTAGTAGCAAATAATTTCATAAGTTCATCCATATTTCCACTCAAAACATTAATTTCTTCTATCGCGCACTTTCTTATTAGTAGATCTTTCGGTGTGCCATTGAGAATAATTAACCATAATATTGTCTAGGAGTTTAGTAGCTTCTCCTAAAGTGATTTCCATAAAAGTGCCTCCCGCGGCCGAATCTAAAAGATTTCTAGAAGCAAAATTCAATCCGGCATAATTTTTTTGTATAATCATCCAAAGATTCAAACCATGTGTAGGGCAATTACGTATCATTAATTTCATCCTCTCCCAAGCTTGTGCAACATGTTCATGATCAAGTTGCTTAAAATTCATGATATCGTTTCTAAGAGAGATGATTTTAGCGGGAGGAAAATACTTAGAGATAAAAGCATCTTTGCACTTATTCCATGAATCAATACTATTTTTAGGCAATGACAAAAACCAAGCTTTAGCACGATCTCTAAGCGAAAAAGGAAATAGCTTCAATTTAACAATATCATTGTCCACATCTTTCTTCTTTTGCATATCACACAAATCAACGAAGCTATTTAGATGGGCAGCGGCATCTTCACTAGGAAGGCCGGCGAATTGATCTTTCATGACAAGATTCAACAAAGCAGCATTAATTTCACAAGATTCAGCATCGGTAAGAGGAGCAATCGGAGTGCTAAGAAAATCATTGTTGTTGGTATTGGTAAAGTCACACAATTTAGTATTGTCTTGAGCCATCATGACAAACAAGCAATCCAACACACGAGCAAACAAGAAGCAAGCGAAAAAAAAGCGAACAGAAAAGAGAGGGCGAATAAAACGGCAAGGGTGAAGTGGGGGAGAGGAAAACGAGAGGCAAATGGCAAATAATGTAATGCGAGGGATAAGAGTTTGTGATGGGTACTTGGTATGTCTTGACTTGTGTGTAGACTCCCCAACAACGACGCCAGAAATCCTTCTTGCTACCTCTTGAGCACTGCGTTGGTTTTCCCTTGAAGAGGAAAGGGTGATGCAGTAAAGTGGCGTAAGTATTTCCCTCAGTTTTTGAGAACCAAGGTATCAATCCAGTAGGAGACCACACTCGAGTCCCACGCACCTACACAAACAAATAAGAACCTCGCAACCAACGCGATAAAGGGGTTGTCAATCCCTTCTCGGTCACTTACGAGAGTGAGATCTGATAGATATGATAAGATAATATTTTTGGTATTTTTATGATAAAGAGTAAAAGTAAAGAAAGCAAAATAAACGGCGCCAGAAATAGTTTGTTGAAGGGAGATTAGTATGATGGAAAATAGACCCGGGGGTCATAGGTTTCACTAGTGGCTTCTCTCAAGATAGCATAAGTATTACGGTGGGTAAACGAATTACAGCCGAGCAATTGATAGAATTGGGCATAGTTATGAGAATAAATATGTATGATCATGTATATAGGCATCACGTCCGCGACAAGTAGACCGACTCCTGCCTGCATCTACTACTATTACTCCACACATCGACCGCTATCCAGCATGCATCTAGAGTATTAAGTTTATAAGAATAGAGTAATGCTTTAAGTAAGACTCATGCAAAAAGATATAAACCCCATCTTTTTATCCTCGATGACATGATGTAGAGGGATAAACTCATGCAAAAAGATATAAACCCCATCCTTTTATCCTCGATGGCAACAATACAATACGTGTCATTTCCCCTACTGTCACTGGGATTGAGCACCGCAAGAGTGAACCCAAAGCTAAGCACTTCTCCCATTGCAATAAATTTCAATCTAGTAGGCCAAACCAAATTGATAATTCGAAGAGACTTGCTAAGATAACCAATCATACATAAAAGAATTCAGAGGAGATTCAAATATTGTTCATAGATAAACTTGATGATAAACCCACAATTCATCGGATCTCGACAAACACACCGCAAAAGAAGATTACATCGAATAGATCTCCAAGAAGATCAAGGAGGACTTTGTATTGGGATCCAAAGAGAGAGAAGAAGCCATCTAGCTAATAACTATGGACCCGAAGGCCTGAGGTAAACTACTCACACATTATCGGAGAGACTATGGTGTTGATGTACAAGCCCTCCGTGATCAATGCCCCCTCCGGCGGAGCGCCGGAAAAGGCCCCAAGATGGGATCTCACAGGTATAGAAAGTTGTGGCGGTGGAAATAGGGTTTTGGCTCCGTCTCTGATGGTTTGGGGGTACGTAGGCGCGCCCCCTGCCTCGTTCTCTCCTAGTTGATTACTTTACGTAGACTCCAAGTCCTCTGGATCACGTTTGTTCCGAAAATTACGTTCCCGAAGTTTTCATTCTGTTTGGACTCCGTTTGATATTCTTTTTCTGCGAAACACTGAAATAGGCAAAAAAACAGCAATTTGGGATGGGCCTCCGTTTAATAGGTTACTCCCAAAAATAATATAATAGTGTATAATAAAGCCCATTAATCATCCAAAACAGAATATAATATAGCATGGAACAATAAAAAATTATAGATACGTTGGAGACGTATCATATGGTCGTCGCGTCTCTGCTGTTGCGGCCTCAAACCGGCGCCTCGCCATGGCTCTTCGGTGTCCTCAGGGCTCCCTGAACCTCCCACACTACGCCGGGACCGGCTCTCCCAGTCTCCAGCTTGGCCTTACGCTGGCTACGAGCCGCCTCGATTCAAACGCGTCTCCGCCTCTGCCGTGTATCCGGCTGTGCTGCGGGTCACGTCCATCAAATTTGCCGAGTCGCCGCCGGGTGAAGCCCCTGCTTCCATGCTGGGTTGTGGCCCGCCTTGCCCTTATTTCCGCGCTTGCGTGCCCGTCGCCCGAGCGGCTGCACAAGCCACCCGAGCGTGTTACGACGCCGTGCCTACGCCCGCTGTTGTTTCCGCTTTAAAGCTGCATAGATTTTTTCCTTCATGGTTCTCCGGCCTGCTAGCTCCGCTTCTGCTGGCTGTCAAGTTGCTCGTCGCCGGTTACCCGCTGGGCTCCCGCGTGACCCCGGCTGCGCCCTTGCATGCTCGCTTGAAAGCTGCTAGCTGTTTCTTGAAGAAAGGAAAGCAGGGAGCGGACTGGGAAGTTGAGAAAGAAAAGAAAGAGGCCGCAGCTCCTCGACACAAGTGGAGCCTGTCGGCAAAGGAAAAGAAAGGATGGAGATAGTATCTACTATTGTTGATGTTTAGGCAATACATGCCAAAGTGCAAGAAGAGAAAAACTACGAGTTCAGTTACTAGTCTCCTAACAACAATTGATTATAACATACTGCTGATGGATAAGATATTTGGATTTGATATTGAAATGTAGCGGGCTAGTAAACATTTGCATGACCGCAACATTATTGGAGTAACATTATTGGTCATCTAAACAAATCAGGTGATATCCATCTAAATTTATTATATTAGCACATATTGTTTTTATTAAGGAACAGTTTATCTTTGCTTTGGTCTACAATATTGTTTATGCAGGACAATTATTCATGGCAAGAATGATCGTTATGTCACAGATATAAAGCTTACGCCAATATTATAAAGCGCCAGCATCCAACCATACCGCATTGTTCCACCTCTGTGGCTCAGTCTACAACAACAAACACCGCTGCCGGTTCACCCGTCTGCGCCAGTTTAGAACACCACAATAACTCACCCGTCCGCCCCCGCGGCTGACTCTCCCGCCCGCGCCGGCTTACAACACCGTGGCCGACTCATCTGTCTGTGCCGTTTCTGATGCTACGGTTGTCTTTATCATCCGTCCCTCACGGTCTGGTCTACATCAACACACCGGGCCGCACCTGCGTGCATAAGTTTGCTTAACAAGCGCGTGCAAGTCGCTGTTCCTACTGCCCGGTCTATTACAACAACTCTGAAGAAGGTCATAGTATCAGCCTCTGCCTCCAGCAGATGGTTCATTCGATAGGCGTACAAATCACCGCCACTATGTTTTGGTTAAACAACCGGCTAGGATGAACCGCTGGCCGGATTACTGACACAAATCATACGGGGTCATTCATAACCTGCCACAGTTGACCTCAAGTTTCTGTGAATTCACATCACATTATAAACATCAAGGATATATAATGAGGGTTGCGAAGATCGTTAACTCGCCACCTTGCTTCCAGCTTCAACATATTCCAGAGTTCCACTGTTCAAATATATGTCGGGTCATATCATGGTCAAGTATGGAGAGTCTCAAGCCAACTCCTCGAGTCATCTTAAGACTCGGGGGCTACAATGACATGACTCAGCAAATCTTGCCAGTTCCAGCAAATTCAAGAAGCCCGGGTCATTGGAGGAAAAGATAACCCGGTCCCGGAGGCTGCTGCCATATTGATGAAAATTTAAAGGCTGCCAAAAAATTTCCGGCTCTAAATGAAAATTCCGGTTTAAAATCCGGCTCAAGGGAAATGTGTCTCCCACAAGGCTCCGAAGCTCTCAATATCCGGTTTAAAATTCTGGCTCAAGAAGAATATTATCTCTCACAAAATTCGAGTTCTAAAAAGAATTTTAAAGGGACCGAAGAGAGTCTGTTGCAAAAGCACAACTCAAACATAAGTACCCCTTGAGCACAGCTCAAAATATTTCTTGGGGGCTCTTTTGTTCTAAAGAACAAAGAGTCTGTAACCTTGTGATAGGCTATAAAATCCAAGCTTGGAAGCCACGTGTATTCACCTAAAACCCCGGGTTATCCTGCCTGTATGCCAAATGCTTCTCCATCAGGTAATCCAGATTGACCCGCCGAATTCTTAACATGTAATCTTTTAAACAAGCCCCTGAACTCGTTAAGGTTAAAATGCCATTTTGTCATGAGAGGGCATGGTTTACGGAAAGTAAGGAGAAGCTCAGGCTGATAAAGCCGTCTTCCTTGAAACTTGGATAAATTGGCCTGTGATGCACGATGCTGCTCTAACCCCGCGTACTCCTGATAAGTCTATCTTTAAATAAGAACTGAACTTATCCGGGTTAAAATGTCGAATGGGTAAATGAGGGTCGGCTCACAGAAAGCGCGTACCTTCCAGTGGCTAATGCTAGTTTCATCGAAGAAGACAATTTTGGCTTGGCGGCCTATGAAAGCCTCGGAATTTTTCTATTGATTTGTTTGGAAAGTCTTTCTTGCGTTTTCTCTTATGACATCATCATACATGGTTGAAAACCAGTAAGGCTTATAATGCCTTATGAATCATATATCACAATATACTGGTGTTATTGACCCGGCCTAGCTTTTGACTATAAGTCACCAGTAAGATGAGAAATTATCCGGTGTTTATTAACCCGGCCTGGCTTTGGACTATAAGTCACCAGGGTATGATGATAAATTATCCGGTGTTTATTAACCTGGCCTGGCTGTGGATTATAAATTGCTAGTGTATGATGATCTTATATACTTGGAAGCGATGTGCTCTAAGTTTTGGGATATTACCCCTTGCTGCATAGGGTGTGATAAGCCGGCGGCGTGACTAAAGTGGACAAGGCTTGTGCTCTATATGTTTAGGATTATTAACCTTACTGACATGATAAGCCGGCGGTATGAGCAAATATCACAGGTATGATATTTTGTTCTGATATATATGGTTATGATTAAACCGGCCTTGGCTTTTGACGTTAAGTCGCTAGGGCATATATTTGTTTAAACTCTATGCAGGATTTGCAGAACTATGACTTATATAAATAATTAAGTTTAGGCTCATCATCAAAATTGATGTTATCCACTCTGCATTTTCTCAAAGGCTATAAGCCGCCGGGTTATAAAAATCCTGACTTACAATAAATGCGCATTAAGTCGCCATCGGCCAAGAGCCGCCAAGTATTTAAACTCCGGATTTACTTGTCAACCGATAAGGTATTTACATCTTTCATAACCAAAATTGGTTGGATTTTCATGATGATATTAAATGATTGAGGTTTTCATATCGGATTATATTATGCGAATCTTGAATAGCCAACATGGCTGGATTTTTATTATGGTTATCGATAACCAGTATTATGATTGAGGTTTTCAAAGTCATTTTTGCGCAATGGCTATTATTTCATCAATGGATATAATTTATTTTAGAAAGGAAGGAATAGTCCCGAGTCGCTGCAGGCTTACAACCCGGCACTTGGGGGCTACATTATTCAAGTTGAGATTACATCACATATGCTAGTCCCATGTCACTGCCAGCATGCACCATGTCACTTGGGGGCTAATGCAATGTCATTTTTACTTGGCTTCTTGAAGACCCTACTCATCACATCATAATGAGCCGACCCTTGGGGGCTACCAATTGCTCCTATAAAAAATGCAAGGTACACAAGTCTTAATCCATTATATTGAAAAGTCCACTGCTCAGTTGGTAGAGTACAAAGCTCTTAACCTTATGGACGTGGGTTCGAGCCCCATGGTGAGGGTTACATCATATGATATTATTTTTAATGAAGTATATATAAAGTCCCAGCTCAATATCATCTTACTGAGCCGGCCCTTGGGGGCTACACGTTGCTATTCAAATCTACATGATCATATTTGTAAAGTCCCTGCTCATTATTGCATAATGACCCGACCCTTGGGGGCTACACTGTTTGAAGTTTTTATGAGCATAAAGGCAATTATAAGTCCGAGGTTGCTGCAAGCATGACAATCCGACACTTGGGGGCTATATATATGAAATATTCAGTTTTTACTAGTGACTGAGATGAACAATATGGATTTCTTCAAAGTGGTAGTATTTATATTGAAGCAAGTCTTAAGTCATCACTTTGCTCTGCTCAAGACTTGTGGGCTACAGGTAATATGGATATAAGGGAGAAATATCTTCAAATTCTTAGTTTTGAGCAAACCAGATTGACCCGTCGTCACCAATAATTATAACCCGGTGTCACCAATAATTATGACCCAGCGTCGGCAACAATTATGACTCGGCATCACCTGTTTATAACCAGGCAATTTTGGTAATCATAAATTGGCAAGATCTACATCTTCAAGCCGGCTCAAAATCAGATGAGTATTTCAAGACCAGTATTTTTTAAGCATTGGGAGATGAGTCAAATGAATTATTCTTCACAATACTTCTGTGAGAAACCAATGTCAGCAAATTGATTATGAAGCTAGCTTATTGACCCGGGCTTTTTAAAAGAAGGAAATGACAATAACTTAAGGATGATCAGGTACCAGCTTACACGAATATTTAACCCGGAGCACAACCTGTTACATTTGTTCTTGTGTTTTGTTTATAGGATCAGTTTAACATGGATAAATCCAAATTAAACTGGGGGATAATGTTGGGGATATGACCCGATCGGATATATGACCCGGCTGGACTTGGCGTTTCATTGGTAACTCGCCAGAGGATTGGCGACTCACATGTCTGGCGGCTCACTAGTGTGATGACTCACGAGCCTGAAGAGACTCATTGGTGAGCCAGCGGGTGTTTCAGATAGATGACAAGGCCCAAGGCCCAGAAGGCCGACTCATGTTATGATGGGCCGAATTAAGAAGAAAGGCATAAGGAATATTCTCCTACAAAGGAAGCAAGACTAGGACTCCACTTGTAATAGAGTAATCCTAATCCTAATAGGACTAGTCATGTAACCCGCCCCTTCAACATATATAAGGAGGGGCAAGGCACCCGAAGAGGGAGAAGCAACAATCTCTAGGGCTAGACACAACTAGGAGAGCCGGTTTACGGCGACTCCCTCATGATGATAATGAGATCTAGCCACAAATAACATGTAGGGTTGTTACCGGATGATGTTTCCCGGGGCCCGAAGTTGTCTAAATCCTTGTCTTGTGTGTTGATCCGCTTCACGTCTCTCATCCCGATCAACCCCTCTCAAGCTACCACATAGATGCATTGGCCTCTCGACTAAGTCCTCACACTAGGACATCTGGCCGTGACAATTCCACGACAGAAGGTAGTAACAAGTTTCATCGTTGGTATACCGGCTGTGCAACAGCATTAGAACGCCTTAGCTGAAAAATCTTTAATACATCCACAATCAACAGCTAACCCTGAAATAATCTAGAGACATTAAATGGCATTGCTTAAATTTATCGGTTGCATTAGACTGAGTGCGGCATTAGTTAAATGTGGCATCACTTTAGTAGTAGCATTGGTTGACTTTACTGCTGGCGTTATACTAACAGCAAAAAAGTGGCAATAAGAGCATGGGAGACCCATTCGGACAGTGGGTGTACCAGTATGATGTACCTCCACGGACGCATAGAGTGGTGAAGGAGTTATGGTTGCCCAGAGCAACAAATATCCAGACAACATATGTGGATTACGTCCCATTTTTTTCTCTTTAGCCACCTTTTTCCTATGTGAGGACAACAAACTTATTGACCTGGTCATTCTCTATTGTGTTGTCATGCCTTTCTACCCTTCTTCAACCAAGAGACACGAGACTCGTTCCTTAGCAACTGATTTTCCCATTTTCAACCTAGATGCGGGTTCGATCCCTGCTCTCTTGGACATTACAGTCTCCCTTCCTTTCCTTATTCAACCCAGACATGGATTAGTCTACATGAACTAGGGTTTCCTTTAATAGTGCAAATTAAGGTTTTTGACTGCATGACCAGCAGAGCAGAGGATAGGAAATTGGGAAGATGGTGGAGTGGAAAAAGATCCACATGCAGCAGCGTGGCAGGTGGGGCAATAGAACAAGGGTATGGTTCGAAAAGAGGTAGCATACCTGAAGGTCGGCGGGAAGTGGCTTCGCTCGTGGTCGTCGTCCTCCACACAGACTACGATAGCGAGTTTGGGGTCAGAGGCCATCCCGCGCGGGCGCTAGGTCTGAGAGGACGGCCTTGTCGTCAGTGCGTGACCTCGCTCGCCGACGACGAGTGCGTCAACGCTACACGTCCTTTTCTTCCCCGGCGGATCTGAGACCACTGGTGAGGAGGGAGAGAGAGGATGTCTTTTTTAGATCTGGAGAGAGGGTGATAGTGTGAGAATCAAGTGGGCAGCCCTTAGCAAGAAAGCTCTGAAGCTCCATCCTATATATCTTTTTTATACTACTAGTACTAGAGGTGGAGTAGTGGTAGAGTAGTTTATATTTTCTCTGCAAACAGTACCAGTTAGTCGTGCTTCAAAATTGAACGGCACGCCATTAAAAAAAATAAAGGTCGATAATTAATGCGGCACCTCGGGCCAACGCGGCCAGATCGCATTTTGCATGAGAAATTACACACCATGTTTCGTTGACATGTGGTCCCGTTCCAACATGTCGGTGAGACGACGGCGAGTCCTTTTGTACAATTTCTGAAAGGACGTGTAGGCCGGGGCACCTCTTCGTGTACCGTGGCAAACTGGCAACCGTCCACCAACTCTTCGCCTTTCCCTCTCGATTTGGAACTGCTGTCGCACGCTCTTCCTCCCTCCTCCATTTGCCTTCACCCTTCCTTCTGCCATTGTTCGATCGTCTTCTCCATGGAGGGAACAAGCCGGAAACGACCCCGTTATTCTTGCCCATATCTGAAAGATGACGTGGTGGGGGAACTCATTGATCAGTGTGACGTCATCACCTCGGCTAGCATGGCAGGTTCGTTCAAGACCATTCTCGACTCAACTAATAACATCATTACAAGGAACCCAAGGGTCTAGGAGCGGTTTGATCTCCCTTATCTTCTTCACTATAAGCCTATTCGCATGGGCGCGGACGACGGAGGCCTCGCCTTTTGCAAGTAGATGCCGCTTGATAATGATATGTGTGATGTCAAGATGCCATCGCTTAAGGGTAAGGCCTGGGCTGGCGCAAATGGAGATTGGTTGTTTATATTGGGTAGAATTGCGAGTGGGAACTTGTGAATGTGTACACTCGTCAGCGGATTCCACTTCCAAAAATCTCAGAGTGCCCTGAGGTTGAGCACACACATGATCAACGTACGTTCAAATACGATCATGGTGGCTGTCATCTATGAAAGATAGCAATTTGTCGAGTTCCCAACCGCTCTTGGAATTACAAGAACTATGAAGTTGTTGCTATCTTCGACAAGATTGTTGCCTTCGTTACTGATTCCACGGTTCGTCCATGGATATTGCTCAAAAATCAGTTTCTGTACACGGATGAGTACTGTGATGCAATTGAATACGAGGATCTTGTGTTTTCTACCACCACTCGTGGCACTGCTTTTTCATGGGATCCTCGTAGTTTCGGTACGTTTATCTTCCACCATAATTATAATTGTTTCATCCACATGCATGCGGGTTAGCAATTTTCCCTTTACTAATTAACCTTCTTCTTGTGTTTCCAAGGTCCTGTGAACATTCCACCACCTATACTTGAAAAAAATTATAACCAAAGGGGAGATGACGATGGTGATGACCACAAGCATGAGTACGAGCAGAACTTATATACTCAGTGGCGCCTGGCAACTAATTCCGATGGATCACCTCTTCTTGTCTGTATGCAGTGCACTGACATTGTTACTACTGAGGGAGCAGGTGTTGTCTCCCATGGTCGCCCTCTCCGGACCTATTCGAACACCCATTGCAGGGTATTCGGGATGGATACTAGTGTGCTAGCACCAACACCTTCTCCCTGGTTCATTATTGATAGTCTTGGAGAAAACTCGCTCTTCCTTGGACAAAACTATCCAATAATGGTGAAAGGTGATCCAGCTGCTGGTTACACAACATTACTACCATTTATGAGAAGCAACTGTATCTATACCTCGGACATTGCGGTGGTTCCCTACCCTGGTCCTGATATATGCCGCTTCAGCCTGGATGATCAGTCCTGGGTTGCTCTCGATATTGACAATAGCTGGCCCTTCCCAGAGCATGTATGGTTCAAAGCAAGCGTTTCCAACATCGAGGATTGGTTGATTTGAAGTTCATTTCATTGCTTGTTATTTGTTGTTAGATGAAAACTTCAGTATTTACTAGAATTTTTTGTTGTAAATAATCTATAATCCAACATGTATCATCGTTGTCGTTGTGTGTTTATGACTTGTTGTATGTAATGAATGGTACATTTGCAAATGCATGTCATAGACTCAATTTATGAATTGTTTTCGAGTCACTTCTTGGAGTGTGAGTACCGTAGTAGTATAGCCAGCATCCGGTTAGTATATGAAGTTGCCACATCACATAGAGCCAACCTAATATTGGAGTATGCTAGCCCTCCACCGGCGCGCGGCTTCAAATGGCGGAGGAAGTGAGAGGTCACGTCACCTTGTGTCCAGATCTGATATGCCACGTGTACCAGATGAATGACTCCAAGTTCGATCACCATGATGCTAGGTGCGAGCCGAGGAGCACAGTTGGAGAGACCCCCCCCTCATAATTTTCCTACATTGGTCGTTTGATTCATAGGATAGAGTGCTATAGGATTTCCCCCCTATGCAATCATGTTTTAATTGGCAATCTAGCATCCACTCCAAATTTTGTTTCACTTCCTTTGTTCCAACGAAGATATTACTTCCTCTAAATGATGTGCCGCTGCAAGAGCCGCCTATATTAATTAACCATGCTCTGAAAAGGTGGACCAGCTTTGGCTATAGTAGTACTGTACTAGGTTAGTAGGTGACCTTGCGCTTGGCTCTTCTCCTCTTCCGGAAGTCGAACAATAATGATGGAACTATAGTAGTGCTTCTGGCAATCTGACACCAAATGAACTACTGCACCTCCACCGCTTGTAAGCAACAGTTTCTCCTCGTGTTGCGAGCCACCGCGCACGCGTTGGCGAGGGAGAAGGCATAGTAAGAAAGCTTCTCGTTGTTCTGTGAGTTGACGGGACACATCAAAGTTATTTGTTTGTACTCTCTTAAAAAGGGCCGACCATGTCCATGGCTACCATCTCGTGCTCTGTCTTTGAGTACATGCACTATTCATGTGCCATCGAGGAGAAAAAATATTGCGTAGTACTAGGTGCCATCGAAGTGCACGACTCACTTACGCACTGCATATCTCCAATTTCTTGCATGACATGCCACCTTGATGCTAGATGTCCCATGTGTCATGGAGGCATATAGTATGATTTTGTAAAATGGAGGTATATAGATGTCCCGCGTGTCGGCAAAAGGATGAACAAAGCTCATGTCTTAGGCGAAAGAGTGGAAGAACATAGATTCCCGATGACCGAGAAGGAGCAACAAAGCTCGGGGTGGAGGTCTACACTCATAATATTTTATATTATTCAGCGATATAAAATCAACCAAATATCTCCACATTCCTATACCATTCTATAGTATGAGAATAACTTTTAACGTAAGCCATTGATTCACTCTATCCAATGGTCATAGTTGGAAAATACAAACAAAAACCAAGCATTGGATCAACTCTTTTAGCACTTAGATTGTTGCCGCCTGCCAACCTAACCCACCTATATATCCGCTCACGTGTGATGACCACAGTAGCTATCCACTCAGATTGTATGTTAGAAAAATAAAGGTCGATAACTAATGAGGCACCTCGGGCCAACGCGGACAGAGCGCATTTTGCATGAGAAATTACACACCATGTTTCGTTGACATGTGGTCCCGCTCCAACATGTCAGTGAGACATGGCGAGTCCTTTTGTACAATTTTTGAAAGGACGTGTAGGCCGGGGCGCCTCTTAGGTACCGTGGTAAACCGCAACCGCCCACCGACTCTTCGCCTTTCCTCTCGATTTGGAACTCTTGCCGACGCTCTTCCTCCCTCCTCCATTTGCCTTCACCCTTCCTTCGGCCATTGTTCGATCATCTTCTCCATGGAGGGAACAAACCGGAAACAACCCCGTTATTCTTGCCCCGATCTGAAAGATGACGTGGTGGGGGAACTCATTGATCGGTGCAACGTCATCACCTCGGCTAACATGGCAGGTTCGTTCAAGACCATTCTCGGCTCAACTAATAACATCATTACAAGGAACCCAAGGGTCCAGGAGTAGTTTGATATCCCATTTCTTCTTCGCTATATGCCTGTTCGCATGGGCGCGGACGACGGAGGCCTCGCCTTGTGCAAGTTGATGCCGCTTGATAATGATACGTGTGATGTCAAGATGCCAGCCCTTAAGGGTAAGGCCTGGGCTGGCGCAAATGGAGATTGGGTTGTTTATATTGGTTACAATTAAGAGTGGGAACTTGTGAATGTGTACACTCGTCAGCGGATTCCACTTCTGAAAATCTCAGAGTGCCCTGAGGTTGAGCACACAGATGATCTACGTACGTTGAAATACGATCATGGTGGTTTTCGTCTATGGAAGATAGCAATTTGTCGAGTTCCCAACCGCGCTTGGAATTACAAGAACTATGAAGTTGTTGCTATCTTCGACAAGCTTGTT
The DNA here is from genome assembly GCA_021605205.1 of Aegilops longissima. Classification (NCBI taxonomy): domain Eukaryota; kingdom Viridiplantae; phylum Streptophyta; class Magnoliopsida; order Poales; family Poaceae; genus Aegilops; species Aegilops longissima. The sequence continues at coordinate 576,634,950 of CM038681.1, forward strand.
GCCGTCGTTACTGATTCCACGGTTCGTCCATGGATATTTCTCAAAAATCAGTTTCTGTACACGGATGAGTACTGTGATGCAATTGAATACGAGGATCTTTTGTTTGCTGCCACCACTCGTGGCACTGTTTTTGCATGGGATCCTCGTAGTTTGTACGTTTGTCTTCCACCGTAATTATAATTGTTTCATCCACATGCATGCGGGTTAGCAAGTTTCCCTTTACTAATTAACCTTCTTCTTGTGTTTCCAAGGTCCTGTGAACATTCCACCACCTATACTTGAAAAAATTTATAACCAATGGGGAGATGACGATGGTGATGATCACGAGCATGAGAACGAGCAGAACTTATATACTCAGTGGCACCTGGCAACTAATTCCGATGGATCACCTCTTCTTGCCTATATACAGTGCACTGAGATTGTTACTACTGAGGGAGCAGGTGTTGTCTCCCATGGTCGCCCTCTCCGGACCTATTCCAACACCCGTTGCAGAGTATTCGGGATGGATACTAGTGTGCTAGCGCCAACACCTTCTCCCAGGTTCAGTATTGATAGTGTTGGAGAAAACTCGCTCTTCCTTGGACAAAACTATCCAATGATGGTGAAAGGCGATCTAGCTGCTGTTGACACAACGTTACTACCATTTATGAGAAGCAACGGTATCTATACCTCGGACATTGCGGTGGTTCCCTACCCTGGTCCTGATATATGCCGCTTCAGCCTGGATGATCAGTCCTGTGTTGCTCTCGATATTGACAAATAGCTGGCCCTTCCCAGAGCATCTATGGTTCAAAGCAAGTGTTTCCAACGCCGAGGATTGGTTGAGTTGAAGTTCATTTCATTGCTTGTTATTTGTTGTGTGATGAAAAATTCAGTGTTTACTAGAATGTTTTGTTTGAAATAATCTATAATCCAACATGTTTCCTCAGTGTCATTGTGTGTTGATGACTTGTTGTATGTAATGAATGGTACATTTGCAAATGCATGTCATAGACTCAATTTATGAATGGTTTTCGAGTCACTTCTTGGAGTGTGAGTACCGTAGTAGTATATCACTACAAAAAAAAGACACATCCGTGACATTTTGGGCCGAACGAATTTTTTTCTGTCATACATATGACACTTCTATGACGATAATTGTGACAAAACCCGGTATCATCATAGATGTGGTGGGCTCCTACTTCTATGACAAAAAATCATGACAGAAAATGGGCTTTTTGTCCTGGGCGGGCCGGAGATGTAGCTGCATGACATTCTTTGGGCCGTCCACGACGGAATAAACCGTGGTAGAAGCGAGGGGGGGGGATTTCGGGGAGTTCCTGGTTACGGTGGGAGGTCGGGGGCCGAGCGATGCACGTTTCTTTCGTACACGTATGCACGTGTGTGCGAGGCGTTGGCTCTAACTGAACCCGAGCGATTGCACTGCAAGCTACGTGTTACTGAACCCGAGCGATCGATCGATGGCTATTAATTGAACCCGATCGAGCGATTCCTTCGCTACTGCTGCTAAATGAAGCCGATCAATGCTGCCTCTAGGATGAACAGTGAGCGTTGCGGGGGGTTGGATGAGCGGTGGCGGTGGTGTTGCGTCTAGATGAACATGACCCCGTGGTGTGGTGGAGGGCTGGATGAACAGTAGACGGTGGAGGGGTGGTTGAACAGGACCCCGTGGTGTGGAGGGCTGGATGAATAGTAGACGGTGGAGGGGTGGTTGAAGTAGCCGGTGGAGTAGCGCGCGGTGGAGGCCGGATGAGCAGGAGCCTGTGGAGGCTGGATGAGCAGGGCCTGTGGAGGAGGGGAGGAGGTCGACGGTAGCCCGTGGAGGCTGGAGGAGGTCGGCGGTGGAGATGAACAGTATCCCGTGGAGTCACGCTTTTGTGGTACGCCACACCTCCCGATGAACAGGACCCCGTTTGACCGTAGGAGGTCCGTTTAAATGCTTTGCGCGACGCCACACCCTCCCGATCAACGGGACCCCGTTTGACCGTAGGAGGTCCGTTTCCTCCGTTTTGCGGTACGCCACACCCCTCCCGATCAACAGGACCCCGTTTCGACCGTAGGAGGTCCGTTTCCTCCGTTTTTGCGTGCGCCACACCCTCCCGATCAACAGGACCCCGTTCCGAACGTAGGAGGTCCGTTTCCTCTGTTGTGCGGTACGCCAGGCCTCGTTTCCATCGCCTGTTCCGTCCAAGCCCTCCTGATGAACACGACCACGCACTCCGTTCCGACCCAGCCGGATGGCTCCCACGCGTTTCGTTGCCTCCCCATGAACACGACGCACTCCGTTGCCTCCCCATGAACACGACGCACTCCGTTGCCTCCCCATGAACACGACGACACGCTGTTTTTCCGTTCCGACCCAGCCATGTACACGAGCCCTGGCCGTACGTATGCGCGAGTAGGCGTTCGAGACCCCACCCGTATGTACACATATGTGGCCATATTTTCTTTCTTGCACCCTGGCCGCTGTACGTACGTGTACATGCTACGTGCGCGCCTCTACTACGACACGTGCGCGCCTCTACAACGACCAGTATGTACGTACACTTACGCGACCAGAATGACAACGCTACGTACGCTTCGACCAGGTGGGTCCCGACTGTCAGACACTTCCTTGCGTGCAAAGATGTAGCTGGTGGTCCCAGCAGTTAGGGGGCGAATCGTTTTTTTGCCCGGACGCACTTCCTTGCGTGCGAAGATGTAGCTGGTGGGTCCCAGCAGTTAGGGGGGGCGAATTGTTTTGTTTTTTTGCCCGGACGCACTTCCTTGCGTGCGAAGGTGTAGCTGGTGGGTCCCCGCTATCAGGTGGAGGAATAATTGTTTTGCGCGTAATAAGGAGGCACTTCCTTGCTGCGGCCGTGGACCCAGCTGTCAGCGTCTCCACGCACAGTACTCTTGCGATGGAAGTCGGTCGTTGACCATATTGACCACGCCGCACCGAGAGCACCACAGCGGTGGACGACGGCGAGGCCTAGGAAGGGGACGACACGGAGTCAGGGAAGGCTCGTCAGTTGTTTCCCATGCGGAAGGATTCTGTTGTACAAGGGTTTCTTGGTTAAATCTGCCGTCGCCGGAGAATAACATCAGGTGTGGGTGAGTAGAGGGATGGCTAGGCCAGCGATGGGAGTACGGTGGGGCAGTGAGGCCTGCGCGGCAGCACGCCGGCCGCGGGGAGGAGGGAGCAGGAAGTCCCGCCGGCGCTTGTTTTGAGCGGCTGGAGCAGGAAGATCAGAGATTGAAGAAGCACAACGGCCGTTGGAAGGCCATCCAACGATCCTTTGCTTGTCGTCAACCTTTTTAGGAAAGCCTCAAATCTGTGGAAAACAACATACAACCCATCTGCCATTATTTCTAATAATTTACAGCCCATTTGCTAATTCTTAAGGTTTTTTGGAGCCCATATTCTTTTTGTTAGCATTACAGCCCATATTGTGGCCACGGTTAAAAATTATACTGAAATTTTGCATATTTTGGTGCGGTCGAACTGTTTTAATCCCAAATTTCGACTCACATTCAAACTGATTTTAAAAATAAATGTATATCAATATAAAATCCAACAAATTCTCCACGCATAAAAATTAATGTAATTTAAAATATCAAAATGAAAAAAAAAGATATTTGAAACTAATTGCCAGTTTGATGTGTTTTAAAAATGTACATCCCATTTCTCATTACTGATGGGCCATTTTCTCGGCCAGCCGAATGAAAGCTCTCCTCGTCGTGAAAGATTTGCAGCCCAACAGGCGTGACAAAGCGACTTACTTGGCAAATCACAAAAAACTAGGTTGTGGCCGTGGACCCAGCTGTCAGCCTCTCCACGTACAGTACTCTTACGATGGAATGTCGTTGACCACATTGACCACGCCGCGCCGAGAGCACCAAGGCGATGGACGACGACGAGGCCTAGGAAGGGGACGACGCAGATCCGGGGAAGACGCGGCAGTGGATGCCCACATGGAGAGGAGTACGAGGGTTCACTGGTTCGGCTGCGGTGTGAGGCTGCCATCGCCGCAGGGCCTAGCTAGCGGTGGGAGTAGTAGGGGGCGATGAGGCCTCAATGACAAAGACAGCCGCCACTTTGGAGGCAGGAGCAGCGGTCTCCCGGCGCTGGTTTGGGCGGTGGTGCAAGAAGAGCAGCGATTGAAGAAGCAGCAGGACCGTTTGATTCAAATCCAGCGATTCTTGCTGCTAGAATCGTTGTTGACTAAGTTGACAACCCTGCGTATGCGTCAACATAGTAGGCCCACAGGCCAGCCTCCCAACCGATCGCCCGGATGTCGATGGGAGGAATCATTTTTTAGCGTAATAAGGAGGCAGTTGATTGCGTGCGGCCAGCCAGCGGAGGGAGTAGGGTGGGCCGGGAAGCTGCGCGGCATCACAATGAACCACAAGAGGAGGGCAGGCAGTCCCCGCGCTAGTTTAGGCGGCCGGAGCAGGAAGATCAAGAGATTGAAGAAGCACGTCGGTCGTTGGATGGACATCCAACAGTCACTGCTGCTAGAATCGTGTGTTCACTGACAAAGCCTTGCGTAAACAAGTCAGCCAATTGCTATTATTTTTATAATTTTTACTCATTTTCTAATTCATATGGAATTTATTGCAGCCCGTTTTCCATTTTTAGAATTGCTGGCCATTTTCTGGTCAGTACTAGGGTCAAAAAATTAACTAAATATGTGGGAAATTTTGAAAATTCGCAAATTTTTGCTGGGGAACGAAATATTCTTAATCCAAAAATTAATAGCCATAATTTAAAAATAAATTATTACTATGTCATGTTAAATCCAATGAAATACGTATAAGATATCAGTGAAGAACAAAAACAAAAAAAACTAATATCCCGTTTGCTATAAATTTTTTGGAATCTTCAACCCCTTTTGATATTACATTTAACAGACATTGACCATACTCTTTGGCCAGGACGGAATGCATCCCTCCTCGTCTTGAAAGATTTGCAGCCTAGTAATTCGGAGAAAACAAATAGGCCTAGCTTGGGTATTCTTCAAAAAGAAATACTGGCTACCTATTTTCCCAAAGAACTGGTGCATGAGCATTTAGCATTATTTATTTATTTACTTATTTATGTTTAGGGGACCATGAGCATGTACCTGGGCCGGATTCATGTGAGAGCCTCCCTTCGAGTTAATTATGGGCTTCTCTATTGGGCCTTCATCAGTGGGCTGCATCTTATCAACAAGTGGAAAATGTGTTCCGCATTTAAAAATAGTATGAGCTACGTGCAGTGCACGGGCAATAAAGGATCGAACCGTTACAACGACTTCCAAAACATTGTGTTTGTCGTTCTAACAACACATTTATTCAACCAATGATTTAAATATACTACTGATTGTACATTGAAAACAGCAGCAGCAACAACCAGGGCTGGGGTGCAATGAAGTAGTAAGTAGGCGGAAAGAGTGAAGACGCAGCTCTCTCTTCCAAACCAAACATCAGCCATCATTACAAAGGGCTACCAAAAGAACAAGTGTATGCATCAAACTAAATAAAGATCCTACAACACCAAGTATGCGCATCTAACTAATCGCTCGGTTAGACGTTGCTATTTATTAAGATGTGGAGATTGGATGACGACTTGAACCAGATGGGTGCTGACGGGGAAACTCCAGCCAGCGGTCGAAATCGATACTTGCGACCCTCTCTCCTACTTTGGGCTGCGAGGCGTGGCGGCACATATCGTGGTATGGTGCATGCAGAGACGCATGGTACGCTGTGTACACACAGTTTTGGCTGATGAACGAAACCGCTGCCATCATGATCCTTGCCGTCGGTTATCTCCTGGTTAATCGATAATTCAGTCGACAAGCGAGAGCGTGCACCAAGGCTACTTACCAGCCTCCAGTCAAAAATTCCAGAAGGCCCAGAGAAGCTGGGATCCTGCTCAAAGACCTTGCAGTGATTGTGATTGTATTCCGTGAAACAACACATCCGGTATGTGCGAACGATCATCAATCTTTCGTCGTCGTCTGATCGAGCCAGGAACCACCTGCAACTGCCATGCCGCTTTTCTTTGAAAGGTTTTGGGATTAGGAAAGGTAGGGACACCAGGCGGCCTACAACATGATATCAAGTTGGAGTGAAATAAAAAAGGGCTCTTGATTTAGTCAAACTTAAGAACAGCATGTTATGAGCATGAATATTTTTTCAGTAAATGTTGACAGTAATATAAGCAAGCCATCATGATATCATAGGAAAGTAACATACTTACAGTAACAGCCGTTTGTAGCGATGGTGGAGTAGGCCAGCAATACGTCCAGCCATAGAAGGAGTCGACAGCATAAATGAAGCTCTTGTGTTCAATGGCATCAGAGAACCATGGAGGATGTATGATCCTGCGATGGACGTGCAGATTTATCCACTTGCCGCAGTGACCTGTCAGATAGGCGAGACCGCGGTTGAAGAACACAATTAGCCTGAAGTCTTTATAATTCGCAGATCTTGTGGGCACTTGGCAGATTACAACCTTGAGCAAATCAAACTTGGTATCATGTTGGCTACTTTAAGATTCCGAGTATTTTGGGCCGCGGTGCCAAAGCAGTGCAGTGTTAATCGAAGGAAGGGGGATCAATCGCCGGGTGTAGACCTGCACGAGCATCCAGCTGCCGCGACCGTCGACGAGCACCATCCAAGACGTGTTCATGCCGACCCAGTACATACCGTTAATGTAGCTGAGGCTGACGGGGATCGGATCGCAGTGAAGGGGGTTGATGCTCGCCACCCTACGATCGTTATGCTGCATGACACGCCGTTTCTGAAGATCAGGCGGCATCAGCAAGCAAGGAGCTGGCTTAAAAAGCTCCGGCCTGAGGGCTTTGAGTAAACGGTACAGCCCCAACGAGCACGCAGCGAGCGGCATGGTACTGAGATTGTCCACACGCGAAACAATGAGCTTGATTACCTCTGTGGGGAGCGAATTCCAGCCACTCTTTCGACGGACGCTACTCGGTTCTGCCATTGTTAGTGCTTGGGTTTCGGATGAGGAGGGAGGCGCCTTAGCGGGGATGGAAGCTTGGACGAGATTATGTGCGGACAAAGATGGAGAAGCGAATATGTGCTGCGGGAAGTGGACAGGTGATGATGACTACAGCATGCCGCTTGACTTACGAGACACATACCAGCAGTGCAGGGTCATATCGATTCCAGACAACTTGCTTGAGTGATCACAGTACTGGTACTCCCTACGGTACCTACTACAGTACTATGCCCTAGCTTGCTAGAGTAGAGTAGTAGAGTAGGACTCTGCTCTACTACTAGCACCAGAGGAGTAGTATATTCTAATCTAAAATAGTTACAAACTTCAATGCCCGAGCATGGAACGACGACAAACCGTGCTCAAAGATCGTGTCTACGTGGTGTTTGGACTTATATGCAAAAATATAGCAAGATGCACGTGCATTGCACGGCACACCATCATTACCAACTCGGTTTTTTCTCTACTCCTACTCCTATAAAAGACTCAGTTGGTGATGATGGAGGCAAGGAGGCGTGTTCATCCAGGCATGCAGCGGACGGCGCAACACTATTCGATTTGTTATAAAAAGCAAAGAAGAGTAGTAGAGATAGAGACATAGGGAGGAGCACGAGGTTTTGGGAGATAAGGATGAATGAGGCAAGGCCTTATCTGTAAATGTGGAGAGAGGTGCGGGTTTCTTTTGTAAAATTATCATAGTTGGCTTTCTATCCGTCAGATATAGATCGGATGGTCTATATTACAAGATGGCAGGCATACCATCATCACCAACTCGGTTTTCTAAAAGAGTACATATATATATATAGATAGATAGATACTAGGGAGTACTAGTAAGGACACCATCTACTGCTTCGTGTGCTACTCCTGTGCTCCATTCGGCGGCCGCAACGTCCCCTACAGCCACCCCTACTGCGCTCCATTCGGCGGGCGCTGTTGAAATCTGGGGAGCGCACTCTCGCGACTACGGGCAGCCACGACTTCACCAACGACGACTTCTTCACCGACCTCCGCAACCTCTTCCTCAACGACATGGGCGACAACCTCAATGCCAACGGTGCTTCTCCCGTTGCACCGTATGTGTTTATGCCCTTCCTGTCCGAAATCGTGGTAGAATTCATGTTTCTACTCTATATCCTACTACTATGCTAGTCCACATGATTAGTTTCATCTCTGTTATAGTCGTCATGATTTATTTTGTGCTTATTCGGATTAAACCTCGTAGTAACTTGCTCATATATTCAACTGGCGCAACGTCCCCCACAGCAACTCCCATTTGATGGACAGCCTGGTCGATGCCTCCAAGGAGCCCTTCGTCAACTGCTATGGGTGCCCGATGCCGTTTATGGCTCGCCGGCGGACATGGTGCATCACCTCACGGATGCGTGCAGCGGTCACTGCTGGCCCTTGGCGGAGAACATCTAGTATGACATGTGCTACCCAGTTCACCATGCCGGAGTCGCTGGAGGATCACCGCCGCCTGCTAGTCTCGGAGGAGGACGGCAGCATCTTCCTCTTGATCGTGGGGACCGGCGAGGCCCGCGCAGGCCGCCGCCCCGTCTCTGTAATGTGCGTTAGGGGCGTCGCCGCTGACGCTGAAACTGACACGAGGCAGATGTACGTGTGCGTGGTCACTGTTACTACCCCTCCGGGTCGCGTGGGCGGCGACACCGGCCTCATCGGACGGACTTGGACTCTGGGGAGCTGGGACTATCCTGCCAATGTGGACTTGGAAAACCCATGGCATCCGTTCCATCCTTTACCCGCCGACGCGGTGCACGGGGACTCCAAGGAGGTCCACCTGGACATACGCATTATCAAGTGCACTTAGAAAACATGTAGTGTGTGTGTGGGCGCTTATGGCCCGTGTCTTTGCCGCTTTTGATTCTGTAAGCTTGTCGTTAAACTTGAGTGGCTTTCGCCGCAGTCCTTCCTTTGAACTGCTCCTCTCGGTGAGCTGATGTAAGACACTTTGGGTTTCATTTGATAATGGAACCGGGAGGAGCCTCCTGTTCTTCTAAAAAATTACGCATTATCAAATAAAATGTTGATCATTAGTCTTCGCTCAATGTAATCCGCTGTCTAAGCATGTGGAGACTTCCATGCAGGATCTTGCTCTATTGGAGTATCGCGCATGAATAAAAGTGTATCCGTTTATGGTTTAGTCTAGAATCTTCCATGTATGAATTTTTACTACAAGATCTTGGTGAAAGACTTACGATGAACCATTTCTTACATCTCCTCTGCCCCTTGCAAGTCATCCTGATTTAATCCCTCCGTCTAGGTGTATAAGGGCATGGTTAATATTACTTAATAGTATAGCCAACTGTTGACTATAAGAAAGTGCCATGTCATCTGTAGCCAACATGTATAACAATTGATACTCAAAAACTAATTCTTAAAGATCATTTCTTGCAAAGCACAATAAGTGTTATTTCTTCACAAGTTTTGGATGCAGGTTGAACAGTTGAACGCTTTTGTTTGCAAAAGATACCTTTTTATCTATTTCATCCGGATGTTTCTGAGCTCTAGAGATGAGATTATATCCGAAGAAACCTATCGATACCCGTTACACATGAGATGACCCCCACATCCTTTGTCAAAATAGACAACTCCCCGATCAATGCATTTCACTCTTCGGTTCAACGCACGGGCACCTTACCACTATAGATTAGTACGACCAAAATTTGAACTAACATTATATATAGTACGATAAATACTGATGCATGTCACCTAAAATTATATCATTCAAAACTATGTTCAAATATGAATCCAACGATATAGTTTTTGTTGACATGCACTAACAATTTATTAGTTAAATCTTGATCAAATTCAATGGGGACTAATAAACCACGACCGATGTAGTACAAGTGTAGAGGCGGCGCTGCACGGACTCTCACCTCTCACCCTCTCGTGTCGCGGCAAGAAGCCGTCATATCACAAAACCCAACCACTCCCGGTAATAAGTGGCCTGGTAAAATAAGCGGACAAGCAACCATCACATCCCTCCATCTTTTTGCATTTCATCTCTCTGCATTTACTTTATCCGCTCATCTACTTTTCGATCCCTAGCTACTACTCCTAGGGCCAGTTCTTTTGGCGGCTTCCCAGCTTTTCCCACAAGACTAGTCACGGTGGAGAGTAACAATAAGGCGCCTCACTCATTTATTTGGGCTTCTAAACTACTCCGTCTGGTTTATTCCTCACCATTGTAATTTGTGCTAAATTTTGACCAAAGATTTAAGCGATAAAATGTTACTCCCTCCGTCTAGGTGTGTAAGTCATCTTCTGAAAACCAAATAATCCCAAAACACTTAGGCGCGGTGCATTAACTTCTACCTCGTTTCTTGTTTTTTGACATATCAACCAATAAGAGATAAAGAGTGTGCATGCTTTTAATGACTTGAGATATCAAACACGACATGCAGTGGTTAGTTCATTGCATGCAATACTATTAATTAGCAAATAAACATTAATGTTTCTCGTTTTCTCCTCCTCCTTGGTCACGGTGCACAACCTAAGATGACTTACTCACCTAGACGGATGGAGTAGTGCATGTGAAATGCACTAACATTTCGTTAGTTAAATTTATGATCAAAATTTGACACAGATTACAATGGGTACCAATAAACTAGGACGGAGGTAGTAGTTATGGGATTACAAATCTAGAAGCCTAAAAGAACTGGCCCCTGGTACTCCTACTAGTAGTAGTACTCAAGTTGGAATTCCAATTGCACGGCAAAACTTGTTAGGCAAAAAAATTCGATACAGGGTGTAGGAAGCGGTTTGGGAATTTGCATGCCTTTCCAACTAGTGAGACACTCCGTACAAAGTATGACAGAGAAGGAAGCTAAAAGTAAACAATCAACGAGCATTTTTGCATTTGTTTTGCATTGAATCGTTTCACAAGCTTGACTAGTGCTGTTTTTCTACTTTTACAAAAACCACATCGTAATGTTAAAACGTGCATTTGCATGTACATAAGTAATAGTAGTACTCCCTCCATTTAGGTGTACAAGTCTTCCCTCCTTGGTCACGGTGCACAACCAAAGATGACTTATTGACCTGGACAGAGGGAGTAGCACATTCTGCAAGCATATATCGAGAGAGACGTGTAGTGCGATATTATATAGTAAACTTTGTGCTATATGCACGTACTTGCAAAATGCGTATGAATACACAAGGTTTCCAAACTTTACCTTTTACATACTTAATTAAGGACGCTAAAAATTCCTGAACTTTCGAGATTTATCATTTGCGTCCCAAAACTAATGAGATCACCTTACGAAACAAAAATTATACTCCTCCTAAAAGCCACCGCGCTCGCAGGAGCGCTTGCGGCGCGCCACGAGTGCCCTGGTGTGCGGCCGTTTCCCAGCACGCCGACACAACGCCTCTTCCTCAGCCTCGCAACTTGCAGGTGCTGATTGCCGGCTTGCCGGCGGGCGAGCGTGATCTCACCGGTGTGGTGATCTGGCGCCAAGAGGTACTCCGCCTTGCTAGAAGCGTGCACCCGGTCCACGTACCGCCAAGCGTAGATGAGGCGCTTGGGCCCGACTGCACTCAAGGCGTCGGCACGGGCGTCCTCCGCCACCCTCGCAGCCCTCACACGAGCCTTCTGCCAAAGAGCCCATTGCCTGACTCTCTCAGACGCGACATAGGCCTCCCAGGCAGCTTATTCCGTGGTGCGCTTCTCTTCCTCGGCCTTCTTCGTCGCCTCTATTTTGGCGCGCTCTGCTGGAGGCAAAGCCTCCCATAATGAGACATCCATTTCTTTCCAAAGCTCCTCAAGGCTGGGGGGCTTGGTGGGCGGCGCGGCGTTCTCCTCGTAGCGGGGAGCCGACACGTCCTCCGACGCGCGTGCTGGCGAGATTGGGAACGCCGATGCGTCCACCTCGACGCGTCGCGGCAAGGAGCGGAACACCGACGCGTCCTCCTCGACTAGTGGCGGCGAGGAATGGAACGGCGACGCGTCGCGTCCCGGCGAGGAGCGGAACACCGACGCGTCCTCATCTACTAGTGGCGGCAAGGAACGGAACGGCGACGCATCGCGTAGCGGCGAGGAGCGGAACACCAACGCGTCCTCCTCAACTAGTGGCGGCGAGGAACGGGACAGCGACGCGTGACCGTCCGCGCGGAGCAGCGAGGGGCTCCTAAGGCTTGGGAGGGGCGATGCCATGGTGGTCGACGTGAGAGGGAGGGGGAGGAGATAGCGATGAACGTGAACGTGAGGGGGAGGAGATAGCGATGTCGTGGGAGGCGCAGTATTTATAGCGAGCAATGGCACACCTACGTAAGATATGGACTGAGCTGCACTGACTTAACTGCAGGTCTAGTTGCGTCACTGACATGTGGGCCGAACACCTGTTGGGCCCATATGTCAGTGACCCAATGAACCTGCAGTTAAGTAACAGCTACGTGGGCATATTTGTTGGAGTAAATTACGGGGGAGCGAAGGGGTGGAAATATTGTTGGTCACAATGGATTGGATGAGCGTGGGGGGAGGAGAGTCATGCATGCAGATTTTTTTCTCACGGGGTGGAGTGGTGGGACCGCCTGAGCGAGAATGAGAGTTTGGCAGGCATATTGTTTCCACACATGGAGAGGAAAATATTTGGAGACGAACGGGATTCCTGCAGGTATGGGGAACGGTGCATAGTAAGTCATCTTGCATGCCAGGCTAGCTATAGTCTCATGTCATTAAAAACATACACGCCCCACACATGTTCATATTTCAAGGTGCATTAAATTATTGCATGCGATGATTAAGGCTAGCCATAATGGTGGTATCTAAGCTGCTATCATGCACACGGGAATACTAGCAAACATGCTGATGTGACAAAGAATTAAAGAAGAGATGGGGGTTAGAGTAACTAGTGTTCATGCATGCATTGGTAAACACATTTTTGTGTGAAGAACGACAGCACTAGTTGAGTACTTTTGCAGACTTCAAAAACTATTCCACCGCCTCTACTATCTTGCTAAGAGTAGGTGAAAATTTTGAATCGAGCCATTTAAACTAGAAGGGAGGTAGTGGTACTCTAATAGCTAACCTTGTTGTGATGACAAGATAGGACATGGTACGCACCTGGACGGAGGAACTAGTTTGCATTGTGCATTTAAGTTTTCTCTGAAGTCAATGTACCTCTACCTTCACCAGACTTATAGAAAAATGTATCAACATTCACAATGTCAAATCAATATTTTTACACTCATTATAAAACGTAGTTCTTATACTCATTATAATCAGTATTGTAGATATTGATATTTTTAGTATAAATTTGGTCGTGGGATTTCATTGATGCCTGTCAAAGCGTGGAGGAAGCGGAGCTTAGGGCTTGCATTGCCGGTCTCTACATAGGTATTTCTCTTCATAATCCTGTAATTTTAGAGACTGATTGCGCTTTTGTGGTAGCATCTGTTGCATCGAGGGACTATGTGTGACCTGAAGATGAAAGTGTTGAGCATCTCGAAGTTGATCAACAATCTTCAATTGTCAAAGATTAGCCGTTCGGCCAATAAGGTGGCACACTTAATCGCTAAGTATAGCTTTGACAATAGATTAGATGGTATTCTTGTAAATAACATATCGCCCTGTGTGGTGAATATTGTATCGAATGAGTGTACTAGTGTGGCTGGTTAATTAATATAAGGTGGTATTAAAAAAAGTATAAATTTGGTCAAACACTTTGTAAACGGTTGACGGGAGTAAAAAGGACCAGAGGGAGTATCATGCATGCGGAGTAGGCAAAAAAAATTGCTCATTTATAGCCGGTCAAAGTCTCAAAGGGCCCGATTGCGAGAGGAGAAAGGTCGTGGGAGGCGCGCGGTTGATGGAATTAAGTGAAGTTACATCCACGCGCCGGCATGGCGTACGAACAGGCAGAAGCTATACCGTCAGGCCTACGATATGGGTCTAGTAGACATGACATCTAGTGGGTCCCGCATAGTTCTCGAGAACTCTTTGGGGGCTTGCAGCCGTTTATCCACCGGGCAAGCCAGCAACCCCACGCCGTTCACACGCCCTACTCATCCCCGTCTTCTACTACCTTACAACAGTTCGCTCCCAATCGTCCCGTCCTTTCACATTAGTTCGCTCCCAGTTTTTGCAGGGTACAACAGTTCAACTTCTCCTAACCCTCCTCCAAAATCCATGGCCTCCCAAATCTCCATGGTCAACGCTGAGTACCAGGTTAGAGCCATCACCAGCGATCAGTTCATCATCATCTACACACGTGGATCCGCGACGGTGAAAGCATGGCTTGCTCGCTTCCTACGCATGTTGAACAGTTCAACGGATGAGTGGGTCGCTGGGCTAGATGTTGAGTACACCACAGTCCTGGGACGAGAGAAGGATCTAAAGGACAAAGAGAGGAAGAAGCCCACCATGATCCAGGTTTGTGTACATAACGTTTTCTTGGTCTACCACATATGCCATGCCGACGTTGAGTGCCAGGATTTTAAGAACTTCCTCAAGGACAAAAGAGTGAAATTCGTTACTATAGGCTTTAAGAATGACAGGGATGTCCTGCGTTGGATAGGTCTCGTTGTAGGCCAGCCCTTCGATATCCAGAAGGCAAGCCTGGTGTCCTCCTCTCAACCTTCAATGCTGACCCTGGCAGTAGCCATGATTGATCCTTCGTACGCTAAACTGAAGAAACCTCATCACGAGTTTCATCATGCATGGGAGTCGAAGACATTAGATGAAGATCACATCCTGTACGCAGCAATGGATGCTTGCCTTTGTTTAAATATCTACAAGGGTTGGATGAAGAAGCGAGCCCAAAGTCGGTTCAAGCAAAGAAGCGTCGGTGACGAGGAAGAGGAAGAGGGCGAGGGCGAAGTTGAGGGCGTGGACTCGGACTCGAGTAGGTGGCGATGCCGTCGCTCATGCTGGTTCTCTGCGGTGTCAAGCGGACTAGTTTCTTAGTTTATTTTCAAGGGTGTGTTGTCTTTGAGGCCCCGCGAACTATGTTTAGTATGTTCTTTGTCGTTATTTGAACTCTCTAGTAAATGCGTACAATAGTACTAGTACTATGTCTTACTACCGTTCTTCTTGCAGTTGGTACTACTGCTCGTATCTTCGTGTTCCTACTGTACTTAATACGCTCGTACTAGTAGTATAATTTGATTCAGTCGATTTGTGAAAGAAGTTCGACGGAGCGAAGGAAGAAGACGACAGAAGAGGTGGAAGAAGCCCTTCTAGCCATCCATGTTGCATCAAATGGCTCACATGAGTCGGCTGACCCAAATTGCTCCTTCAGATTGCAGGATCCACGTGGCATTCAAGGTCTCGAAGGTAGATTCCGTGTCCGCACCCGGTTTGCGGGCTCGACGGGCGCGCGACCGGCTTCTGCCCCGACAGCCGCCATGCGCGCCTCCTCCGCGCGGGTGGAAACGACAATGACACGCTAGTTCCTCCTCGCCGGCGTGCTGGAGCACGCGCTTGTCCTCCACTTCGTATGCTGCGTGCATAGACGCGGCTCCACCAGTTGCTCGCGTGCTTGGCAGCGCGGCGGCATCACGAGGAGGGACTGCAAACGACATGAGTGGGCGAGCCTTCGGCTTCATGGCACAGGGATGGCGGCGACATGGCGCTGATGGGCGAGAAATTGTTGGCCGGAGCAGGCGGGCGCCGGCATGCACAACGACGGCGGCATATTGATGAGTGCGCGTGTGGGAGCTTACTTTAGTTTTTTATAAGGTTGGTCAAACTTAAAAGAAAACCGTACTAGTACACGTAAACATTAGACTTATAGGCAGCGCTTTTATTAGTTAGTACCACAACCACGATACGGAATCCTGTGCAAGCGCGTGAACCGCGGCCGCGCGGTCCATCGAACTGTGCGTCACCGTGTCGCGCTCGAAGGACATCCACCGAACCTTTTTGTGTGTGTGAAAACAATCCTCGAATATTACTCAACTTTTTTTTCCTGGGAAAGTTCTTGACGCTGCAATATTTCCATATATTTGAATTCAGCTCCAGTTCGTGTTTATTTGGATTCGGACGTTTTAGGTGCGCCCTAGTTTTTTTTAATACTGATTTTGTGTGTATGACTGAGAGAGAACGTGTGTATGTGTCCATATGTGTGTTGTGGCGGAAGGGCAATGTGGAGACGGTGTGCGTGTGATACAGACATAGAGAGGTGTGAATGTGCAAATGATCATGCATGAGTGAGACATAGGCAGATATGCCGATACGTTGTGTATACATGAGAGAACGGTCTTCTAGTTTACTTGTGTGTGTGTGTGTGTGTGAGAGAGAGAGGGAGAGAGAGAGAGAGAGAGAGAGAGAGAGGAGCATCCGTAACATAACAACCATCTCTCTCGATTCGTCCGTCCCTTGCACGGTCGCATGCAACACATGCATCAGCGCGCACATTTTGACACCCTCACCCGGCCCCTGCCCACCTCAAGGCCCGCACAATTTCTTTGTGAATACCCATTTCTCTCCTTAGGTTTGTTTTCTCTCAATATCTCTCTCCCTCTCTCTCTCTCTCACACACACATACACACACACAGACACACACACAGACACACGCAGCACAACACACACACACACTCCCCTGAGCACACAATTCATCCCCATCCTAGGTTATACGGCGACCACTCTCGCTTGTGCTTCTTTGCACCCCAACATGCACAACACCTCAATCTTCAACGAGGGCATCGAGCAGATCAAAGACGGCGACCACACCGCTAGAGAATGCGGGGTCATTTGGAAGCAGGGTGATGTGGCGACGGTGGCTGACTCCTCCCCACTCTCTCTCTCTCTCTCTTGCACAAAATTACCAATCCCTCTCTCCCCCGCACAAAATTGTCAATCCCTCAACCCACGAGATCCTTCCCCTCTCGTACATGTTTTTCCAGCTCTCTCATCAAACATGTTGTCTCTTCTCCTTCCACGTATACAGAATCTGGATGCACACGCATCTCACGTATATTACATGTCTCCATCTTTCTCACAGACCTAACTTATTCCTCTCTCTTTCTCTCTCTCTCTCTCTCTCTATCTCGTTAGGTTTGTCTCCTACTCTCTCGTCCACATACATACAATCTTTCCCGCCCTATCTGCTCCATCTTCAAAAGCTCTCTCTGCACGTTCCATTCACACATTGGGATATGTCAAAATGTTTCTTCCTACAAAGTAATAACTATGAAATGCATTTAGATTCTCATTTGACTGGGATTATGTGAGTTTGAGCATGTTGTGAAGTACTATAGACCTTGTATACATCTTGGGATTCGACAATGATTGCAACTATTGAATTGTATAGACCATTACATTCGAAGTCAATAGCCTAATATATTTATTTCACAATTTCAACAAATGATTAGTTCACTACAAACTAAGAAAACAAATGTGTACTCCCTCCGTTTTTATTAAAGTCCGCGTATTAGCATTGGTCAAAGTCAAGTTTTGTAAACTCTCAGAAAGCTTATAACAAAAATATTAACATATACAATAACAAATAAATACCATTAGATTCATTATTGAATGTACTTTCACATCATACATATTTGTTATGGTAAATGTTTATATTTTTCTATAAACTTGGTCAAACTTTAGAAAGTTTGACTTCGGTCAAACCTAATATGTAGAGTTTACTACTACTACTCGCTAGTTTCTTAGCCGAATCAATCAACACGCCACACGGGGAGTCCAGTGTCACAAAATTTTGAGGTCGGCGGAAAAATCTCCCACGACCCTGATTCGAGGAGTGAGAAGTTACCATCATAGCCTTCAGAACAGGCCTACAGATGACGCTTGGTAGGGGGCTATTTTCGTAACTTCAGGTTCACCCTACCCAGCCAACCCCACCCCGGCACCCAGAGTAGTACACCTGAATACTCCCCATTTTCTATCCCCACCGCAAAATAGACTTCTCCACTGCACCGCAGCCTTCGTGCTCCTCCCCTTTACATCGGCGCACTCGTCCACCGCAGCGCATCTACCTCATCGACGACCTCGTACGCCGCACTGGAGCCGGTCCACCGTCGTTGTCGTACACGGAGCCTCTTCCCCGGCATCGTCTTCCACGGTCTCGGATCTGCTTCCCGAAAGCCGACGCCAAGCGCAGAAGTACCACCGTCGTGGACAATGAATTGACTCCCGTTGCCGACCATGACTCACAGAGGCCGCCGCGACCATCGTTCTCCTCGATTGGTAATGTGTGTATTGAATCACTTAGCAGTACATGTGCAGTTCCAATTTTGTTCATACCTACCCTTCAAATTTCCTGGGTGCTATTGTTCCCGTAAAATTAATTGGTTATAGCCTCCATTGTCCAACAGAATATCAGCTTATAATTGTTCGTCGCTCCTGTATCGCGCTGTGCTTGGGTAGGTTTTTCATCTGCAACCAGTAGTGTGGCAAATGATGGAAAGCTTTTTAGAACTAGCAAATGCCCATGCGATGCGCGCATCAATATGCATTTGTATGAGTAGTTTATCTTGTGGGGGAAAAGGATGAATGAGGGAAGGCCTTATTTGCAAATCTGGAGAGGGGTATGGGTATATTTTTGCAAAATTCCCATTTGTTTCCTTCCTATCTGTCAGATATAAATCGGACGGCCTATATTGCAAGAAAAAAAAGTATATAGAAAAAAAGTAGACATTAAAGGAAGTAGAGATAAATATTAAATATAAAATATAAAATAAATATAACAGTAGAGAAGTGAGTAGAGATAGCAGAGACATCGGGAAAGGATCGCGCACGCTCGGGAAAAAGCGGTCGGGCGTGTGCTAGTTTTGGTGCGCGGCGTCCGGCGCGCTTTATAAAATCCAACGCCCTCCCACCGCTCTGTGCCTTGCCACCGCTCTCTCCCCGCTCATTTTCGCCTCGCCGCCGCCGCGCCACCATGCCGCCGCTTCGCCGGGAAACTTGGGGATGCCACGGCGTCCGCGCGCGCCCCTCTGGCGGCTTGTCCGCTGAGATCCGGTTCCGCGGGATGCGCCTTGGCCTCGGCAATTTCGACAACGCCAACGAGGCCGCCCGCGCGTACGACGCGGCGGCGTGGCGCCTCCGGTGGCCTCATAGAACATTGAACTTCCCCAACGTGCCGACGCGGGAGCCGGCGCAGGAGCTCGCACCTCTGCCGCGGCTTAGCACCGACGAAGACCGTCGCGACAACCGGAGGCGGGAGCACCGTCTCGGCATCGCCGAGATGGACGAGGAAGCCATGGCGTTTTGGTGCCAACACTTCCCGTAGGACATCATTAACGAGCGCGAGTTCTACGCGCAAAGGAGGGCGGAGAGGGATAAGATGAGGGCGGAGCGAGCCGTCTATCGCGAGGACAAGCGTAGGCGAAAAGCGGACGCTCAATTCAACATGAGGCTAGGAGCAGAGTCGCCCTAGGAATCCGACGACGATCGGTATCTTCACGCCTACAGTCAGACGTCGGAGGAGGACATCACCGAGGAGGAGTCGGACGACGAGGAGTAGTTGAATTATCTTTTTTTTATCTATCTATGATGACAACTATCCTCTACTCTATCTACTTCTAGATCTCAGCATTGTAAACGCTTTTTTAAGTGCCGCGTGGTGCGATTCTGTTGGAGATGCTCTAACATGGCAGACGAGTGCTTTAATGTTTCCCACAAGATGCGCGAGTATTACTAGTAGTATATTTTTCTTGCCATGTTGAGATTTTAAAACCACGAGTGCAAACATGCATAGGAGCAATGAAGACCAAACACGGGATATTCGGGACATCTTCAAGGAGCGTGGCAAGTTAAAGAGGAGCTGCACGAACACTGTAAAAGCGAGCTTTGGTAAGTAACACCCTTTCAATTACTTTCGTGTAGCCTCGTGTTCTTCGATGTGTATATGTTGTAGTTTCTGTTTCTCTTAAGCCTGGTGTTCTTCGATGTGTAATAAGAAGAGTCTTAATCGTCCTACTGCTTTCATTTTTAGCTTGATGTAGGAAGTGGGTGATCTCACCTTGTAGTCTGTTTTTATATTTGTTTTCCTTTTGAATTCACTTCTCCGAGTTTTGTTTATCTAGCTTCTACTAAATGGATCTAGGTTGCTTTGAGTATTGATCTAAAAAAGAAGTAACTTCATGTCAGGATGCAGTTCCTGCGAGGAGGGAAGTATGGTCAACCTCGAGATCATGTTTCCAAAATGAGGCTGGATTACACACAAGGTTCCAGTTCCCTAATGATGCTGGATTAGACATAAGGTGCAAATTCCCAGATGATGCTGGATTACACACAAGCCAGGTGGAGTCGTTATCTGTTCGTGTCCTTGTGGCATTAGTAAAGGCTGAAAGAAAGCGTGCAGCAGCTCTTGAGAATGTAGCTGAGTTCCTGAAGAAGCGAAAAGAGCAATCAGATACTCTCTTCAACCAAGCCAAAGAAGAGATGGAAGAAGCGAGAAATAAGCTAGCAGAGGCAGAGCAGGCTAGGCGTCTCCTGCTATCTAAAACTGTGGTCAATACAAAATTTCCTTCAAAATAGCTAGGTTCAAATGTTTATCCAATCAAGATGCTGTTGTGATGTCCGTGCATCTCTGATGTGGCACAAAATGTTTTTTGGTCATGTAATAACAGCAATTACTTTCCAAACAATAACAGACGAAGCATTGGACATGGTATAGTTCACGCGCAAGCCCGACATTCCAAGTTCAACTTTCACAACAAACTCATGTTCACAGATATCTGCACATTTCATACTTAAATGTCCACAACCATGATTCATTTCAAAGCAAAAAAAAAATGTGAGGAGAGTTATAAATAAAGAAAAACCTCTACTAGTTCCTGCTACCAATGCGAGCACAACAAGTCAAGACCATGCGTAAATTAATTTTATTTTAGTCATTTTTTGTGTTCTAAAATGCCTGCCGGCTCACAGAAGGACGTGTTTCCCGCACACGCGCGGATTCAATGAAGGCAGGCGGGGCAGTCTTAAGCTGGTTGCACGCGGTGAGGAGGCGTGCTCAGCCGGGCCTGCAGCGAGTGCGGCCCTCTTGGCCGGCGCGCCTGTTCAATGCTTGCGCTATGAGAGGTCGCATCCGTGTCAGAGAAATCACTCCCTCCAGTCCTTTTTTGTTTGGTTTTTAACAAAATCTTGTTTTCCATTCACATTTTACAAGTAAAATTCATGGACAAACTTTGACCCAAAGTACGATGGGACTAGTAAACCAGAATGGAGGTAGTAGTTTTTTTTAATCAAAGAAGGGTTTCCCCTTCCGATTTTCATCACTGAAAACCAGCATCTAAATCTAAACCATAGTATTTGCCCTATAACTACCAGGTTCAACATCTCGCAACATAAACCCATACAACCTCCATCGCAAAAAAAAACCATACAACCATACGCCAAGGAGGTACGTAGTACTATGAATTCCATTTTCGCTCCATACCAATCGTTCTGAAAACTACTTACAACTTATAATGCACGATTGAAAATCGGAACACTTAACCCCGCTAGAAAAACGATATTTTAAATGTGGCTACTCGATCTGTGGCAACTGGCGAGCCACCGCGCTCCAAGTCTTTCACCTGTGGTCCCGACCATCAACTCCCACGGATCAAATTATCACGCGAGCTGACTATTCCTACAAAGGTGCTCCACCATGTACCCGGTACCGGCGAATGCAGCAATCGTGCACCTAGGGTTTTAGGGTTTATTTGTTAATGTCGCCTTTACGTAACACTCATGTGTGCGAGACAGCGAGAGGCCGACTGCGTGCGTGCGCCTCTTCTCTTCGTATATGTACTCCACTGTTTGTCTGGTGTCCAAAATATTATAATAACTACTAGCAGTGTGCCAATGCGTTGCCACACGATCAAAGTAGATTATTATATATTCACCGATTTGATAGAAAAAAAGTCTAGTTTTGAAATATGTATATCACTAAAAATATGTTATGTTTCACTCAAAATATATTCCTTTGGCGTTTTTGATGAGATAAGGGAGGAATGTTGTTGGTTTCAAGATTCGAGAAGTGGTATATGTCTAATTTCTACTCTTACTAGCAAGATGCTCGTGCGTTGCACGGAACATCAGGATCTTGTGGGAGAAAAGGATGAACGAGGGAAGGCCTTATCTGCAAATGTGGTGAAGTGTGCGGGTAAATTGCCATATTTTCCTTCCTATCCGTCAGATATAAATCGGATGACCTAATTTGCAGGATGGCAGGCCCACCATCATCACCAACTCTATTTTTTATCCCTACTCTTATGAAAAGCATTGTTGGTGATAATCGTGTGCCTGCCATCTTGCAATATAGGCCGTCGGATCTATATCTGACGGATAGGAAGGAACCTATGGCAATTTTGCAAAAACATACCCACACCCCTCTCCACATTTGCAAATAAGGCCTTCCCTCGTTCATCCTTTTCCCCCACAAGATAAACTACTCATACAAATGCATCTTGATGTTCCGTACAACGCATGGGCATCTTGCTAGTTGTTGCAAAAAGCCCATGTGTGTGTGAGAGAGAGGGAGAGTGGAGGAGGACGGAGTGCATGTGTGAGAAAGACACAAGGAGTGTGTGTGTGTGATACGTATAAGCTTAAAATGAGGCAATATTGCACGTGCGCACGATCGAGAGGGCGTGTCTCGAGAAGGGAAGAAAAATCTACATAGATACAAGGAGCAGGAGAGAGACATGTATGCGATGGTGGAAGCACGAGTGTGCGGGTGTATAAACCTATCTAGAGGCTAGCTAGTCGATAAATGTTTGTGAGAGAAGTATGAGTCGGGGTGCGAAAGCGAGAGTTTTGTGTGTGTGAGAGAGAGACGGTAGTCGGGAAGGGGAGTCAAAGCAGGAGTTGTGTGTGTGTCTGTGTGTGAGAGAGAGGAGACGGTAGTCGGGGTTGATTGATCGGTAAACAAATGAATAATGTCAGTCTGGGATGGAGATGAAAAGGAGAACGCAACAAATGTTGTGTCTACAGGAGAGAGAGAGAGTAATTTTAGTGGTATGAGTCATATGTAGAGACATATAGGGTGTGTGAGAGAATCCCATAGAGAGAAAGACAAAGTGAAAGACGAGTGGAGATTGTGTGTGTGGCGGTGAAAAAGAAAGCTTAGGTACAGTACCGGAGAACAGTGAGAGCGTGAGAGATAATGAAAACCGTGTAATGTATAATGATAGGGAGAGTGTGACACTTCTCAAGGGAGACGTCGAGAGACCATGTTTGCGAGGATAGGAGAAACATGAAGTGAGCGTGCGGGTGAGCTGGAGAAAAGAGAGTAGCTACCTGAAGGAGCATGCATGCGAGAGAGATGGGCGTGAAAGGAGTGAACAAAAAAGGGATTCAAATATTTGAATTTGAGATGACGATACATGTAATCCATACTCAAACGAAAATGGATCTATCAAACATGCATACTCATATGAATTCACGCACATCTATGTTATTTAATATGTAGGTATTACTGATCCATACATTTTAGTAGAACATAATTTGGTTCAAAAATTTCGAATTCAACCTTAAGATTTCGAGATCGTTGTATTTGTAAATCATATTATACATGTAAAGGAGCAGAATTATTTGTTGTGCTTTTGAAAGTATATATAAAAATATGATGTATATAGGATGTAATTCCAATTGAAAATGGATCCCACCCGAAAAAAATAGAATACAAACGGGATTCGGATTGAGTGGCCACGGTAAACGTGTACTCTGCAAAATTTGAACGAAGCGGGGAAAGTCGCAGTAACCGCCCGAAACCAAAATCTGCGAGATGGAAATCACTACTGCCTATCCCTGCCACGCAAAGCCTATCTGCTGGATTTCTATAGGTTTCGATAGGGGTAGGTTTGTAATTTCACACAAACGTGACGTAATCGCCTCTCACCCGGATTCATACACGGTGGGCGCCAAAACACAGTGTGTCCTCGGCCGAAATCGACGCCCTCCCCGATTCATATTCATACACGGTGGGCGCCAAAAACAAACTCTCGTCGGTAAATATTCGGTGTATGCCAGATTACCGTCCTATCCCCAACCGACTAATGTTGCTGTGATGTAGTAGAAATTTGAAACGGGGGCTAGGTTTGTAAAATTCCTTGCATTTGAGACAAGCGCGCCCTGAATACATGGTTCCCCCTTCCTCTCTACCTCCCTTTTCCCCATTCGTACTCCGTGGGCACCAAAACACCCTCTCCACCATACCCTCCTCCGTCCGCCGCCGTCCGCCACCCCATCCACCGCCGTCCTCCTCCACCATGTCGGAGCTGATACCCCGACGCCGCCGTCCATTACAAGAGATCGACCTCTCTCATCCACGCCTTCAGACCGGGATCCTTGCATCCCGTCCTCTCGCTTCATCCCCGCCGTCGTCCACCTTGCTGGTGCCGCTCCTATGACCGTCTCGTCCACCGCGCCCCGCCGCCACCGTTTACCCTCCTAGATCTGCTTCCATGCCGCCGACAGCCATCGCTACCGCAACACCGTCAAATTCTTAGCAGATGCGTACACGGCACCGCACAAGAGGCGGTACTCTTTCGTATCTGCTCAACTTATTTATCGCAGCAAGAAAATAGATCGTCACTGCTTTACTCTGATTTCTTGTCTTGGTTGCGAAGTTGCCTTTGTCTGGTTTGCACCTTCAGATCCGTCATGGCACGGTCAACACTATATTCCCAATGCTTATGGTTTTCCCCTTTTATATTCCACACTAGTTAAATCACAGTAGACTAAATTTCGAAATTGGGTCAGTCGATTTTTCAGAGCTCGCCGGAGTTCGCCGGTGCGATCGAAGTGGCTCGGGTGGTTGTGGGGCCTCGCCGAACGAAGAAAACTCGATGCGGGTGGGGGTTGGGGCACGGGTGGGGGTGGGGGTGGCGGAGGAACACAGGCGGTGGGGGCCGGTGGTCCGGCCGGCGGCCCGTGCCGTGTTCTGTATGGGAAGAATCAGAGACGAGGAAGAAGAAGGGTTAGGAGACGTAGGATCTTCATCCAACCGCCTGAAATGGTCGAGAGACAGCTGGGAGTTGCATTCTTAATGCGCTCTGGTTCATCATGTGTGGGCACTGCGCAACCAACATTTTATTATCCAAAATCTGCTTGCTCTTGTTTACCTTGTTCCTCTTCCGTTCTTCTTTAATATGTACTCTCTCTCTGTTCCTAAATACAAGTCTTTGTATAGATTCCACCATGGACTACATATGGAGCAAAATGAGTGAATCTACACTCTAAAATGTATCTGGATACATCTGTATGTGATCCATAGTGGAAATCTCTACCAAGACTTATATTTTGGAACGGAGGGAGTATGCTAGTAGTATAGTATGTTCCTTGTACTGAAGATTAGTAGAGATATTTGAAGTGTAGAGGTCTATACGGTCGGTTGTGATGGACACTTTGAGCCTCTTTGATTCGTAGGATCTTGTAAACATAGGAATAGGATTTGTAGTGGCCTGCCCACTTGAATCCTATAAGAATAACAAGAAATGCGGGGAGCTGTGTAAGCCTTTGAGAGTTACACTGATATTAACAGACCGCACCTTCACTTGGAAGAGAGCTGGTATCCGAAGCCTTTCTAGCCGTCATCGCAATACTAGCACATATATTCCAGCAAGTTCCACTTTGGTGATTTTACTCGATGCTTAAGGTTTTCCCGTTATATCTACACTATGATCTGTGTAGCTGCTTTGTGTCGCACTAGCAGCAGTCCACTCTTGAAGGTAAACACTGCAATGACTTACAAAATTGGCACCAAGGCATTGAGTGCCATTCAGATGCAATGAAACTCATCGCTCCCCACTGTTGATTCTTGTTCGAATATGATCCTAATGACTATTCTAACCTCGAGGAGTCAAAGGCAGATGGCATGTCCTGTGCACCCATCAAGGTGCCTGTTCTAATTTGGTAATGTTTTATTGATTGCGGGTATCTTGCATATGTTGTCTTGCATTTCTTCTACTGTGTTGCACCGCCATCTGCTTAGTTTACTCATCATATATGTCGAGATGCCATGCCCATCCATTATCAATACATATTCCATCTGTCATCATACTATGTTTTTCCACTCAAATGTTGTTCTTGTGCATCGGACATCAAAAGAAAGAGGGTGATTGCGAACCTGAAGGAGCACCAGCAAAGTCCTTGAAAAGCGTGGTGGTGCGGAGAAATCGACACAGACACCCACTTATATTGGCTGTACAACCAGTGACACAAAGCGTGGGACCGACTCCAGCATCTGTACCCATACTTCACTTGGCCACACCACTAGCCCCACCACATGACCTGCACTCCAGCAAAAGGTATACCGATTTCATTTGCCATAGTACCAGCTGTACCACGGAAAAATCCCACTCCGACAAAAAAGTACAACAAGTCCACCACCAAGACGTATCCCAAGCTGCAGAGACGACCAATTCCTGCAGATTGGAACCCCGTTCCATTTATTCCCAGTTTAAAGACAATGCTTTCAATGTTGTTAGGGACTACGTGCATATATTCCCATCATGGGAAGATTATAGTGAAGACAAACACCATTTTCACATCTTCTGTCCAACTTACGTGTAAGTGCTATTATTCATAGTTATTATTTTCCTGTTTTACGCTGATTGAACACATCAATGATTTACATTACATTGTTGTAACTAGGCGAGGGTCAATCTGGATAGTCATGACGAGCAAAGCTTGCTTGTGCTTTTCAAGGAAGCATTGCAGCAGTATCGGTGTTACCTGAGGAAATCACACTTTGATGGCAAGTCTATAAACGAATTTCCGGTGAAGTATCATGTGCTAAATTTTTTTATGACTATGTACTGCAAGGCAACAGCCTCACAGCTCTTTATTCAAATCCAAAAATAACCAAAAAGGTTCTCTGTACAACTGTGAACAAAAGAAAGAGAAAGAAGCTAACATACTTACAAAGAGAGATAGGGTAAAGAAGCTATCCAAGCTAACAGACTGTCCCGATATTTACATTTGATTCTGTGAGCTAATAAAGAAATGTCATGTACAAAGTTCCTCCTCCAAGCTCTGAAGCTGGGATTCTCATTTCGAAAGATTTTGCCATTCCTCTGTGTCCAAAAGTTCCAAGCTGCTGTAAATACTACCTCAGAGAAGAAAGGCCTGTTGAAATCCTTCCTAGAGGTTGAAGCCATCATGAAAGTAGACAGGTTGGGTGCTGCGGACCAGGTAATCCCAAGATAGTTCCAAACTCTTTGACTAAAATTGCAGGAGAAGAAAAGGTGGACTCTATCTTCATGGATGGAAGCCTGGCACAGGACACAGGTATCATCCTGGATATTCCAATGCCTTCTCTGCATCATATCTCTTGTGTTTAGTCGATCCATCAATAAAAGCCAACCAAAAACCTTTAATTTGAGGGTACAGGATAATTTCCAAATGAACTTGAAAATTGGGTCAGCCCTCAAATGAGAGAAACTGAACTCATAATAGAGCTTAGATTGATATTCTCCAGATTTAGATGGCCATTTCCAAACATCTTTCTCCTCTGGGTGTAAGCTGATGGGATGCAACAGGGTTTGTAGCTGGGTGAGTTCCAGATATTCCTCCGAATAGAAAGGTAGATGAAAACCTTCAGCTGCTGACTGATGTGAAAAAAATTCCTTGACTGTTATCATATCATCAATGGCAAATGAATGAAGTCTAGGGAAGCGATCCTTAAGAGCAATCTTTCTGTTGTCAATTTGCCACCTATCAAGCCAAAAAACCACAGTGTCACCAGCATGCACTTGTGGTGTGGCTAGCAAACAGAATTTATCAAACAACTTGAGCACATCACGCCACCAAAAGGAGCCACAAAGCTGAGTAACTTGTGGGGGTGATGAATGATAGTAGGAGTCCCAAATAAGATTAACCCACGGGACATCCTTCTTATTGAAGAACTTGAACAAATGCTTAATCAGGAGAGCCTCATTTTGAACTCCCAAATGAGTGACCCCCAGTCCACCATACTTCTTTGGTTTACAGACCAACTCCCAAGCAACTAGATATTGTCTAGGAGTTTCAGTATTCCCCCTCCAAAGGCACTGCCGTTCAATCCTTTTAATTTGCTTGAGGATGCCTTGCGGTATTGATAAGGAGCAGAGAAAGAAAATGGGCATGGACGTGAGAACAGACTGAAGGAGCTGTAGCCGACTGCCTTGGTTGAGTAGACAAGAGGTTGCAGATAACCTTCTCTCAATACGATCAACAAGAGGCAATAGATCATAGATCGTCGGCCTAGAGGTGCCCAATTTAGAAGACATTGAATGGAAAAACCTTGTTATGCACTGGTCTTGATCCCAGGATGAGGTACTGTCTATGTAATCACATGACAATTTGAACTTCTACTTTTCCGCATGTGCCTTACAGATCTTTTTTGCAGGAAATCTTCTCGAAGAAGAATTCCGGTTTGAAAAGAACGACAGGATATCGCAAATATGCTGCCCGCTGCTTTGCTCTTGTTAGTACCTGTTGTCCTGTATCACTGTACTTGCATACATACCGGTTCATTATGTGACAGCAGATGCATGATAGCTTGCTTATCAATTGTTCGCTCCAAATTATTTGATCTGTATGAATGGTTACATTAGTGTAGAATATATCCAATGCCAATGTTCTTTTAGATCTGCATTGTTCTTGTAAGTACATGCTGTCCTTTATCAGTTTACTTATAATGACAGGTAGTTTTTCATGTACCATCACTCTGCAGCTTATTTTCCTTTGCCCTCCATTTTCTACACATCAGATCTACTCTTACCATAACGTTGGTACTGAAGAAGTTTAGCTGTGCATTGCTCTTGGTTGTACCTTTTGCCTGTATCGCTGCACTTACATTTATAGCTACTTGGTTATGTAGCATCACTCTTCATCTTATCTTAAGTATTCTCCATTTTTTCGTATATTATCACATCTATATTTACTCTTAACAAAATGTAGAATAAAGGCAATGCTTTTGAAGAAGATTCTGTGGTAAACTTCTTGAAATGCCCCCCCTCCCCCATCAACATGGACAAGGCCTTTATAGAGCCTGTCTTCACCAATAATGTAAGTTTGTCCATCTCAAGCCTTCAAACTTTGTTGTATATATTTGGTTAGGCATGACTGCAACAACTGTTTATTTTTGGTGTTTGCATCAAATTGCTTATTTAAAGTTTATTATGTAGTTCATAAACAAAAGTTTGTCCTTTCTCAATTTAAGTTTTCAGTTGTACAACCAAGTTCCTTCTTCATACCATGTAAATTAAACTATCTGAGCAAGTGATCTTCTTTTGCACTTGCATGTATGCTTCATTCTTCATCCGTAATCCGGTGGTGTGGTGAACCTACCCACTACAGCACAATGTCATATTCTGCAATGTCTTAACTATGAACAATGTCATATCATTCTACTATTATTTAAACCGTCTCTTTATTTGCCAATCTGAAATGGTATAAATTGACAAAGACACTAACCATTGATACTTATGAGTTCTTGATGTGTAATCCAATGTTGTCGTGAAGCTGCCAACTCCTTCACAATGTCATTTCCTGCCATCTCTTGACCTGAACAATACCATATTGTGTTAATGCAATTTTAAACTGTGTCAATTTATTAAATCGATAAGAAATGTGATGAATTATCAACCTTGATACTTTTACGTGCAAAACTTGTCATCATGTCGCTTGTTTATCTTTTAGAGTGAGGAAGATATAAGTGTTGAACAAGCGCGATCTCATCATCTTGCTCAGCTGCTTGCTGCAGCTCCCAATGAGGGCTAACCTTTCTTGAACTCTATTGAAGTGCTTTGTCGGTTTTGTATATTATTTTGTCGGCGTGTTTATTTGCCTTTGGTGGCGATCTTTGATGCCAGTGTATGTAATATGTTATCCCTTTTGCTTTATTATCATAGTGGCAAACTTTGATGCCCGATGGATGTAATATGCCGTAATTTCTTTCTTGTATAGTCTAGGTTTTTTCTTATTCACGATGCTGCAGTTATTTTACTGTATATATATATCCTGTCTTTGCAGTAAACCGGCCAAACCGTAAAATTATGGTACATAATCGGGCCGTCATGCAATCACGATGTAGGTTGGGCCTGAAACGTGCCGAACAGCTCACGGGCCGGCAGCAGCCTGAAATGAACCCCGGCCCATGATTGTGCGAATCAAATCACGGGCTTTTAACAGGCCAAAATTGTCTCGGTCCTTGTTTGGCCCAATCAGATATTGGCTGCGAGCAGGCCGGATGCAAGTCGGGTCGTAGTTAGGCCCAACTATATGACGGGCTTTTAACAGGCTGAAATTAATATTGGGCCGAAATGTTAAACGGGCCCTTAACAGGCCAAAACTAATATCAGGCCGAATTACTAAGTGGGCCTTTAGCAAGTGGGCCCAAAACCATAGTGTCCAGTTGACGGGCCGAATTTGATATGGGCCATAATTGAGCCCAAAGCCTCCTAAAGGGCCGGACCTGATCTGGGCCGTAATTTGGCCCAGAACATGGTAGGCTTATAATGGGTCAGATCTCAAATGGGCCACTTTCAGGCCCGGAACGTGGCAGGCCATTAATGAACCGGATCAAATATGGGCCGGCATTTGGCCCAAAACATGGCAGCCAGTTAATGGGCCGGCCTACTAGGGTCCTCAAAATCTTGTGGGCCTACAGCTGGGCCGGCCCATTAATGTCGGCGAAATATCGTGGGCCTTTAGCTGGGCCAGCCCATTATGATCCGCAAGAATCTTGTGGGCCTTTACCTGGGCCGGCCCATTATGGCACACAAAAATCTTGTGGGACTTTAGCTGGGCCGACCCATTATGGCCTGCAAAATCTTGTGGGCCTTTAACTGGGCCGGCCCATTATGGCCCGCAAAATCTCGTGGGCCTTTGGTTGGGATGGCCCATTATGGTCCGCAAAATCTTGTGGGCCTTTAGCTCGGCCGGCCCATTATGGTCCGCAAAACTTGTGGGCCTTTAATTGGGCCGGCCCAATTAAACTTGACGGGCCGGTCCACGTGTCAACATATCATAGGCGCGTCTCGCCCATTGGATGAATGACACCTGTGCCAACGCGGACCTGACACGTGTCTCCTCCAGCCAATGATGATTTTACACATGGAAATTCCCATTGGTCGGGGCTGTTAACGGGTTATCGGATCCAAAACCCGACCCGGTAGCTTAACAGCGTTCCGTTACGGTGGATGCCACGTGTCGGTCACCCTTGATGAAAGCACTTCTGTGACGCGCGATTTATCGTCATGGAAGTGGACACTTCCGTGATGATAATTTTGTTAATGTCATGGAACACTTTGTTGGGGAACGTAGTAATTTCAAAAAATTTCCTACGCACACGCAAGACCATGGTGATGGCATAGCAACGAGAGGGAAGAGTGTCTGTCCACGTACCCTCGTAGACCGTAAGCGGAAGCGTTATAACAACGCGGTTGATGTAGTCGTACGTCTTCATGATCCGACCGATCCAAGTACCGAGCGTCACGGCACCTCCGTGTTCAGACACGTTCAGCTCGATGGCGATCCCGGGCTCCGATCCAGCAAAGTGTTGGGGATGAGTTCCGTCGGCCTGACGGCGTGGTGGCGATGATGATGCTCCACCGGCGTAGGGCTTCGCCTAAGCTCATGACGATATGACTTCACCGGCGCAGGCTTCGCCTAAGCTCATGACGATATGACCGAAGTGGAATATGGTGGAGGGGGCACCGCCACGGCTAAGGAGCGATCCGTAGATCAACTTGTGTGTCCATGGGGTGCCCGTGCCCCGTATATAAAGGAGGGAGGGAGGAGGAGGCCGGCCCTAGTAGAGCGCGCCATGGGGAGTCCTACTCCCACGGGAGTAGGATTCCCCTTTCCTAGTCCAACTAGGAGTCCTTCCATGTATTAGGAGTAGGAGACAAGTAAGGGAAGAGAGAAGGGAAGGAAGGAAGGGTGCGGCCTCCCCTAGTCTAATTCGGACTAGGCCATGGGGCGCGGCCTGCCCTAGGCAGCCCTCTCTCTTTCCCAGGAGAATAATAAGGCCCAATTCTTCTCCCGGCGAATTCCGTAACTCTCCAGTACTCAAATATACCGAATCATTCGAACCTTTCCGAACTCGAATATAGTCGTCCAATATATCGATCTTTACGTCTCGACCATTTCGAGACTCCTCGTCATGTCCCGATCTCATCCGGGACTCCGAACTCCTTCGGTACATCAAAACTCATAAACTCATAATATAAGCATCCATCGAAACCTTAAGCGTGCGGACCCTACGGGTTTGAGAACTATGTAGACATGACCTAGAACTATTCTTGGTCAATAACCAATAGCGGAACCTGGATGCCCATATTGGCTCCTACATATTCTCTGAAGATCTTTATCGGTCAAATCGCATAACAACATACTTTGTTCCTTTGTCATCTGTATGTTACTTGCCCGAGATTTGATCGTCGGTATCAATACCTAGTTCAATCTCGTTACGGCAAGTCTCTTTACTCGTTCGTAATGCATCATTCCGTAACTAACTCATTAGCTACATTGCTTGCAAGGCTTATAGTGATGTGCATTACCGAGAGGGCCCAGAGATACCTCTCGACAATCGGAGTGACAAAACCTAATCTCAAATCGCCAACCCAACATGTACCTTTGGAGACACCTGTAGTACTCCTTTATAATCACCCGATTACGTTGTGACGTTTGGTAGCACCAAAGTGTTCCTCCGTAAACAGAGTTGCATAATCTCATAGTTACAGGAACATGTATAAGTCATGAAGAAAGCAATAGCAACATACTAAGCGATCAAGTGCTAGGCTAACGGAATGGGTCATGTCAATCAGATCATTCTCCTAATGATCTGATCTAGTTAATCAAATGACAACTCATGTCTATGGTTAGGAAACATAACCATCTTTGATTAACGAGCTAGTCAAGTAGAGGCATACTAGTGACACTCTGTTTGTATATGTATTCACACATGTATTATGTTTCCGGTTAATACAATTCTAGCATGAATAATAAACATTTATCATGATATAAGGAAATAAATAATAACTTTATTATTGCCTCTAGGGCATATTTCCTTCAGTCTCCCACTTGCACTAGAGTCAATAATCTAGTTCACATCGCCATGTGATTTAACATCAATAGTTCACATCTATATGTGGTTAACACCCATAGTTCACATCGACATGTGACCAACACCCAAAGGGTTTACTAGAGTCAGTAATCTAGTTCACATCGCTATGTGATTAACACCCAAAGAGTACTAAGGTGTGATCATGTTTTGCTTGTGAGATAATTTTAGTCAGCGGGTTACATCACATTCAGAGCCGTAAGTATTTTGCAAATTTCTATGTCTACAATGCTCTGCATGGAGCTACTCTAGCTAATTGCTCCCATTTTCAATATGTATCCAGATTGAGACTCGGAGTCATCTAGATTAGTGTTAAAACTTGCATCGACATAACCCTTTACGACGAACCTTTTTTCACTTCCATAATCGAGAAACATATCCTTATTCTACTAAGGATAATTTTGACCGCTGTCCATCGATCTACTCCTAGATCACTATTGCACTCCCTTGCCAAGCTTAGTGGTAGGGTATGCAATAGATCTGGTACACAGCATGACATACTTTATAGAACCTATGGCTGATGCATAGGGAATGACTTTCATTCTCTTTCTATCTTCTGCCGTGGTCGGGTTTTGAGTCTTACTCAATTTCACACCTTGTAACACAGGCAAGAACTCTTTCTTTAAGTGTTCCATTTTGAACTACTTCAAAATCTTGTCAAGGTATGTACTCATTGAAAAAACTTATCAAGCGTCTTGATCTATCTCTATAGATCTTGATGCTCAATATATAAGCAGCTTCACGAGGTCTTTCTTTTGAAAAACTCCTTTCAAACACTCCTTTATGCTTTGCAGAATAATTCTACATTATTTCCAATCTACAATATGTCATTCACATATACTTATCGAAATGTTGTAGTGCTCCCACTCACTTTCTTGTAAATCAGGCATTTCCAAAAGTCATATAAAACCATATGCTTTGATCAACACATCAAAGCGTATATTCCAACTCGAGATGCTTGCACCAGTCCATTGATGGATCGCTGGAACTTGCACATTTTGTTAGCACCTTTAGGATTGACAAAACCTTCTGGTTGCATCATATACAACTCTTCTTTAAGAAAACCATTAAGGAATGCAGTTTTGACATCCATTTGCCAGATTTCATAAAATGTGGCAATTGCTAACATGATTCGGACAGACTTTAAGCATCGCTACAGTTGAGAAAATCTCATTGTAGTCAACACCTTGAACTTGTCCAAAACCCTTTTGACAAGTCGAGCTTTGTTGATAGTAACACTACTATCGATGTCATCTTCCTCTTGAAGATCCATTTATTTAACTTGACTTGCTGATCATCGAGCAGGTCAACCAAAGTCCACACTTTGTTCTTATATATGGATCCTATCTCAGATTTTATAGCCTCAAGCCATTTCGCGGAATCTGGGCTCATCATTGCTTCCTCATAGTTCGCAGGTTCATCATGGTCTAGTAACATGACTTCTAGAATAGGATTACCGTACCACTTTGGTGCGGATCTTACTCTGGAAGACCTACGAGGTTTGGTAGCAACTTGATCTGAAGTTTCATGATCATCATCATTAACTTCCTTACTAATTGGTGTAGGAATCACTGGAACTGATTTCTGTGATGAACTACTTTCCAATAAGGGAGAAGGTACAATTACCTCATCAACTTCTACTTTCCTCCCACTCACTTCCTTCGAGAGAAACTTCTTCTCTAGAAAGGATCCATCTTAGCAACGAATAACTTGCCTTCGGATCTGTGATAGAAGGTGTAGCCAATAGTTACCTTTGGGTATTCTATGAAGACGCACTTCTCCGATTTGGGTTCGAGCTTATCGGTGAAAACTTTTTCACATAAGCATCACAACTCAAACTTTTAAGAAACGACAGCTTAGGTTTCTTGTTAAACCATAGTTCATACGGTGTCGCCTCAGCGGATTTAGATGGTGCCCTATTAAGCGTGAATGCAGCTGTCTCTAATGCATAACCCCAAAATGATAGTGGTAAACCGATAAGAGATATCATAGATCGCACCATATCCAATAAAGTGCGATTCGACTTTCGGACACACCATTATGCTGTGGTGTTCCATATGGCGTGAGTTGAAACTATTTCACATTGTTTCAAATGAAGACCAAACTTCGTAACTCAAATATTCATCTCCACGATCAGATCGCAGAAACTTTATTTTCTTGTTACGATGATTTTCCACTTCACTCTGAAATTCTTTGAACCTTTCAACTATTTTAGACTTATGTTTCATCAAGTAGATATACCCATATCTGCTCAAATCATCTTGTGAAGGAGAAAATAACGATACTTGCCACGAGCATCAACACTCATTGGATCGCATACATCGGTATGTATTATTTCCAACAAGTCGATAGCTTCGTTCTATTGTTCGGAGAACGGAGTTTTAGTCATCTTGCCCAAAAGGCACGGTTCGCAAGCATCAAATGATTCATAACCAAGTGATTCAAAAATCCATCTTTATGGAGTTTCTTCATGCGCTTTATACCGATATGACCCAAGCGGCGAGTGCCACAAATAAGTTGCACTATCATTATTAACTTTGCATCTTTTGGCATCTATATTATGAATATGTGTATTACTACGATCGAGATCCAACAAACTATTTTTATTGGGTGTATGACCATTGAAGGTTTTATTTATTTAAGCAGAACAACAATTATTCTTTGACTTTAAATGAATAACCGTTTTGAAAACTATTTTCATTGGGTGTATGACCATTGAAGGTTTTATTCATTTAAACAGAACAACAATTATTCTTTGACTTTAAATGAATAACCATTTTGCAATAAATATGATCAAATCATATTCATGCTCAACATAAACACCAAATAACATTTATTTAGGTTTAACACTAATCCCGAAAGTATAGGGAGTGTGCGATGATGATCATATCAATCTTGGAACTACTTCCAACACTCATCGTCACTTCCCTTCAACTAGTCTCTGTTTATTCTGTAACTCTGTTTGAGTTACTAATCTCAACAACCGAACAAGTATCAAATACTCGGGGGCTACTATAAACACTAGTAAGGCACACATCAATAACCTGTATATCAAATATACTCTTGTTCAATTTGCCATCCTTCTTATCCGCCAAATACTTGGGGTAGTTCCGCTTCGATGACCAGTTCCATTGCAGCAAAAGCACTTAGTCTCAGGCTTAGGTCCAGACTTGAGCTTCTTCACTCGAACAGCAACTTGCTTGCCGTTCTTCTTGAAGTTCCCTTCTTCCCTTTGCCCTTTTCCTTGAAACTAGTGGTCTTGTCAATCATCAACACTTGATGCTCTTTTCTTGATTTCTACCTTCGTCGATTTCAGCATCACGAAGAGCTTGGGAATTACTTTTGTCATCCCTTGCATATTATAGTTCATCACGAAGTTCTACTAACTTGGTGATGGTGACTAGAGAATTCTGTCAATCACTATCTTATCTGGAAGATTAACTCCCACTTGATTCAAGCAATTGAAGTACCCAGACAATCTGAGTACATGCTCACTAGTTGAGCGATTCTCCTCCATCTTTTAGCTATAGAACTTGTTGGAGACTTCATATCTCTCAACTCGGGTATTTGCTGAAATATTAACTTCAACTCCTGGAACATCTCATATGGTCCATGACGTTCAAAACGTCTTTGAAGCCGATTCTAAGCCGTTTAAGCATGGTGCACTAAACTACCAAGTAGTCATCACATTGAGCTAGCCAAACGTTCATAACGTCTGCATCTGCTCCTGCAATAGGTCTGTCACCTAGCGGTGCATTAAGGACATAATTTTTCTGTGCAGCAATGAGGATAAACCTCAGATCACGGATCCAATCCGCATCCTTGCTACTAGCATCTTTCAACACAATTTTCTCTAGGAACATATATAAAAACATAGGGAAG
This sequence comes from Aegilops longissima, assembly GCA_021605205.1. Taxonomy (NCBI): domain Eukaryota; kingdom Viridiplantae; phylum Streptophyta; class Magnoliopsida; order Poales; family Poaceae; genus Aegilops; species Aegilops longissima. Next base: position 576,671,841 of record CM038681.1, read on the forward strand.
CAAAAAGATAGGGAAGCAACAACGCGAGCTATTGATCTACAACATAATTTGCAAAATACTACCAGGACTAAGTTCATGATAAATTAAAGTTCAATTAATCATATTACTTAAGAACTCCCACTTAGACTGACATCTCTCTAGTCATCTTAAGTGATTACGTGATCCAAATCAACTAAACCATGTCCGATCATCACGTGAGATGGAGTAGTTTCAATGGTGAACATCCCTATGTTGATCATATCTACTATATGATTCACGCTCGACCTTTCGGTCTCCGTGTTCCGAGGCCATATCTGTTATATGCTAGGCTCGTCAAGTATAACATGAGTATTCCGCGTGTGCAACTGTTTTGCACCGTTGTATTTGAGCGTAGAGCCTATCACACCCGATCATCACGTGGTGTCTCAAACGAAGAACTTTCATAGCGGTGCATACTCGGGAGAACACTTCTTGATAATTTTAGTGAGAGATCATCTTATAATGCTACCGTCAATCAAAGCAAGATAAGATGCATAAAGGATAAACATCACATGCAATCAATATAAGTGATATGATATGGTCATCATCATCTTGTGCTTGTGATCTCCATCGCCAAGCAAAATCATGATCACCATCGTCACCGGTAGCGACACCTTGATCTCCATCGTAGCATCGTTGTCGTCTCGCCAACTATTGCTTCTCGACTATCGCTACTGCTTAGTGATAAACTAAAGCAATTACATGGCGTTTGCATTTCATACAATAAGCGACAACCATATGGCTCCTGCCGATTGCCGATAACTTCGATTACGAAACATGATCATCTCATACAATAAAATATAGCATCACGTCTTGACCACATCACAACACAACATGCCCTGCAAAAACAAGTTAGGCGTCCTCTACTTTGTTGTTGCAAGTTTTACGTGGCTGCTACGGGCTGAGCAAGAACCGTTCTTACCTATGCATCAAAACCACAGCGATAGTTTGTCAAGTTGGTGCTGTTTTAACCTTCGCAAGGACGGGCGTAGCCACACTCAGTTCAACTAAAGTGAGAGAAAGAGACACCGCGGTCACCTTTAAGCAGCGAGTGCTCGGCGGTGAAACCAGTCTCGCGTAAGCGTCTGGCGTAATGTCGGTCCGGGCCGCTTCATCTTACAATACCGCTGAACCAAAGTATGACATGCTGGTAAGCAGTATGACTTATATCGCCCACAACTCACTTGTGTTCTACTTGTGCATATGACATCAACGCATAAAACCTGGCTCGGATGCCTTTGTTGGGGAGCGTAGTAATTTCAAAAATTTCCTACGCACACGCAAGACCATGGTGATGGCATAGCAACGAGAGGAAGAGTGTCGTCCACGTACCCTCGTGAGACCGTGGCGGAGCGTTATAACAACGCGGTTGATGTAGTCGTGCGTCTTCACGATCCGACCGATCCAAGTACGAGCGTACAGCACCTCCGTGTTCAGCACGTTCAGCTCGATGGCGATCCCGGGCTCCGATCCAGCAAAGCTTGGGGATGAGTTCCGTCAACCTGACGGCGTGGTGACCGATGATGATGCTCCACCGGCGTGGGGCTTCGCCTAAGCTCCGCGACGATATGACTTCACGGCGCGGGGCTTCGCCTAAGCTCATGACGATATGACGAAGTGGAATATGGTGGAGGGGCACCGCACACGGCTAAGGAACGATCCGTAGATCAACTTGTGTGTCCATGGGGTGCCCCTGCCCCGTATATAAAGGAGGGAGGGAGGAGGAGGCCGGCCCTAGTAGGGGCGCGCCATGGGGAGTCCTACTCCCACCGAGTAGGATTCCCCTTTCCTAGTCAAGTAGGAGTCCTTCCATGTATTAGGAGTAGGAGACAAGTAAGGGAAGAGAGAAGGGAAGGAAGGAAGGGTGCTGCCTCCCTAGTCTAATTCGGACTAGGCCATGGGGGCAGCGCGCCTGCCCTAGGCAGCCCTCTCTCTTTCCCGCAGGGCCCAATAAGGCCCAATTCTTCTCCCGGCGAATTCCGTAACTCTCCGGTACTCGAAAATACCGAATCATTGGAACCTTTCCGAACTCGAATATAGTCGTCCAATATATCGATCTTTACGTCTCGACCATTTGAGACTCCTCGTCATGTCCCCGATCTCATCCGGGACTCGAACTCCTTCGGTACATCAAAACTCATAAACTCATAATATAAGCATCATCGAAACCTTAAGCGTGCGGACCCTACGGGTTCGAGAACTATGTAGACATGACCTAGAACTATTCTTGGTCAATAACCAATAAGCGGAACCTGGATGCCCATATTGGCTCCTACATATTCTCTGAAGATCTTTATCGGTCAAACCGCATAACAACATACTTTGTTCCCTTTGTCATCGGTATATTACTTGCCCGAGATTTGATCGTCGGTATCCAATACCTAGTTCAATCTCGTTACGGCAAGTCTCTTTACTCGTTACGTAATGCATCATTCCGTAACTAACTCATTAGCTACATTGCTTGCAAGGCTTATAGTGATGTGCATTACCGAGAGGGCCCAGATACCTCTCCGACAATCGGAGTGACAAAACCTAATCTCGAAATCGCCAACCCAACATGTACCTTTGGAGACACCTGTATTACTCCTTTATAATCACCCGATTACGTTGTGACGTTTGGTAGCACCAAAGTGTTCCTCCGTAAACAGGAGTTGCATAATCTCATAGTTACAGGAACATGTATAAGTCATGAAGAAAGCAATAGCAACATACTAAACGATCAAGTGCTAGGCTAACGGAATGGGTCATGTCAATCAGATCATTCTCCTAATGATCTGATCCCGTTAATCAAATGACAACTCATGTCTATGGTTAGGAAACATAACCATCTTTGATTAACGAGCTAGTCAAGTAGAGGCATACTAGTGACACTCTGTTTGTATATGTATTCACACATGTATTATGTTTCCGGTTAATACAATTCTAGCATGAATAATAAACATTTATCATGATATAAGGAAATAAATAATAACTTTATTATTGCCTCTAGGGCATATTTCCTTCACACTTCTACAACAGCACAGGTATGACTATCTGGATTCTGTCATAAATTTGTCATGGACGTACATGCATGACAAAAAACGAGACCTACTGTGACAAACACTTATCATCACGGAAGTGTATTTCTTTTTGTAGTGTAGCCAGCATCCGGTTAGTATATGAAGTTGCCACATCACATAGAGCTAACCTAATATTGGAGTATGCTAGCCCTCCACCTGCGCGCCGCTTCAAATGGCGGAGGAAGTGAGAGGTCGCGTCACCTTGTGTCCAGATCTGAGATGCCACGTGTACCAGATGAATGACTCCAAGTTCGACCACCGTGATGCTAGGTGCGAGCCGAGGCACACTGTTGGAGAGACCCCCCTCATAATTTTCCTACATTGGTTGTTTGATTGATAGGATAGAATGCTATAGAATTTTTTCCCTATGTAATCATGTTTTAATTGGCAATCTAGCATCCACTCCAACTTTTGTTTCACTTCCTTTGTTCCTACGAAGAGATTACTTGCTCTAAATGATGTGCCGCCTATATTAATTAATCATGCTCTGAAAAGCTGGACCAGCTTTGGCTATAGTAGTACTGTACTAGGTTAGTAGGTGACCTTGCACTTGGCTCTTCTCCTCTTCCGGAAGTCGAACAATAGTGATGGTACTACAGTAGTACTTCTGGCAATCTGACACCAAATGAACTGCTGCACCGCCACCGCTTGCAAGCAAAAGTTTCTCCTCGTGCTGCAAGCCACCGCGCACGCATTGGCGAGGGAGAAGGCATAGTAAGCAAGCTTCTCGTCGTTCTGCGAGTTGACGGGACACATCAAAGTTATTTATTAGTACTCTCTTCAAAAGGGCCGACCATGTCCATGGATACCATCCAGTGCTCTGTCATTGAGTACGTGCACTATTCACGTGCCATCGAGGAGAAAAAATATTGCGTAGTACTAGGTGCCATCGAAGTGCATGACTCACTTATGCACTGCACATCTCCATTTTGTTGCATGACACGCCACCTTGCTGCTAGATGTACCGCGTGTCATGGAGGCATATAGTATGATTTTGTAAAATGGAGGCATATAGATGTCTCGTGTGTCGGCAAAAGGATGAACAAAGCTCATGTCTTAGACGAAAGAGTGGAAGAACATAGATTCCCGACGACCGAGAAGGAGCAACAAACCTCGGGGTGGAGCGTCTGCACTCATAATATTTTATATTATTCAGCGATATAAAATCAACCAAATCTCTCCACGTTCCTATACCATTCTATAGTATGAGAATAACTTTGAATGTAAGCCATTGATTCACTCTATCCAATGGTCATAGTTGGAAAATCTAAACAAAACCAAGCATTGGATCAACTCTTTTTTCGAGATCAACTCTTTTAGCACTTAGATTGTTGCTGCCTGCTCACCTAGCCCACCTATATATCCACTCACGTGTGATGACCACAGGAGCTATCCACTCAGATTGTATGTTATAAAAATAAAGTTCGATAACTAATGCAGCACCTCGGGCCAACGTGGCCAGATCGCATTTTGCACGAGAAATTACAAACCATGTTTCGTTGACATGTGGTCCCGTTCCAACATGTGAGTGGGACGATGGTGAGTCCTTTTGTACAATTTCCGAAAGGACATGTAGGCCGGGGCGCCTCTTCGTGTACCGTGGCAAACTGGCATCCGTCCACCGACTCATCGCCTTTCCCTCTCATTTGGGACTGCTGTCGCAAGCTCTTCCTCCCTCCTCCATTTTCCTTCACCCTTCCTTCTGCCGTTGTTCGATCGTCTTCTCCATTGAGGGAACAAGCCGGAAACGACCCCGTTATTCTTGCCCTGATCTGAAAGATGACGTGGTGGGGGAACTCATTGATCACTGCGACGTCATCACCTCGGCTAGCATGGCAGGTTCGTTCAAGACCATTCTCGACTCAACTAATAACATCATTACAAGGAACCCAAGGGTCCAGGAGCGGTTTGATCTCCCTTATCTTCTTCGCTATAAGTATATTCGCATGGGCGCGGACGACGGAGGCCTCGCCTTGTGCAAGTTGATGCCGCTTGATAATGATACGTGTGATGTCAAGATGCCATCCCTTAAGGGTAAGGCCTAGGCTGGCGCAAATGGAGATTGGGTTGTTTATATTGGGTACAATTGCGAGTGGGAACTTGTGAATGTGCACACTCGTCAGCGGATTCCACTTCCAAAAATCTGAGAGTGCCCTGAGGTTGAGCACACAGATGATCTACGTACGTTCAAATACGATCATGGTGGCTGTCGTCTACGGAAGATACCAATTTGTCGAGTTCGCAACCGCTCTTGGAATTACAAGAACAATGGAGTTGTTGCTATCTTTGACAAGCTTCTTGCCGTCCTTCGTGGTTCGACTGGATGGATATTGCTCAAAAAGCAGTTTCTATACACGGATGTGTACTGTGATGCAATTCAATACGAGGGTCTTGTGTTTTCTTCCACTACTCGTGGCACTGTTTTTGCATGGGATCCTCGTAGTTTCGGTACGTTTGTCTTCCACTGTAATTATAATTGTTTCATCCACATGCATGCGAGTTAGCAAGTTTCCCTTCTCTACTAATTAACCTTCTTCTTGTGTTTCCAAGGTCCTGTGAACATTCCCCCACATATACTTGAAAAATTTTATAACCAATGGGGAGATGACGATGGTGATGATCACGAGCAAGAGGACGAGCAGGGCCCATATACTCAGTTGAGGCTGGCAACTAATTCCGATGGATCATCCCTTCTTGTCTGTATACAACCCACTTCTGATCTTACTACTAAGGAAGCAGGTGTTGTCTCCCATGGTCGGACTCTCTAGACCTATTCCAACACCCGTTGCATGGTATTCGGGATGGATACTAGTGTGCTAGCACCAATACCTTCTCCCTGGTACAGTATTCATAGTCTTGGAGGAAACTAGGTCTTCCTTGGACAAAACTATCCAATGATGGTGAAAGGCGATCCAACTACTGTTCACACAACGTTACTACTACCATTAATGAGAAGCAACTGTATCTCGGACATTGCGGTGGTTCCCTACCCTGGTCGTGATATAGTAGGCCGCATCATCCTAGATGATCAGTCCTGCATTGGTCTCGACATTGACAGTAGCCGGCCCTTCCCAGAGAATCACTTGTGGTTCAAAGCAAGTGTTTCCAATGCCAAGGATTGGTTGAGTTGAAGTTAATTTCATTGCTTGTTATTTGTTGTGTGATGAAAACTTTAGTATTTATAATGTATCCTCGTTGTCGTTGTGGGTTGATGACCTGTTGTATGTAATAAAATGATATGTCTGTGATAAACTTACTAAATTTATGAATGGCTTTCGAGTTGCTTCTCTGAGTGGGTGTTGCGACAAGGCAAAAAAATATTTTCTGAATACATAATTGTGCGTGCATTGCAATAGGTTATCGGATGAGGCCAATCAACAATAGTTCACTATTTGTACTAGCTTCACATGCTGCACTATCTCTACATCTACATACATAATACAAAAAGTTTTAAACTTGAGACCAGCCACCCATCCTCACAAAGAACACTTTTTTAACCTAGCACAGACTCCAGGAAATTTGGCCACAGTGTGAGGTGGGCCATATGTTAATGTGTTCACTGTACGTAACCAGCACCTCGAATCCTCGATACTACTAGTACTATAAGTAGTCGGAGTAGTAGGGTGGCATGGGCCAGAACAAGCATTCACGTCCAGGAGTACGACACACGCCACCAGCACGACTTCCATCTGACACCATATTTCTTAGAGTCCGTGCTACAACAATCTCTTCAACCTCATCGTTTCTCTAACTCATCCATCACGCGGCCGGCCAATAGTTGGTTTCCTCAACTGCGGTCCCACTTGTAAGGCCAAATCCAACGCACGACCCCAAATGGACCTCCGTTTTGCCCGGATTCTGTCCGTTTGGGTAGGGCAATGGGCTCGTGTCCGGTCCATTTCTCGGATGCGGTGGCCGTGCGCCGAACGCGCGGACGCATCCCGGCCGTGTACATTTTTCTTCACAAACACATATCTTTTTTTCATCATTGATTTTTTGGTACATGGAAATACATCACCAAAATTTTGACTAGAAAAGCAAGACCAAAGAAAACAAGAACCACAAGAATACATTTTAGAAGATATCCAACTTCCATAACTGCTCCTGTAAGTTGGATTAGTGCCTTCTCAATGCATTCATTCTTGATCTGCGGAGGCTCGATCTTGCGTGCTTCTTTCTTCTTCGAGTGTAAAGAAGTAGACGTGTCTAGCCTCTATTCTATCAACAAGTGCACTAGTCTCATCTCTAGCAATCTATGCTAGCTAAAAGTGCTAGAACATCTACTAAATTGTGCTCTATCAAAATATCGTTGTACTCTTCTTCCCAATACCAAAACTTGCATTCATTCTACACAATAAAATTTTAAGTTAGCAAAACTAGTCTAATCCGAGAGCACAACCAGAGATTTGGTCGAGTTCTTCCTCCTTTTGCCGACACGTGGGACATCCAGCATCCAGGTCGTGTCATGCAAGAAAATAGAGTGGTAGTTGAAGCCACGTGATGTGCATCTTGGGTTAAACTGTAAATGAGTAACTCCAAAAGCGGCCACCGAAGATCTTTATTGGATTTGTTTTTCATCACCAGTACGTCGAGGTGAAAGATGTGTAGGTTCAGCGGGTCCTCTTGCATTTTCACTGACATGTGGGACCGCATATGAGCAAACAGACGATGGGCTCCGCGCGTCTGCTGGCTGGCTGAGAAGAGAGATAGAGGAGGGTTGAGCACGGACTCTAGGAAATTTGTTCTATGTAACCATCACCTCAATATAGTGGGGTGGCATGGGCCATAACTAGCATTCATGTCTAGCAGTACGGCACACGCCACCCACACGAGTCCCATTCGACACAAATTTTCTTGGAGTCAGTGCTACAGCCATCTCTTCTCCCTCCTGTTTTCTCAGCCATCGCTCGGTGGGCGGGGTGGGGGTTTGCCGATAGACGGTTTGCTCAACTGCGGTCCCACTTGTAAGTGAAAATGCAACACAGCATGCTTTCCCCCTTAAGCGGCGTGCCGGACCAACCATGTGGGGGTGCGGCGCGAACACGACAGGCTTTTCCTTTTGAAATTGTAACTTGTAAAATTTGGTTCTGCTCCATGGCGGGACCGATAGATAGAAATAACGATTTTCCCTAGAGTAATGAGAAGTTTGGTTCTGACGCGGTTCATGCGTGGAGTACGTACGAAAATTATGAAGTAGATGCGAAAGGTAAGATAATTACTAGTTGTACCATATACTACTACATGGATTTGACGAAAAGATAAAGATGCATACGGATCCATCAACGACATCCTCACGCCCTAGTGCACCGGGTCACCAACCGACGTGTGAGGAGCAGCGGCATTGGCAGCAAGCTCAACGTGCTTCTGAACAATGCCGTACAAGGTTGCCCTGTGGTCCAAGAAGGCCAGCGTCCTATCGTCCTCCTCTTGCATGTAGTATTTCTTGTGGATGATTTGCGTGTAGACGTGGGTGATTATGTCGATGGTGTCTTGCTGCGCCAGGCGCTGCCCGGCGAGCGCGACCTCAAGGTGGCATTCTCCGGCGCAACGGCGGGCAGACGCAGGGCCACCAGTGCGTCGAAAAGTTTGTCACCATAGAGGCCGTTGAGGGTGGCAGGCATCGCAGAGCTTGGGCGTGTGGGCTGGAGGTGTACGTCAAGGTCGTCCGCGAGCTTCTTGACGACGGTGAACTTGTCGAGGATGCCGGCGAGGACCTCGTCGAACAAGGAGACGATGTTGTCGTCCAAGTGGCCCCTCGCCCTAGCGGCCTCAAGAACTACCTGGAGACGTTCCTTGGTGCCGGGCCGCAGGCCGGCGTCGTGGACCATCTGGCATAGCCGGCTGATGCTCACGCTCATCGCCTCCATGGGTCTAGCTTCTAGTCAACTGATCTTGCGATTGGAGTGATCACTCTTGCCCTTGGGTGGGTAGGTGCGTAGGATTTCGTAGATTGGACTAGTGGGAGCCTTTATATGAGAAGTGCAGACTGCGTTGAATTCACGTGCATGTTGGCCATCTACTGCTCGCCCTTCTACTGCACCTGCCTTTGGCTGTATGACAGGTTGGCCATCACCCGTTGGGCCCTTGTGTCATACACCCAAAGGAAGGTGCAGTAAGTCAATGAAGCTGCGTCCCCCTCCGTGCCGGTGCAGTATAGTCATCTTACTGGACCTCTAGTTAGGGCCAAACGAGAGAACTTTGATGTTTACTGGTTTATTTGCCCCCTTTGCATTTTGCGGCAAGTTTTGACCTTTGATTTAACTAATAAAATATTAATGCATGTAACCAAAAATGTTGTGTAAGTCACCTTACGAAAACCAAATAATCCCAAAACACTTAGGCACGGTACATTAACTCCCTCCTTGTTTCTTATTTTGTGACATATCAACCAATGAGAGATGTGGGCCGTGCATGCTTTCAATGACTTGAGACTACCAAACGTCACATGCGGTGGTTAGGCGAACTCCACCGCGTGACCCTATCCTGTCCGGCCCCGTCCGTTTGGGGTAAAAGGGACAAAAGAGGCGGCCCAGCGCGCGGGAGCAAACGGATTTTTGTCCGTTTTGTGTCCGCTTTCGACCCTTCCGTAGCCCAAGTTTGCGCCGCTTTTGGGGTGAAACGGACACCACGCGGACGCGCGGTTCATCTGCGCGTGTCCTCCCCTGGCCCGCCCGTCGGTGGCACAAGGCGGGCCTTTTTCTATCCGCCCCTCCCTCCCTCCGGCCGCACCCCCTCCACTCTTCCCCACTCTTCCCCTCGCTGCCGCCGCCGCCGCTGCCATTGCAGCCGTGCAGTTCGGACGCGAGCTCACCCAACCCCTTCCCCTTGGTGCCGCCGAGCTACCCAACCACGGCTACCTGGTTTGCGCACCCGCCGGCTGGTTTTGGGGCGGATCCGGTCGGTCTTGAGCTCGGTCGGCTGTGGGAGGCCGGGCCGCGCCATGGACTGGTCGGGCACCTCGCCGGAAGGCCCCGGCAGGGCCGCAAGGCCACATGCAGGCAATGGCTCCTCCTCTAGCCGCTCGGATCTCCACCGTCGGTGGCCCATCGGCAGATACACGAATGGCGGTCGGCCCGGCTCGGTGCTTGCCCAAAAGCTCGCCGGCGCACCGTTGCCACTCATTAAGTGCGACCACTGCCCAAGGATGGTCGTGCGCCGCGTGTCTACAATGCCAGAACATCCCGGATGGGTGTTCATCAAGTGCTTAAATGATGGGGTATGCGCTTTTTTAGCTTCGGTTTGTGCTCTAGATTTGACTAGTTGTGCTAACTTCAAATTTTGTTGTGTAGAATGGATGCAAGTTTTGGTATTGGGAAGAAGAGTACATCGATATATTGATAGAGCAAAATTTAGTACATGTTCGTGCACTTTTAGCTAGAATAGAGGCTGTAAATGAGACAAGTGCACTTGTTGCTAAATTAGAGGCTAGACACGAGACTAGGTTTGAGGAAGCAACATCTACTTCTGGCTTGAAGAAGAAAGAAGGATGCCAGATCAAGCCTCCTCCACAGATCAACAACGAGTGCATCGAGAAGGCCCTAACCCAACTCAAGGGAGCAGTTATGGAAATTGGGTATCTTCTAAAATGTATTCTTGTGGTTCTTGTTTTCTTTTGTCTTGCTTTACTAGTCGAAATGTGATGATGTATTTTTCATGTACCAAAAATGAATGATGAAATAAAGTTAAGAACTTGCAAAGAAATAATACGCGGACAGGATGCGGCCGGGATGCGGCCGCGCGCTGGGCGCACGGCCACCGCATCCCAGGACAGGCCCGGACACGACCCCAAATCCCTACCCAAACGGACATAATCCGGACAAAATGGACGTCCGTTTGGGCTCGCGCGGTGGAGTTTGCCTTAGTTCATTGCATGTAAGGCCAACTCCACCGTGTGACCCTATCATGTCCGCCCCCGTCCGTTTGGGGTAAAAGGGACAAACGAGACGGCCCAGCGCGCGGGCGCAATCGGACTTTTGTTCGCTTTGTATCCGCTTTCGACCCATCCCCGGCCCAAGTTTGCGCGGTTTTGGGAATGAATCGGACAGCACGGACGGGCGGGGCGCGCTTGTCCTCCCCCGCCCGTCTGTCGGTGGGAAAACCAAACCCCCCACGCCCATTTGGCGCCATTTGCTAAACCCTCACATGTCCCTCCGTCGCCCCTCTCTCCCCGTCCATGGCGGCGCCCGCCAAGTTCAGCGGCCTGGCCGTCGACCCGCCCGCAAAGGTGAAGAAGAAGGCGCCAAGGAAGCCGCGGTCGGAGTGCATGCCGGAGGAGATCGCCAAGTTGGACGCGAATTGGCGAGGAGGAGGAACGGAGAGCGATCGTCAAGGTCAATGCCGCCCAGCAAAGTTCGCTGCCCAGCGAGGAGTGGAGGCCATGGCGCAAGGCGCTGCCGGCGAAGAAGGACCTCGTCAACAAGCGCCGCCCATCCTCATGCTTGGCATGGGCCGTCCTGTCGGGTTCCCTGTAGCGGTCGTCGGCCCGGCGAGCACAGGCTCGTAGGTCGCCCGGCCTACGCACTGCCAGTCGCCAATGTCGCACGCCACGCCCATCTCACCCGGCTTTCCTCCGCCAAGGCACGACAGCCAGACCTGTTTCTCGGCGTTGCCGGACATGGTCTTGTTCGCGCCGTCCACACCGCGCCCCGCGGCCGTCATCAACCTGAACCTCACGCCTGGGTCCAGCAGCGGCGGGCAGCCGTCCGTCGAGATGCTAAGAAAGCAGGCACGGGCACCGTTCACGGGAACCATGCCGGCCCCCCCGCGTCTTGTTTGACGGAATGCCAATCCCAACGCCAGCGGTCGACGACCCCTTCTACAACCACTACATGGAGGACGTGATCTTCGAGGGTGGGCATGGCCGTCCCAACGACCCTGAGGAAACCCAAAGTCGGGATGGCCGCGCCGAGTATGTCCCCGATGAAGAGGTCGACGACCGTGCTGACTACGACCATGGTGACTCGTGGCATGAAGACGATGACATCTATGTCGAAGGTGATGAAGAAGAAGAAGAAGAAGAAGAAGAAGGCAATAATGTTGATACTAGTGGTGCGCCATTGTTCATCTACGAGCTCACCCAAAGAGCGGAAGCACAAAAGAAGAGGAAGAGCATTCGCACGGGTTCATATACACAAGATGAGGACAAGTTGATTTACCAAGCTTGGATAGAGATTAGCCAAGATACGAGGACCGGCGCGCAACAAAAGGGCACTGTTTTTTGGACGAGAGTCCACAAAACATTCCATGAAAGGAAGATGTTTGAGCCCTACCAAATTACAAGCAACCATGGCATCGGCTCGATTCAAAAAAGATGGTTGTTCATCCAACAAGAGCGCAACAAGTATTGCGCCGCATTTGAGAGCGTTGAAGCACAACCCGTGAGTGGTCTCGGTGTTGGGGACATGGTATGCTCTCCTCTTTCTAGCCCTTTCCTTGCTACGGCCATGAGACTTCGGCCGTCTATATGTTTTCATGTTCACTTGTTGTTGATCATGTGGTGTAGGCATTTCAATATTTGGAGGCATTCAAGGCCCGGCACAATGACAAGCCATTCACTCTTACGCATTGTTGGACGATCATCAACAATTGCCCTATGTTCAAGGATCAATACCATGAACTTCAAAGGAAGAGAGGCAAGAAGACAGCCAAGTTCGCGGAGGTGGGGATGGCGGCGTTGAAGAGGCGAGGGCAAGACCAACTCCAAGGTGGGCGACATCGTGACGCCTCATCCATGGCCTTGCATGAGACTTTGCATGGCATGATGTCCCAAAAGGATGTGAGGGACGAGAAGAAGCAGCAAAGCAAGGACGAGCAAATGAAGCAATACCTAGACCTTCAAAGACAGAAGCTTGAGATGGAGGAGGCGGCCAATAGGAGGAAGATCGACATGGAGGAGGCGACCCGGCAAAGGCAGCTCGACATGGAGGAGGCGACCCGACAAAGGCAGCTCGACATCGAGGTCGACAACGTCAAGGCCAGGCAGAGGCAGCTGGACATCGAGGCCACCAATGCCGCCACCAAAGAGAAGGAGGTGGCCCTTGAGATCATGAGCGTGGACTTTTCGAAGATGAGCGAGAAAACAAGGGCCTGGTTCGAGGCCAGGCAGAAGGAGATGCTCGACGCCGAAGGACTGAACTAGGTCATCCGATCAGCGTCCGCCGTTCTTTTTCGGAGGCTGGCATGGGTGCCGCCCGCCCGCTGGGCCGCTGGCAGTGTGCCGGCGAGAAAAACATTCATTTCTGGAGGTCGGCTATGTTGCCGGCCGCTGGCTGTGTTGCCGGCGAGGACAACTATTCATTTTGGAAGCTGGCTGTGTTGCCGGCCACTGGCTGATGCCGGCGATGGTCGTGTAGGCCGCTGGCTCTGTTGCCGGCGTGATGAACCGGGGCCGCTGGCCTGAACTAGGGCTTGGCATTTGAAATGTTGCTTTTAGTTTTTTAAGTAGACAAGAACAAGATGGGGCAAATGGATGCGACCGCGCGCTGGGCGCACGGCCACCGCATCCCAGGACACGCCCGGACACGACCCCAAATCCCTACCCAAACGGACAGAATCCGGACAAAACGGACGTCTGTTTGGGGTCGCGCGGTGGAGTTGGCCTAATCCTATTAAGTAGCAAAAAGACATTAAGTTATCTCGCCGATAGGAATAAAACAATACACCATGTATTTACTTACAGAGGGAGTAGTACATTTTTTGTGACATGCATTACTAGATATTGCTAGTCAAATACTAAATCCAGATGGACGTGGTAGTACTACTAAATCCAGACGGTGGTGCTGGTACTAGTAGTAGTACTACCAATGTAGTAGCACTGTACTACCCGTTGGTCAAATCATTACGTGCTGCTCCTCACAGTGAAGTCACAAGACCCTACGCCGTGCGATGACACCTGACTATAGGCGCCGTGTTCGGCATACCATAGTCAGCCTCACCGTCTGTAGTCACTATCATCATGGTTGTAGACCTAGCCTGCTTACAACTAGCCGTGTTCGACATAATTTCCCGTGCGTAGATGCCCGTGCATTGCACGGAACACCAAGATTGGGGGGTGGACAGCGCCGACAGCAGCCATCGTGCCAGATTTTTCCATGGCCTTCCAGATGTGGTGGGGAGGAGATAAGGCTGATTGTGAGAGACAAGGAGTTATTTGTAAATAGGGAAGAAGTGCGGACATCTTTTTTCAAAACTAGAGAAGTTTGGTTTGTATGCGTCAGATCTAGATCCTACGGCTATTGGTGAAAGATGGCAGGCACAACATCATCACCAACTCAGGACCTGTTTGATTCATAGGATTTTGAAAATGCGGGAATAGGACACGGAAATATTACAAGTTTCAAACTAATATTACAAATGTTAGGAGTAACGCTGCACCTACGAAGAGGGAATTACTGGGAAGTTTACGTAAGAACTTTCGTTACTTTCGGTGGATGCAGCATTATCATACAAACTAAAATCCACCGCCCTAACAAGTCACTAATGGGCAAATAAGTTTTCGAGTCTCTGGCCACTTGATGTTTCAAAAACAAATTCAGCTTCTGCGGAGACTTTGTCATTTAGGCTTAGACGCTTGCGGTGATCACCACGTCGTTCATTGTTGCGCCAGAGAACGCCAAACCTCATTACCTTGATCACACTTGCCACCAAAACAAAGAACCTGGCCAATTTAATCTCATATGTGATGTCTCGGTAGTCGATCAAATCAATTTCTCTGAGATGTAGATCAAGGCATTCGATGAGATTGTTATAGTGCAGCACATTTTTCACTTTCGGGTCTTTTTTTATCTGCAAAAGAAGAGAACATATTAGAGCAGCTGGCTGTATAAGATTGTCGTGTCATCAAGAGGTACCAATATCATTCGCTGATACGATAGGTTTGGCTGGCTAGTGATAATTTTTCACTCTCTCTCTCTCTTTCTCTTTCCTCTCATTTACCTAGGAGTACGTGAAGAGCTTGGGCATTTGTTGCTATGGCCGGTGCCATATTTCGCAAAAGTATGCCACATAATACGCATCAATGTCAAATCAAAAGATTTTGGCACCGCTCTCGCGATGTGAGAGAGTTGGCACCGCTGCGCACACAGACCCACATGTATAAACAAATCAATCAAACCAACTACACCAGCCTCTCACTCTCCCAAACAAGTGTTTTTATTGCCTCAGTCCTCTCTCTCTCCCACGCAAGTGTTTTTTCATTGCTTGAGTTAATTTGGCACCGGAGCAAAGTAGGTGATCTAGATTGGGGCGTCAGGTGAGCAATGGAGGGGCATCGATGCCAAATGCATCACAAGTGAATTCGGCACGTGTTTTGGCCTACATAGTGGAGGGCCGTTATAGCTCACTTTTGTACTACCTCTTATTTAGTATAATATTTTGACCATAGATTTACGTAAGAAAATGCCAATGCATGTCACTAAAAATTACACCATTTGAAATTATGTTCAAATACGAATCTAATGATATAGTTCTTAGTGACATGCATTAACATTTTGTGAGTTAAATCTATTGTCAAAATTTGATACTACAACATAGTAAGAGTAAACTAGGAGGGAGGTAGTACTTGCTCTTAGGGTAACCATAGAGTTACTGGAGTAGTCTAAGTTACTTTCCACTATGACTAGCCTAGGCTACTATAGTAGTACAACAAAAAAACGATGCAGGTGATCACGTGAGAAAAATACTAAAAACATTTCTTTCGGTGCAGTGAGTAGATGCAGTTTTGAACACTACACTTGTCATCGTAATTTGGGAAAATTACGAAAAAATTGAGCTACGTTGTGATTACCATTTACTAATAGGAAATAAGTTTCACCTCGATGTGTAGCTTCTCCGTGCCTGAAAAGCATGTAAGAATCCAACAACTTGATCCAGATTGGGGCGATAGATTTTATTGCCAAGATCTTCACCGTAAGATAGACTGGGTCAAGCTTGTGGGAATCATTTTCTGGAAGACGGTCGTAAATACATCAAGAAGAAATTTAAAAATGTGAATTTCAAGAAGACAGAGAAGAAGATGAGTGATGTACCTGAACAATTACGGATCCAAAAAAGAGTTCGGAGAATTTGGCAGATGAGTGCACCAACGCTCTCAATTTTGTTGGACCTTCTAGATCCGATACAAGCAATCTCTCAAGGAAAGGCGCATTCTCAATGACCATAACATGGAACAACTGAAGTGATCTCTTCCCAATTGATGTCTTGTTGCGGGGCCATCAAGACACATAAATCCATCAGAGATTCGTCGAGGCGATGTGGAGGCTAATGAACCCGTGGATCTGTTCAAGACTAAGGTACTCGAGCGCAGTACAGCTGCAGAGCAGGTGCTCCATAGCCTTCTTCGAGATGACAACGTTGAAGAGGTCGAGTTGCTTGAGTTGAGGGAGAAGAAGGGCGGGCGCGGCATTAATCTGGAGAAGATAGCAGGAGATGAAGCTGGCGCAGCGTAGCGTTGGCGCGAGGCGGAGCGCAGACGGCGGCAGAGAGTGACATCGTCCGGCTTCAACGCTGAGCTCCTCGAGCTGATCAAGGGCAGGGGATAAGAACCACTCATCGAACTTGGGTTGGACCTTGCAGTTGGTACTGAACATGCGGATGTCAAGGCATCTGGCTGGCCCAGGGTGCGATGAAAGGATCTTTGAGACTGCGGCCATGCGTTTGCAATCCCCGTCGTAGAGGCAGCTGTCGATGGTGAGGTCGAGGGGGACGCGGCGCCAGAGGGGGTGCCACCGCCGGGAGAGCAGGGCGGTCCGCATGGCAGATTTGGTGGGGAGGAGGCCGATGATGGCGAGTATCATGTCGTCGGGGAGGCTGCTGATGAAGTCCAGGCTCGCCAGATGCGGTTTTGGCTCGAGACGCCTCCGCTTGTTGGCTGCCTCGCCATCCATCTCAACCGGCGGTGACGCCGGTGTACATGTGTGCTGGTGTGTGTTGTGTGCTGGGTGTGCGCGAGTGCGTCCTTCTGTGCATGCCGCCGCGCAGTGGTGAATTGTACGCGAGCGCGTCCTTCACGCGGAAGAAGTGTGTCCTCAATGCGCCCTCAATTTACTAGCGTGCGGGGTGCTATCCCGAGTGGTTTCAACTTTGTTTACTTCACCGCGTGTCAGATGGGCCTCTAGTTTACTTATTTTCACCCACTGCCACATGGGCCAGCATACGAAGATATAGAACACGAGCTGACGAGGCAGCATGTGGACTGATTGACCGGTCAACTAAACAATATACGGAGCTATATGCTGACATAGTGAGCATATAATCCGTCGGTATAGAGTGTTCAAGTGAGAGTGGAGGCCCGTGAGAGATAGAAGAGAGAGAGAAAGAGCTACTCCCTCCGTTTGATAATGTAGTTCCAACATTTTTTTAAATTCAAACTTTTGAAACTTTGACCAAGTTTATAAAGAAATTACTTATATCTACAATACCAGAGATAAATGATAGTATGAAATAAGTACATATTGTCATGAATCTAATGATCGTTCTAGATGTAAATGTTTTTCTCCACATATACCTGGTCAAACTTTTCTGAGGTTTGACTTTTCATAACATCCATATGCTTATGGACGTGAGAGAGTCCCTAACTAGAGAGAGAGAGAGAGAGAGAGAGTGAAACAGAAAGAGTGAGTGAAAAAAGTGTGTGTGCGTGTGTGGAAGAGGCATGGACAACACTCGATAAAAGTCTAGAAAAAACGTGTGTGTCTTATGCAAACATATCACACATGCATCTTCGACAACGGAAGCAAGGTGAGGAGATATTGTGTGGTTGTTTGCAACCACGAGAGCAAGACCCCTAGCACGTGGCCAAGAGGGGTCTGACAAACAAGGGAGAGAGGTCGAGAGAGATGTCCAGAGAAAATGCAGACATGGGGAGGAGAGAGTGTATGTTTGTCATAGAGAGATCCCCTGGAGATCGTGATGGGACTACAACGGTGGGAGATCGAGTGACAAGGTGTGTGCACGGTAGAAGATACCCCGAGAGATATCGAGATAGACGTATGGATGGAAGGAGACAATACGTGTGTTCCTGATGGCTAGTGAGAGATAATCATGCTTTGGGGGGTGGGGAGTGCTTGCGCCTATGATGGAGTGAGGGATTATGGTACTTATTAGGGGGTGCGTGTCACATAGAGAGAGAACAAGGGCAGAGAGTGTTGGATGGGTCTATATGTATAGCGCGAGTGAGACATGTCTATGTGTGAACCAGGGAGATATAAAGTTTGAGAGAGACTGAGGAGGCCCGATAAGGCTGAGTGGTGCGTCAGATAGCTGAGAGGGGGGAAGAGATATTCCATCGGCTCGATAATGCAGTGTATGTAATTTTTTTAGAAGTCAAACTTTGGAAACTTTGATCAGGTTAACGCAAATGTTATTTATATCTACAATACCAAAGATACATCATACGAAACTACATCTCATGGTGAATCTAATGGTATATGTTTGCCATTCTAGATGTAATTGTTTTTCTCCACGTACATGGTCAAACTTTGTGATGTTTGACTTTTCAATAAATCAATATGCTATGGACCGAGGAGAGAGCCTAAGTCGAGAGAGATCAAGTGTATGTTTGTCATAGAGAGATCCCCTGGAGATCGTGATGGGACTACAACGGTGGGAGATCGAGTGACAAGGTGTGTGCACGATAGAAGATACCCCGAGAGATATCGAGATGGGCGTATGGATGGAAGGAGACAATACGTGTGTTCCTGATGGCTAGTGAGAGATAATCATGCTTTGGGGGGGAGTGCTTGCGCCTATGATGGAGTGAGGGATTATGGTACTTATTAGGGGGGTGCGTGTCACATAGAGAGAGAACAAGGGCAGAGAGTGTTGGATGGGTCTATGTGTATAGCGCGAGCGATACATGTCTATGTGTGAACCAGGGAGATATAAAGTTTGAGAGAGATTGAGGAGGCCCGATAAGGCTGAGTGGTGCGTCAGATAGCTGAGAGGGGGAAAGAGATATTCCATCCGCTCGATAATGCAGTGCATGTAATTTTTTTAGAAGTCAAACTTTGGAAACTTTGATCAGGTTAACGCAAATGTTATTTATATCTACAATACCAAAGATACATCATACGAAACTACATCTCATGGTGAATCTAATGGTATATGTTTGCCGTTCTAGATGTAATTGTTTTTCTCCACGTACATGGTCAAACTTTGTGATGTTTGACTTTTTAATAAATCAATATGCTATGGACCGAGGAGAGAGCCTAAGTCGAGAGAGATCAAGTGCGTGTCACTACTAGGAAAAGGGCTATAGATAGGACTGATTCTAATGGTGCACCAGGTAAATAGTGCACCACTACTATATACTAATGGCGCACTGGTTGCTCGTGCGCCATTAGTGTGGAAGACACTAATGGCGCACCGTGCTCACGGTGCGCCACTACTATGATTTTTCCCATTTTTCCATACAAACTAATGGCGCGAGGATGGCAAAGTGCGCCATTACTAGTTAGAACTAGTAATGGCGCACGATCAAGATAATCGCCCATTAGTATATATTTTACTATTTTGCAAACCTACTAATGGCGCACTATGCCAAAGTGCGCCATTACTAATTAAACTACTAATGACGCACTTTTCCACAGTGCGCCATTAGTATACATATATTTTTTTACTTTTTGCAAAAATTACTAATGGCGCACCACCTGCGGTCGCCATTAGTAATCAGGGTTACTAATGGCGCATTTTGTGGTGGTGCGCCATTAGTAACTTCGGGACCAACAAGATATTTTGGACAGCCCACCTACCCACTCACTTTCCCCACTTCATTCTCTCCACCTCCTCCTCCAAGCTTGTCTCGGCTGCCTCCTCCTCCTCGCCTCATTTCCACCATAGATTCATCAAAATTAAGTGGTGAAATTACATTTTTTTTGATAGGTAAGTAAGGGGAAAGCTATCTTCATGTTTTAGATCTACTTTTTTTCTCCCTAGCTTGCTCCAACAACGTGCACATGCACTTTTTGTGGCCTAGCTAGATCTATGTATGTTCGTGGTGTTGCTTGTGTTTGTGGTGTTGCATATATGTTTGTGTTTGCAGGTACCGGTATTTGAAATGCGATAGTTGCCAATATTTTTCCGAATGTTGATTCATTTCCGTTTGGCGAAATTTTGGCACTATGCATTCTTTTTGTCCTATTTTTAGGAAGGTCATGCCAAATTTTTATTGGTTCTAAAATATCATTTTGCTCTACCCTTGACGACCATAGTCCGCACGATGACCGAAGGCATCGTGAATAGGTTTTTGAGCTTTGCGAAGGCGAGATGCTTCAAAAGAGCGAGGCGGAGATAAGATGTCCGTGTCGAAGATGCAAGTGAAGAGCCTTATTGCGGACCCGGATTCCGGGCAGGTGCGGGACCACCTGCTCTTGCATGGTTTCATGGATGGCTATCGGTGGCAAGGTGATGAAGATGACTATGAAGTCGTTCATGGGGGCCGGGCAAGAAATGAGGAAGGGCAACAAGACAACCACCGCGGCGAGGGCGGGCGAGAAGACGAAGAATCTCCAGGACATGATCACGACGGTGATGATGTACACAATCATCATGTAGAAGATGTCGTACATGATGATGAGGAAGATCAAGGCGAAGGGCATGATCATGAAGATGAAGATGCCGAGCAAGCGACGATGGAGGCTGGGTGCAGGACCTTCATATTCAAGAGCTGCCATGAAGTAGAGCGGATAACGCAAGAGCTGCCGCCGAGAGAAAGCCAAGCTGGATCAACCGGAGATGAGACGGATACTCCATTGTATGAAGGATGCAGGCCGAGGATACCCGCTGAAAGTAACGCTCATGGCTCGGAGATGAAGGTAAAACACAAAATGACCGACACATGTTTCGGCGAGAACATGTCATTCGCACGAACGTCTTCCCAAGGGAACAAGTGCCCGACCAGTTCGAGGCGAAGAAAATCGTGTGTCCTTTGGATTACCGCACGTGAAATACCATGTGTGCATGAACAATTGCATCATTTATCGGGACGAGCACGCGGAGTCTACCATATGTCCGGTGTGCGGCGTCACTCGATACAAGAAGAGGAAGAAAGCTCCTCGAAAATCAGTGTGGTACTTTCCGATCACTCCTCGTTTGCAGCGGTATTTCGCAGACCCTAAGGTAGCAAAGCTCCTGCGTTGGCACGCGGATAGGGAGGAGCAGAAGCGGGAAGATGACGGAAATGATCCGGAGATAAATAAAAAGACAAGATGCTGAGTCACCCTAAGGATGCGAGCGATGGCAAGCATTGAACTTGAATACCCAGAATTTGGGAAGGATCCAAGGAACATCGTGCTGGGCGCGAGCACCGATGGAGTCAATCCGTTTGGCAGCGAGAAGCACACATAGCACCTGACCTGTGTTTGTGTGGATGTACAACCTTCCCCCTGGTTGTGCATGAAGAGGAAGTACATTCACATGAGTATGCTAATTGAAGGGCGAAACAACCAGGAAACGACATCAATCAGTATCGGGGCTGCTGAAGGAGGAGCTAGACACGCTGTGGAAAACTACAGCCAATCGTGGGGCGCCGCAGAGAAAGAATATTTCCCTATGAGAGCCGCCTTGCTCCACGGCGGTGCACGACTATCTCGATTACGGATATCTCGCGGGGCAGGTAGTCCACGGATTTTCTGGATGCGTAAGGTGCATGGATGACACAACGTATCGCCAGCTAGATAGAGAACCGGGTCTTGAAAACCGTGTTCATGGGACATCGAAGGTGGCTTCGCGGCGATGACCCGTGGAGGAAACGCAAGGATCTGTTCGATGGTGAAACCGAACCCAAAACGCCTGTACGAGGAGCGGCGAGAAATAGGCGAGTTGTTGAAAAATTGGAAAGACTGCCCACCGCCGAAAGAAGCAAAAGGCGCGAGCCGGAAAAAAGCGAAAGGCGCCAGAGCAGCTGCTTGAAGGTATGGAAAACGAGGTCTGTTTTCCGGGACTTGCCGTCTTGGAAGATCCTTTGTGTGCCTCACAGCCTTGATGTCATGCATATCATGAAGAACGTGTGAGAGTTTGCTTGGTACCCTGCTCAACATGCGGAGAGGACCAAAGATGGGCGAAAGCAAGGCAGACTTGAAATCAATGGGCATCGGCAGGAGCTTCACGCTAATGATGATGATGATGATGATGATGATGATAATGAGGCGAAGCAGGACATAGAAAGTCGTCGCAAAGGAAAAAAGGCCAAGAAGACCAGAAATGACTACCCTCCCGCGTACTTCACTCTAAGTCAGGAGGAGATCGAGCAGTTTTTCACCTGCCTCCTAGGAGTAAAACTTCCTTACAGTTACGCGGGGAAGATAAGCAGATACCTAGACCCAGTGAAGCAGAAGTTCAGCGGGATGAAGTCTCACGACTGTCACGTGCTGATGACGCAGATAATTCCAGTTGCAATCCGTGGGATCATGGGCGTGCACGTCCACAAAATGGGGGTCATACGATACCGCTGGTGTGCGGAAGGAGAAAAAGGCCAGATCGGAAAGCTAGACGCGCGAGGTTGAAGCACTCAAGGCACAAGTGGCACGGATTCTGGAGCTTGTCGAAGAGCAAGTGGAACAACAAGCGGGAGCGGCTCAACGCCATGGTTCCTCGTTGATTCATGGGTCGACGACGTGGATTGCGGGCGCCAACGGGCCTCCCGGTTCCCGGCTTCACGGCCAAGAACTTCGCCAGCGCCTTGCGGCGCCATTGGTGTCTCCAGCGGCGCCATTGGTGTCTCCGGCGGCGGCGCCATTGGTGTCTCCGGCGGAGGCGGTATTCGTGTCTCCGGCGCCGGCACGGGCATTGGAGCTTAATGCACCCGGGTGTACGCCGGCCGGCACCTCGCCAACAAGCGCCCCCTCCGTCAGTTGCACGCCCGCCGTTGGCGGTGCCTCGACATTAGCCGAGCTCAACGGCATCACGGTAACTAAGCCTCTCGGCCGATGACTTCATCTCCTTGCCTTTGACTGGGCATCCACGGCGCCACATACATGTTTTCGCGAGGCACCGCCGACGTTCCTTGCACTCTTACGCGCCGTGGGCGCCGAGTTGGTCAATGTCGCCAAGGGCAGAATCATTCAACCGGCAACCGCATGTTCCACGGTAATCCGATGCCACCCACAGTGTATAGGGTTGAAGTGGTTCGGGTGCTGCCAGGTTGCGACGAGCTGTTACCTCGGTTCGACCAGCTGGGGCGACGAAGAAGATGAGATGACCCTCGGCGCTGCGTAAATTGGCGTTGCTTTGGCGAAGAGCCAGATCGTTTGAGGCGGGGACACCACCCCACGAACAAGACCGCCCGATCGTGCGGCGCCAAGCCATGGCAAAAACGCCGCACGCTACGGACCTGCGGACATCCCTATGTCGAGACATCCCTATGGCACAGATCCGACAGCCCTATGGCACGGATCCGGACGAAGACGACAACGACGACGGTACATTTACCAAAGTCGATAAGTACTTTGCCGAACATGGATGCGCCGACGAGTTCTGCGGGCCTCTTTCTCAAGAACCCAACCAAGGCGACCGCAATCTAGCTGGTGCGGCGGAGAAATCAATTGCAATAGGCGTCGTCGGCGTTCAGTTCTCGGAGACGCCTCCGGCTCCGCTTTTACCGAGCCTCGAGATAGCTGAGGTGCGAAATATTATCAGCCCCAACACGCTCAAGAAGGCGGTGCAGTGAGCAGAACTCGGTCCCAATACAGGAGATCAAGAAGAAGGGACGGAAGCGAAAGACTAACAAGAGGCGCGGTGCGAGCCAGCCGGCACCAAGTTCGATCCGTGCTCGGGGCGGGCCACCTTCACCTAAGGATATCTCGAGGAGGTGCATGTGGCGGGTAGGGCGATGCTACCGCCAAATATGCTGAATGCTGCAACCGGTGCTATCGGAGTCTGCACGACAGTGTTCTTTCTTTGGAGAAGCGGCGTCTCAGAGAGAAGGATGTGGCATACCCGGTTTTCGTGGCCAAGGTGCCAAAGGGAAAGGGCTTTGTGGATGGCGACATCAGGGGTACGATTGTCCTGCGGTTTGATGACATCTTTGCTATGTTTAACCTTCATCCGCTGCACTGCACCTTCGTTCGGCTGTTTTCGCTGAGTATGGAGATGCGGATCATTAGAGACAAGACCCCGGACATCGTGATAGTCGACCCCTTCTACATACGTGCCAAGCACTTGAGCAGCGCTGGGGACCGCCAAGTTGCGAGTTCACACCTCGAAGGCGTCATTCTGGCAAACCCAGATAAGGATAACTTCCTTGTGGCTTACATTCCCGAGTAAGTCATCCCTTAACCGCCCGTAACATATGATTTCTTAGATTTGATCGTTCTTTTTCTAACATTCCGTGTTACGTGCGGTGACACATTGCACACTCATCCTCTTAAGCCCGAAATATTCCATGGCCACGTATTTCACCCGAACCGTAACTCCAAGATAGACTACACAAATGTCAAGAAAGTTCTTGATGATGTTCTCCCAGCTCGCCAAATCTGGAGGCACCTTCACCAGACTGTTCGTAAATCACGGCAAGCACATGTTCTCACACAATCTGAAGTTCTGCTCGTCAAGCAGCCGCTTTGTGATCAGAAGGATGCCTACTCGCCCTCCATCACATGCGAGCGATCGTAAGGACCATCATCAACTTCTTCTACCAGATAATCTCAAAGATTGGGCGCGAACTTGTCGGCAATCCAGGGCGCGGACCTCGGACAAGAATTCTTCGCATCGATCGGACTTTGCGGACATCATCCATCAAGATGTCCTTCATACGTCGGGGCAGTTCTACCTCGGATATCAACCGTCCAACAATGAGATAGATGGAATGCTACAAATGCAGGGTGACAACGACCGCGATTTCATGACCATCACGACAGACGGCGGCTTCATCCACGCCTCTGTCCGATGAGTCGAGTGAAAGTAGTGATGTGTAGTTACGAAACATTGATTGGCTCATGTTGTAATTAAACTTTAATGAATTCGTATGTCTCTTTGGTTTGGACAGTCGTTCAACTTAGATGTAATCGATGCTATTTATTAGTAGGACCATCAATCGTGCTATTAATGTCTTGCTTTTCTCTTGATCCTTTTGTTGCATACTTACATATTGCTTATGTATTGTGCATTGTTTGGCTTGTGCATAGAGATGTAAATGCGTATGTAGTGTACAAGGGTAAGGTTCCCGAGTCTCTGACGGTTGGGAGGAGTGTCGGAGACAGGTTCACCGTTCAGCGGTAATAGTTACAAAGGTACACCACTAGGGCGGAGGCGAATCTAGATCGCCCCTATCTAGCGGGAGACAGGAGGGGCGTTGGAGGAACGGATGAAGACCAGTTTGATCGCGATGATGCTCATCATGATGACCACAACTCTCTTTTATGTGATGGTAGTTTAGATGATCGATATCGACTTGTAATGTGAAGACAAACTCGATACTCGCGGTCTTGAGACTTGTAATGTTTTATCTTTGTTCGGTCTTTTGAATTCGGAGACTAATATGATGAATTGTATTCGGAGACTAATCTTCTATTGTATTCGATGAATCTGATGTTGCTGTGTGCTGCTGTCTATATTCTGTCCAATAATATATTTTCTAACCTGTGCAAAAATCAGAAAAGCAAAAAAAAAAAACAAATATTCATACTAATGGCGCATCAAGGCAGAGTGCGCCATTAGTATGCCAAAGGATACTAATGGCGCATCAAGGCAGAGTGTGCCATTAGTGTGACAAAGCACATGGTTACATATGGCCCCCAGGGAGGCATACTAATGGCGCATGGAGTTACATACTAATGGCGCCTTGCCAGTGCGCCATTAGTATCTCAGATACTAATGGCGCACGGTGGTGCGCCATTAGTAAAAAATTCTAATGGCGTGCTACTAATGGCGCACCGGTAGTGCGCCATTAGTAGGCCTTTTCCTAGTAGTGTGTGAAGGAGAATGAGTAAGTGTGCAAAAAGATTATGTGTGTGAAAGAGAAAGTGACAACAAATGATAAATTAGAGAGAGTGTGTGTTTTTTCATTTCTTAGGCGAACATCTCACGCATGCATCTCCGAGATAGAAAAGCGAGGCGAGGAGATACACGAAGATAGCTAGTGTGTGATTGTTTGCAACGGAGAGAGACACCCTATAGCACATGTCCAATAGAGGTCTGGCCAACATGGAACAAAGGTCGAGAGGGATACATGGAGAACATGGACACATGGGGAGGGCGAGAGGGTGTGTTTGTGATAGATATATCCCCTCGAGATCGTGAAGGGACTATATGGGTGGGAGATCTAGGGAGGTGCGTGCGCGATAGAAAGATGCCCCGAGAGAAATCGAGATAGACCATGCACATCTTTGTGATGGAGACTAAGATTAGCTATTCATATACATATAGGGGGGACTGCGTGTGCCTACAATTGAGTGAGAGACCATCATACTTGGCTAGCTAGGCATGAGATTGTGTGTGTGTGCGGGTGAGATGGAGAGAGAACGTGGGAGAGTGGTAGAGTTCTAGATGGGCCTATCGAGCGTGAGTGAGATATGCATGTGTATGTGTGACCCAGGTAGACGGAGAGTTTGAGAGAGAGGGGGAGAGCTCTGAGACGACAGAGTGGTGCGTGGGAGAGTTACGGCCAAAGAGCCAAGGAATTTGTGTGCGTATGATGAGTGCACCCAAGATATCTACCTTGGACTAGAGAATCATTCATAGTGTGCAAGAGAAACCAATAGATGGAGTATATATGCATGCGAACTAGAAAGACCCCCCCCCACACACACACACACACAAGAGAGAGAGAGAGAGAGAGAGAGAGAGAGAGAGAGAGAGAGAGATGGAGAGAAACCGAGAGGGACCAACAAGGTTTGTGTGTTGGATGCGTGCTACAGAATTGAAGATTGTCAGCGAGAGAGAGAGAGAGAGAGAGAGAGAGAGAGAGAGAGAGAGAGAGAGAGAGAGAGAGAGAGAGAGAGAGAGAGAGAGATGGAGAGAGAGAGAGAGAGCAGGAGTCCGGGAGAGGGGGAGGTCGCATTTTGTGCACCAAAGACTGATACAAACCATGTTTCGATATATACTTGCATTCAAATATTTAAATTGGAGAACATGTTGTCTGCAATCCACACATGAACGGATATATGCGTATATCAAACAAGTTCATTAATTTGACTTTCAACATGTTCATGGAGTACTATAATACTGTACAACATGCTACTCGATTGAGGTGTTCAATTTTGGATTTAGCTCACTATTTTGACCTGGTGAACGAGCTATTTCATTGAATCGATATATTTCATTTTGGGTTTGATTCCCGTTTTTTGAGTGGGTCAACTATTTGTCATATAATAACTCGCTAGCAATGAGCATGTAAAAACACATTACTCCCGAGCATCATCTCTCCATCTAAAAAAGAAGTGGCAAGCTAATATTTCAAAATTTGATTCGAATCGACTTGGTAAGGTAAACGTGGATGCTCGTTCTCCCAAATTTTGAACGAATCGTTAAACATCCTCTGCTCGATGGAATTCGCCCGAGCAAATAAATGGGAGACACGAAATTACCGTCCTATGTGGGACACGCATTAATTGGCCCGTTGTACATCGAGGGTAGGTTCGTAACTTCATCCAAGCGCGCCTTCTCCTCAGCCGAAATGACATGTGCCGAATAATTCATAAACCATGGTCGGCAAAACACCCTCTCCTTGCCCGAAATAGCTTGCGCCCACTATTTTAAAACACGCTCTCCTCGTCCGAAATCGCCCGCGCCCACTATATTTCAAAACACGCCATCCACGCCCGAAATCGCTCCCGCCCACAATTTGGGGAGAAGCACAGTTACTCTACTATCCCCGACCCTCAGTACACAGACCCAAGTCGAGAAGCCTAAAGGCAGGGATAGAACTGTAACCCCCCCCCCCTCACATTTCAGACAAATGCGTCCGTAAAACATGGTTCCACTCCCCTCCCAATCACACCCCCGATGTGGACCGAACCCCATGGCGAGATCCGATCCGTTGTTGCGGCTGACCTTTCACGACACGCCACCTTCAGCAGCAGTAGCCTCTCGCCCGCGCACGCGATATGCACGAAATAGAGGGTTTGAACCTTGCGGCCTAGCACGAGAAAATCAATCTCGACGATGATACTCACGCGCTAAAACAATTTCTACCAAGAAATCGCAACACAGAGGTTTTCTAAAGATCCCTCTAAAACTTGATACGGGTGTCTAACCTTGAAAACACATCGTGTCTATTTTATCCAATATAACCTGCCTTTACATTGAACATACCATGGCTATTTATATTAGCCGGACACAAGTTTCGCCTATGGCCGTCACACACGCACACACCTATAACAAATCTAAGAAAATAACCGACTTGAATTAAAAAACGAATGACGGATAGACACCGGCCAAAGAAGTTGCTAAATAAAACTTGGACTCTAATCACGTTGGACTCTCTTGGTGGGCCCCATCCAGTTTCCTTCAAAGAAAACAATCTCCACCATTGTAACATGTTGACGTGCACCTCTAGCTCCGGAGTTCTCGATCGGGAGAAGTAGTAGCTGCTTATAATCTCAAAGAAGCAAATCTCTTGTACGTGTATAACTTGGAATTGTTTTGGACGGGGCAACCAAACTAAACCTTGATCAAACGTACATGAATCCTTCCTTCCATGCACACACGTGTACCCCTCCCCATATAATGCATGCACGTTCCATATCTTTTTTTCCTCAATCTCATGTTTGTATTTCTTCTTATCAACCTCTAGACTTGGGATAACAGAAACATCACTAACGACTTCATCGACAATTAGATTAATATTGCTAATGATTTGCATGGCCGTATCATCCTCTCCCCTTTGAAACGAAACCGTCCTCGGTTTCGAGTCAATTTCTTCAACAATATTTTTATCTCTAGACTGAACAACGATCATAGAAATTTTAGTAGCTTCGACCATATTCTTTTTTGCATCTTCCTCTTCTTTTATGTTCTTCTGGTGTTCACTCCTCCAAGCAATAAAACGATCCTCACCCATGGGCACGAGGCTGCACAACTTACCCTTATTAGCAGTATATGTGTGTGTCGGAAAATCATACACAACATCGTGCTTTTTGTACCACGGCTCGCCCAACAACAAGTGACATGAAATCATCGGTGCCGGAATCATGTCGCACAAAACCACACAAAAATAATTACCCAACAAAAACGGTACCTTGGTTTGATGTGTGACAGTGAGCACTTCACGACCCCAACGGAACAAGTACGGTTGTGCTCGTGGTGTCATCGATAGATCTAGCTTCTCCACCATCTCGATGCTTGCAGCGTTGATCAAACTCATGTGGTCGATTGTCATGGCACATGATCTCTCCTGTACCACAACACGAGTATGAAAAAGCCCATCCCATCGACCTTCCTCCTCCAATTGAAATCCATAGCTTAGCTTCCATGATAATCCAGTCATCTAACTCCGCAGTGTCGTGAACAACCTTGCTCTGAATACCTCCTCATGTGGACCGAACCCCGTGGCGAGATCCGATCCGTTGTTGCGGCCGACCTTTCACGACACGCCACCTTCGGCAGCAGTAGCCTCTCGCCCGCGCACGCGATATGCACGAAATAGAGGGTTTGAACCTTGCGGCCTAGCACGAGAAAATCAATCTCGACGATGATACTCACGCGCTAAAACAATTTCTACCAAGAAATCGCAACACAGAGGTTTTCTAAAGATCCCTCTAAAACTTGATACGGGTGTCTAACCTTGAAAACACATCGTGTCTATTTTATCCAATATAACCTGCCTTTACATTGAACATACCATGGCTATTTATATTAGCCGGACATAAGTTTCTCCTATGGCCGTCACACACGCACACACCTATAACAAATCTAAGAAAATAACCGACTTGAATTAAAAAACGAATGACGGATAGACACCGGCCAAAGAAGTTGCTAAATAAAACTTGGACTCTAATCACGTTGGACTCTCTTGGTGGGCCCCATCCAGTTTCCTTCAAAGAAAACAATCTCCACCATTGTAACATGCTGACGTGCACCTCTAGCTCCGGAGGTCTCGATCGGGAGAAGTAGTAGCTGCTTATAATCTCAAAGAAGCAAATCTCTTGTACGTGTATAACTTGGAATTGTTTTGGACGGGGCAACCAAACTAAACCTTGATCAAACGTACATGAATCCTTCCTTCCATGCACACACGTGTACCCCTCCCCATATAATGCATGCACGTTCCATATCTTTTTTTCCTCAATCTCATGTTTGTATTTCTTCTTATCAACCTCTAGACTTGGGATAACAGAAACATCACTAACGACTTCATCGACAATTAGATTAATATTGCTAATGATTTGCATGGCCGTATCACCCTCCCCCCCCCCCCCATTCATACCTCATGGGCGCCAAATCACCTTCTCCCCGGAAGCTCCCTTCTCCCGAGCCACGAAACCTCAGCCCTTCCCCCATGGTGCCCCCACCGCACCAATTTCACAGCCGCCCTCCTCTCTAATGCCGGAGATGCTGTCCATTTGCCGTCATGCACTGGGCCGTGTGCCTCTTACTCCATGCTGCTAGAGCTGCCTCGACGATGGCCGCGTGAACCGTACCGGAGCCGATTCACCCCCGTCGTTGTTCACGGCGCCGGAGCGGCTCCAACTTAGGATCCGTCCAGAGTCCCGGCGCTGCTTCCCCGTAGCCATCGACCGTCACGACATCGCTGTTTCCCTGCCGCCGGTGGCCACCACAACCGCGCCGGCCTCACCGACTCGGCAACTGGACCTGCCTACTTCACCATGCTGCCAAATAGGTCGCACCCTCATCTCAAATCACTTTATTTAGGCGTCAGTTGTCTGAATTTTTATTCTGGGCCAATCGATTCCCAATGGGAAGCAGCACCCCTCGAGGCGGCGGAGCTCCTAGGCTGCCGGTTGGCTGGTGTCTAACGTAAGGGTGCAGGGCCGCAAGTTCACCGCGGAAGCAGCGCTTAGATGGCTATCTCAGAGTTGCGTGGGTTGAAGGTACTGCCGCTGCCGGATCTGGATGACGGGGAGTCTTTGTGGATTGGCCCGGGGGCGGCGCAACCATGACAGTGTAGTGGGGTGGGGAGCGGGGTTTTGGCCGGGGCCATGGACGTCGGAGCCAGGCTGCTCTGTCGTTCGTCGATGGTTCTTCGGGGAACATTCCTAACAGTGTCAGCCGGGAGGCACAAGACGGCCATCAAGCCATCCGGCGTAGATCGGACAGTACCAAAATAAATAAAATCGTGTGACCCCAATTTAGTCTTCAGTCAACAGACGTGTGACCACTCTCGTACCTTGTTGTTGATCTCTTAGTGTATTTTTTCAGATCAAAGAGATGTGTCGTTCGTAACATGATGCGTTATCTGCATCTTCAGCCACACCGTCTTCCGACTCACCGCAGCTGCTCCAACAAGGGAAGCATACACCAGAAGGGAGCTATAGTCCCCGCTCAACAGTTCCCTGCATCGAATGCGCGTGCCCGACATGGACAGCCACAACAACTGCAGGGCCATCGACAAGTCAGCACATGATGCTCACTCCTATGGATGGCGGCCAGATAGGTTGTAACCTCATCTTACTTGTGTGCAACATTTATGGCTTTGTTATTCATCTAAGCATGGAAAATAGATTATCACATTTCATATTCATGCTGATCTCTTACGGGTCTTGTTCAGGAGTTAACGATGTTCCATAGTTCAGCTAAGATACTTGTTCTTTAGGTAATGTTGTTCCATAGTTATCATCCATCAGCCAATGCTATCCCACAGGCTGGTGATTATAGTATTATACCACTTCTAGTATTACCTATGTTGTTCTTTAATACTTTTGTGTGCCATCTAGTTAATCTAAGTACAAACGATACATATTCGTAGCTTTCATCTGTGTTCTCCTTTAGTTTTTTAGACCTGTTGCTGCTAGTTAACCCCAGTCCTACTATTTATGTCGTCTCCTACAGGCACTCATTACATAAATCTAACTACTAGTTATCTTCCATGCATGTCAGATATAATTGCACACACTGATATATCCACAAGAACCTCACGGAGCAATGTAAAGGCCAATAAACTTGATGTCAATGATACCCAATTTGGTGGAACAAGTAAAGGCAGTTCTTCAGAAGACTTGCAGAAAGATGTTGAATCCTCTTCACCCCACAAGGTCCTTGCTTTAACTTGGCCCGTGATATGGGTACAACATGCATATAATGTCCTGGAGTGTATCTACTCTGTTGCAATGCCATGTGCTTAGCATGCTGATCATGCATGTAAATATGTCATGCCTTCCTATTTTTCAGTACCTATTCCATTCATGATAACATGTTTTCAAATTCAAGTACTGTCATTCTACTCTATCGCAATTCCATCTGCTTAATTTGGACATCATGCTTCTGAATATCTTCTGCATTGTTATTCATTAGTATGTACTTCATCTGTCTACCATACCATGTTTTTTTACATTGAAGTGATGTTCTAGTGCTCTGTTGCAATGCCATCTTAGTTTCCCAATCATACACGTGTATGTTGCCTTAGTTTTTTCTGTACGTATTCCGCTAGCATACAGCTTTACATTCAACTAGTGTTTTTTACTGTGTTGTCCTGTCGTATCCCTAGCTCCTACACCATACTCCCTCCGTCCAGATTACATGTTGCCGAAATGGATAAAAAAGGATGTATCTAGAACTGAAATACGCCTAGACCCATCCATTTTTTTCCGGATGGAGGGAATACATGTCAATATGTCATGCCTTTCCATTCTTCAGTACCTATTCCATCTCTCTGTTGTAGCATGTTTTATAATTGAAGCACCATTCTTCTATACAAGGCATGCAAGGGGAAGATGACTATGTTAGAATCTGAAGGGTTACAAACAAGGTCTTTGCAAAAGACCCAAATGCCAATAGATAATAAACCAACTCTAGTTTTTATAGATACTGCTCTAGCACAAAGAAACCCAACTCCTACTAATAATAAGCACATTCCAGTGGCCAAAGAACTAGTCCGCTCCAGTCCAGGAAAAATATGTCAACTCCATTCTAAGAAGCGTGTGCGTATCCTTGCACTCTCTTTTAGAAAATAAGCTTAACAGATAGAAGAATTTATGCCTTTGGTATAAATGCAGTGAGGAAAGATTCTTGCAGGAATTCTCTATGCTCCATTGCAGATGTAAGTACCTGTTGTATATCACTATATTTTTACATAAGCATGTATTTTTTTAATCGGCGTGAATCCAATCTTTATCTGATCTAAATTTAGTTGTAGCAAAATGTATGATTAAAGGCCAGAATGTTTGATTTTTGTAAGGAAAACTGCCTGGTAGTTTTGCATCCTGAGCTGCACGAGTGTACTATCTCATATCAGTGGGTTTGATTACTTTGGTTCTGCAGTGGGTTTTCAGTGTTTTTTTACTATGTTGTCCTGTCGTATCCCTAGCTCTTACATCATACTCCCTCCGTCCGGATTACATGTCGCAGAAATGGATAAAACTAGATGTATCTAGAACTGAAATACGCCTAGACCCATCCATTTATTTCTGGATGGATGGAATACATGTCAATATGTCATGCCTTTCTATTCTTCAGTACCTATTCCATCTCTGCTGTAGCATGTTTTATAATTGAAGCACCCTTCTTCTATATAAGGCATGCAAGGGGAATACGGCTATGTTAGAATCTGAAGGGTTACAAACCAGGTCTTTGCAAAAGATCCAAACGCCAGGAGATAATAAACCAACTCCATTTTTCATAGATACTGCACCAGCACAAAGAAACCCAACTCCCACTAATAATAAGCAGATTCCGGTGGCCAAAGAACTAGTCTGCTCCAGTCTAGCAAAAGAATGCCAACTCTATTCTAAGAAGCGTGTGTGTATCCTCGCATCATGAAATTTTATAGCATTTTGATCATATTTTCTACATGTTTCTTACACATCTCTCTTTTAGAAAATAAGGTTAAATGATAGAAGACTTCCTTCATTGGGATTGTATTCGAGGAAAATATCTTGCGGGAATTCTCTGTGCTCCAATGCTGATGTTAGTACCTGTTGTATATCACTATATTTTTACATCAGCATGTATTTTGTTAATCAATGTGAATACAACCTTTATCAGATCTAAAATTAGTTTTAGAAAAATGTTAAGGGCGCCAATGTTGATTTTTGTAAAGAAAACTGCCTGGTAGTTTTGCATACTAAGCTGCATGAGTGTACTATCTCATATCATGCACATTACTGAATTGTAGTGCTGCTCTGGTTGCCCATTCATTCATTGTTTCAATGTTGCTTTCGCATTACCTTACCTGGCTGATGATAGCTGTGCCATATTGTGTTAATTTGGTGTTGGCTAGTTGCCCAAACGTTCGTTGTGCCAATGTTGCTTTCGTATTATCTGACTTTGCCAATGATAGCAATGCTAGTGTCTTAATTTGGTGCAGGCTGCTGAAGATAAGAAGACAAACTCAGAAAACAGCAAGGCAACCCCATTGTTTCTTTCCAATGAATCTAGGCCCGGTAATATGCCAATAACTCATGATTAATCTATTTGGTTCCCCTCCTAATTTATGTTATGATGCAGTGGTCGAGACACTCTCCACTATCAATAATACAAGCCTGCCAAAATCGCCATCTGAATCTGCTCAAGATCCTCCGCCTCGAATGCAACGGAAAAAATGTATGTTTGTGAACCAATTAATGGCTGAAGGAATGATGGAAATGGTGGAGGAATCAGAGGTGCAGAGTCATGCGACATAACAACAGATCAATGTTTGCAGAGACAGTGTAGCAAAACAACAAGAACTTGCCCACATGCTTATGGGCGTCATCCGTGCTGAGGTTGTAGATTGTAACGTTGTAGATCGTTAGGTTCTGTTCATTTATTTGCACTGGCATCAATCTTTGATTGCCCAGTGGATGTAATTTCCTGTAATATATGCTCGATGTGGAACATTTTTCCTTGTATGACGTACCTTTGCTTGATCGCTGTTGGTCCTGTGCATAATTGCTCGTCGTAATGGGCTCAAATTATCTAATTTGGCCTAAAGACATGTACGAACTTTAGTGGGCCCATTAAGTTAATGGGTCGTTACCAGGCCGAAAGTTAATGGTCGGCCCTCTTAACTCCCGGGTCGTTAACAGGCCGACATCAAAGTGGGCAACATGTGGGCCCAATTGATTTCACGGGCCGTTAACCGGCCGTTACTAAGTTCGGGCTACATATGGCCCAACTATACTGTGGGCCTTTAGCAGGCCGAAAGAGAAAACGGGCTTGTACTAGACCATGAAGAGCATGGGCCGCTAAGAGGCCGAAAGTCAGGTCGTATTGTAAATGGCCCAACTGTGTTGTGGGCCTTTAGCAGGCCGAAAGGGGAACCGGGCTGGTATTGGACCATTAAGGGCATGGGCCGTTAAAAGGCCAAAACTCAGGTCCGACTACAAATGGCCCAACTCATTTATATTCCGTTAACAGGCTGAAAGGCACACAGGGCCGGGAATTGGCCCAACACTTCAATGGGTCGCTAAAAGGCCAAAACTCAGGTCCGACTACAAATGGCCCAACAGATATATGAGCCATCACCAGGCTGAAAGACACACCGGGCCGGAAATTGGCCCAACACTTAAATGGGTCGCTAAAAGGCCGAAACTCAGGTCCGACTACAAATGGCCCAACTGATTTATGGGCCGTCAACAGGCTGAAAGACACACCGGGCCAGAAATTATCCCAACATTTAAATGGGTCGCTAAAAGGCCGAAAGATGTACATCATGAAAATTGGCCCATCAACTGAATGGGCCGTTAAAAGGCCGAAATCTCATCGGGCTGATATTGAGCCCAAATATATAGCGGGCTGTTAACGGGCTCGAACTGACGATGGGCTGCAATGGTGTCAAATCTTTAACGGGCCGTCGACGGGCCGAATTGGCACATCTCGTATGGGCCATGTGCTTAAATGGACCTGACACAAGTATGCCTTATATGGGCCGACCTGCTAATTTTTACCGAGTCGGCCTTTTTCACCGGAATGGGCTACTGTTGGGCCGTGCCACATGTCGACCTATCATAGGTGCCTCTTATCCAATGAGTGGATGACATTTATCCCAGCGGTGAGGCAACACATGTTTCCTCCGGCCAATGATGATTTTACACGTGGAAAATCCCCATTGGTCCGGGATTTTAACGGGTTATCGGGTCCAAAACCGGACCCGATAGCTTAACGACATCCCGTTACGGTGGATGCCACGTGTCAGTCACCCTTGACGAAAGCACTTCGGTGACGCGTGATTTATCATCATGGAAGTGGACACTTCCGTGATGATAATTTTGGTAATGTCATGGAACACTTCTACGACAGCACAGGTATGACTATCTTGATTCTTTCATAAAATCGTCATGGATGTACATGCATGACAAAAAATGCGACCTACTGTGACAAACACGTATCATCACCGAAGTGTGTTTTTTTTGTAGTGCTTTTTCTACTTGAGTGGTAACCATAGAAGAATGTTTACTAATGAGTTTAAGTTCACCTTTAACTCTAGACATATAATCACTGAAGTGTTCAATCATATGAGCATTACGTTGCAATTTTCTACAAACATAAGCATTAAAGTTTTCTTGTTTAACAATAAAATTATCAAACTCATCCAAGCATTGGCTAGCAAACTTATTACAAGGAATATCACCCTCATCAAATCTATAGAGATTATTTACCTTTACTACCTGTGTCGGATTATCAAGACCATGTATTTCTTCAATAGGTGGTAAATTCTTAACATCTTCAGCTTTAATACCTTTTTCTTTCATAGATTTCTTTGCCTCTTGCATATTTTCAGGACTGAGAAATAGAATACCCCTTTTCTTCGGAGTTGGCTTAGGAGTTGGTTCAGGAAGTGTCCAATCATTTTCATTACTCAACATATTATTCAATAGCAGTTCAGCTTGATCAACAGTTCTTTCCCTGAAAACACAACCAGCACAACTATCCAGGTGGTCTCTGGAAGCATCGGTTAGTCCATTGTAAAATATATCAAGTATTTGATTTTTCTTGAGAGGATGATCACGCAAAGCATTAAGTAATCGGAGAAGCCTCCCCCAAGCTTGTGGGAGACTCTCTTCTTCAATTTGCACAAAATTATATATTTCCTTAAGGCAGCTTGTTTCTTATGGCGGGAAATATTTAGCGAGAAGTAATAAATCATATCACGGGAATTGCGCACACAATCAGGATCAACAGAATTAAACCATGTTTTAGCATCACCCTTTAACGAGAACGAAAATAA
The DNA here is from genome assembly GCA_021605205.1 of Aegilops longissima. Taxonomy (NCBI): domain Eukaryota; kingdom Viridiplantae; phylum Streptophyta; class Magnoliopsida; order Poales; family Poaceae; genus Aegilops; species Aegilops longissima. The sequence continues at coordinate 576,709,173 of CM038681.1, forward strand.
CTTAAGGATATAATAGTAACGAATTTTTCCTCATTAGTGAATAGGGTGGCTATATCATTTAATTTAGTAAGATGTGCCTCAACAGTTGTAGATTCATAGCCATAAAAAGGATCGGATTCAACCAAAGTAATTATCTCAGGATCGATAGAGAAATCATAATCCTTATCAGACATACAGATACGTGAAGTAGCAAAAGCAGGGTCATATTTCATTCTAGCATTCAAAGATTTTTCTTTCAACTTAGCTAATAGTTTCTTAAGACCATATCTACCATTGCAAGCTAAAAAGTCTGCAACAGTTTCTTCATCCATAACATAACCCTCAGGCACAATAGGCAATTCATATCTAGGGGGAGAATCTTCATCATCACTTTCATCAATATTATCAGTTTCAATAATTTCATTCTCTCTAACCCTAGCAAGTTGTTCATCAAGAAATTCACCTAGTGGCACAGTATTATCAAGCATAGAAGTAGTTTCATCATAAGCATCATGCATAGAAGAAGTGGCATCATCAGTAACATGCGACATATCAGATTCAATAGCAGGTGTAGGTGTCGCAAATTTACTCATAACAGAAGGAAAATCAAGTGCAAAGCTAGATGGCGGTTCCTTGCCTCCCCTCGTAGTTCAGGGAAAAATCTTGGTTCTTTCGTCTTTCAAGTTCCTCATAGTGATCAACAAATATAAATCCCAAGTGACTCAAAGAATAGATCTATGCTCCCCGGTAACAGCGCCAGAAAATAGTCTTGATAACTCACAAGGACAGGGGATCGCAACAGTTTTCGAGGGTAGAGTATTCAACTCAAATTTATTGATTTAACACAATGGGAGCCAAAGAGTATTCTCAAGTATTAGCAGTTGAGTTGTCAATTCAACCACACCTGGAAGACTTAATATCTGCAGAAAAGTATTTAGTAGCAAAGTAATATGGAAGTAGCGGTAACGGGGGCAAAAGTAACAGTAGTAGTTTTGTAGTAATTGTAACGGTGGCAACGGAAAAGTAACTAAGCAAAGATAAATATGTGAAAAGCTCGTAGGCATTGGATCAGTGATGGATAATTATGTCGAATGCGATTCCTCATGCAACAATTATAACATAGGGTGACACAGAACTAGCTCCAGTTCATCAATGTAATGTAGGCATGTATTCCGAATATAGTCATATGTGCTTATGGAAAAGAACTTGCATGACATCTTTTGTCCTACCTTCCCGTGGCAGCGGGGTCCTATTGGAAACTAAGGGATATTAAGGCCTCCTTTTAATAGAGTACCGGACCAAAGCATTAACACTTAGTGAATACATGAACTCCTCAAACTACGGTCATCACCGGGAGTGGTCCCGATTATTGTCACTTCAGGATTGCCGGATCATAACACATAATAGGTGACTATTGACTTGCAAGATAGGATCAAGAACTCACATATATTCATGAAAACATAATAGGTTCAGATCTGAAATCATGGCACTCGGGCCCTAGTGACAAATATTAAGCATAGCAAAGTCATAGCAACATCAATCTTAGAACATAATGGATACTAGGGATCAAACCCTAACAAAACTAACTCGATTACATGATAAATCTCATCCATCCCATGACCGTCCAGCAAGCCTATGATGGAATTACTCACGCATGGTGGTGAGCATCATGAAATTGGTGATGGAGGAAGGTTGATGATGACGACGACGACGGATTCCCCTCTCCGGAGCCCCGAACGAACTCCGGACCAGCCCTCCCGAGAGAGATAAGGGCTTGGCGGCGGCTCCGTATCGTAAAACGCGATGAATCCTTCTCTCTGGTTTTTTTCTCCCCGAACGTGAATATATAAAGTTGGAGTTGAGGTCGGTGGAGCCTCAGGGGGCCCACGAGGCAGGGGCGTGCCCCCCACCCTCGTGGACATGGTGTGGGCCCCCTTGTGTTGATTCTTTCACCAGTATTTTTTATAAATTCCAAAAATATTCTCCGTGAAGTTTCAGGTCATTCCGAGAACTTTTATTTCTGCACAAAAATAACACCATGGCAATTCTGCTGAAAACATCCTTAGTCTGGGTTAGTTCCATTCAAATAATGCAAGTTAGAGTCCAAAACAAGGGCAAAAGTGTTTGGATAAGTAGATACGTTGGAGACATATCACCTTGCAAGCAAAGTGACTAATGAGTTAGTAGTAGGATGATGTATTACGAAACGAGTAAAGATACTTGCCGGTAACGAGATTGAACTAGGTATAGAGATATCGATGATCGAATCTCGGGCAAGTAACATACCGATGGACAAAGGGAATTACGTATGTCGTCATAACGGTTCGACCGATAAAAGATCTTCGTAGAATATGTAGGAGACAATATGGGCATCCAGGTTCTGCTATTGTTTATTCACCGGAGAGGTTTCTCGGTCATGTCTACATAGTTCTCGAACCCGTAGGGTCCGCACGCTTAACGTTCATTGAAGATATAGTGTTATATGAGTTATATGTTTTGGTGACCGAATGTTGTTTGGGTCCCGAATGAGATCACGGACACGATGAGGAGTCTCGAAATGGTCTGGAGGTAAATATTGATATATAGGACGATGGTATTTGGACACCGGAAGTGTTTCGGGACGCACCGGGAAGGAATCGGGTCACTGGAAGGGGTTCCGGGCACCCCCCGGCAAGATATGGGCCTTATGGGCCAAAGGAAGGGACAGACCAGCCAATAAGGGGGCTGGTGCACCCCCTCCCTTGTTTGGCCAGCCCTAGGGAAAGAAATGGGAAGGCTAGCCCATCCTGCCTTTCCCTCTCATGGGAGAAAGGAAGGGGGGAGCGCCACCCTCCCCTGCCTTTCCCCGCATTCCAAATAAGGAAAAGGGGGCGCGCCTTGGGAGAGACCCCAAGTAGGATTCCTCCTACTTGGGTGCCTCTTTTGGCTGCTCCTCCCTCCCCCCACCTATATATATGTGGGGAGGGAGTTCCACACAAGGACACAACATTGTCTTAGCCGTGTGCCGAGCCCCGTCCACCGTTTACTCGCTCGGTCATACTTTCATAGTGCTTAGGCGAAGCCCTGCGGAGATCACATCACCATCACCGTCACCACGCTGTTGTGCTGCCAGAACTCATCTACTACTTAGACGTCTTGCTAGACCAAGAAGACGGAGCACGTCATCGAGCTGAACGTGTGCAGAACGCGTAGGTGTCGTGCGTTCGGTACTAGATCGGTTGGAGCGCGAAGAAAGTTCGACTACATCAACCGCGTGAAACGCTTCCGCTTACGGTCTACGAGGGTACGTAGACATACTCTCCCCCTCGTTGCTATGCATCTCCATGGATAGATCATTGTGTGCGCATAGATTTTTTTTGTTTTCAATGCAACGATTCCCAACAGTGGCATCCGAGCCAGGTCTATGCGTAGATGATATGCACGAGTAGAACACAAAGAGTTGTGGGCGGTGATAGTCATAATGCTTACCACCAACATCTTATTTTGATTCGGAGGTATTGTGGATGAAGCGGCCCGGACCAACCTTACATGTCCACGCACATGAGACCGTTTCCACCGACTGACACGCAACGAGTTTTGCATAAAGGTGGCTGGCGGGTGTTTGTTTCTCCTACTTTAGTTGAATCAAATTTGACTGCAGCCGATCCTTGAATAAGATTAAAACAGCAAAATTGATGAATCATCATTGTGGTTTTATGCGTAGGTCGCCCGTAGCAGCCACGTAAAACTTGCAACAACAAAGTAGAGAACGTCTAACTTGTTTTTGCCGGGCATAGTGTGATGCGATATGGTCAAGATATGATGTGATATATGTTGATGTATGAGATGATCATGTTTTGTAATATTTACAACCGGTAGGAGCCTTAGGGTTGTTTTTTTATTGTATGAAGTGCAAGCGCCATGTAATTGCTTTACTTTATCACAATGCGTTAACGATAGTTGTAGAAGCAATAGTTGGTGTGAAGACCTCAACGCAACAATGCTACGATGGAGATCAAGGTGTCGAGCCGGTCACGATGGAGATCATGATGATGCTTTGGAGATGGAGATCAAAAGCACAAGATGATGGCCATATCATGTCACATATTTTGATTGCATGTGATGTTTATCTTTTATGCATCTTATTTTTCTTAGAACGGCGGTAGTATTCTAAGATGATCACTTCACTTAATTTCAAGATAAAAGTGTTCTCCCTGAGTATGCACCATTGCTACAGTTCGTCGTTTCGAGACACCACATGATGATCGGGTGTGATAGACACTACGTTCACATACAACGTGTGTAAGACAGTTTTGCACATGCAGAATACTTGGTTTAAACTTGACGAGCCTAGCATGTACATACATGGTCTCGGAACACTGGAGACCTGTCGGTGTACAAAAGTAGGGGCCTTTCTGTTCCCCTTAACTTGTGCACGGGCAGTCATAGCCACACCTGCGGCCATGCTTGGCGGGGCAGAGGAAGGAAAGGAATGAGACTGCCAAGACAACACTCAAGCCAGAGGCATCCAGAGAAAAGGGGCGAGATGGACTTCCCCCGGCAAGGCCCTTGCCGGGGCGGCCTACGTAGCCCCGGCAAGAGCCTTACCGAGACGACTTTCCCAACACCAACAAGGCCGCCACCCTTGAGCCTGAGAGTTCTAACACCATCGACAATGTCAAGACTAAGGCTTGGGAGCGCCCGCGTGGTGGCATGCAGACCTTTTGTGAAGACCAAAGACCTGCGAGTCTAGATAGGAACCAGAAGACGAAGATCCCCGACAAGATCCTTGACGGGGAAGGACGAAGACCCCCGGCAAGATCCTTGCCGGGGACGGCCCAAGACCCCAAGCAGGATCCTTACCGGCGACGCCCACGAGAACCCGGCAAGACCCTTGCCGGGGGCATCTGCGGGGCCACGGCTAGGCCCGCACCCACCGATGTTTCACTGGCCCGCGGCCGTCCGACGCACCAACCAGCCCACCAACTAGGCAAGCACTTGCGTGGCAGCATGCAGCTTCTAGGACAACTAGTCAAGCACCTGCGTGGTGGCATGCAGATCTTCGTGAAGACCCTATCACCGCACCAGCACAATAGCCAGCCAGCCAGCGTGGCGCTGCATGCCTCGTCAGCTTGGACGCGCGTCGAAGCGAGGCAAGGTGGCGACAGACGGGACAAGCTCTGCTGCCGTCCCCGATAAAGCAAGAGGGCACGCAGGCAGCGCATTAAATGTGTTTGTCCTACGGTGTCGGGCGATAGACTTGTAACACTGTAGATACTTTCCACCTCATGTGTGCCACTGTGGCGACCTCTTTGACATATAAAAGGAGGCCCGAGGCGTACTATGGAAGGATTTGGACTTTTTGGACTGGGCATGCACTGCAGCTAGTTCAAGAGCTCAAGAACACTAAATACACAGACAAGTAGGACTAGGGTATTATGCATCTCTGCGGCCCAAACCTGGGTAAAAATCCCCTCGTGCTGATCGCTAGACCTGCTCTTTGCACAGCTCTCTCGCCCCGCCAACCGTAGAAGGGATCCTCGCGATCCCATAGGTGTCGTTTTCCCCGACATCTTTGGCGCGCTAGGTAGGGGGCGCTGAGGCTATGAAATCTGGTCTAGAAATCAATGCATCAACTCCCTCATTGCGATGGCTCCCAAGAAAAAGGCGATCACGGCGATCGGTTCGTCTAGAGCCGAACCGCTCGTACCAGTGGGGGCGGGCAACGGGGCAGCCACGGATGGAGGCGGAGCCACACCCCGCGAGCATCCACGACGCTCTGGCAATCAAAGCCAGGCACGAGACGACGAGCAGCACACCGCTGGGTCCAAGGGCGAAGCCGTGCTACCCAGGGGCGGCACGGTGACCTCCAGGACGCCCCAGCCGGCGCCCGCGCCCCGGCCTTCCCAGGTCGCGCATGACGAGCAACGCCGTGATGTCGGTGCCCCCGGGTGCCGCTGCGGGAAGAGCCTTTTGCATCATTCTCAGGACGCGCCGGGCCTACATGCGCACCCAGACGCTGGCAAAAATGGCGCACGACCGCGATACCGTGATAGAGCTCATTCTAACACGGTTAGAAGTCGGAGCGCGTCACGGTCCACACAGCTCTCTCCACCACCCACGCCAACGGAAGCGTTGGCGTGTGTCCAACTGCTCCTCGATTTTCCTCCTGCTGCGGAGAAGCTCGATGAGTGGAGAGCCACCATTTGGAGCCTCGTCAGCTTCGCCAATAAAGATGAACCGCGACCAGCGTGACCCTCATGCCGGCGCTCTGTCGAGCCGGTGCACGCCAGTGGTGGAAGGACCGGAGACGCTGCGACCACGGTGCACTCTCCTCCCCCATGCCAGCAACAGTGGCCGCCGGCTCGTCGGTTCGATGCCCACGACAACGTTTCCATAGCGTCTTCTGACCCGCAAACCCGCTGCGACCAACGTCAAGTTCTCGAGAGCAAGCTCAGGAAGACACTCGGACCACTATTGAGCAGCGATGGGAATCGCGCCATCAATCAGATAGGCGTGCAGGGCCCACTGTGGATCGCCCGGCGCCGGGGGGTTCTGGTGACTTACCTTACGAGGTGGGTTGTCCAGCTTCTACCCGTGAGCTGCGGCAATTCCATTGGCCCACCCACCGCACATTCAAGCCTGACATCGGGGAGAAGTACAATCGCAAGACTCACCCGTAGGAGTTTCTCAGCATCTACACCATCGCGATGCAAGCTGGCGGGGCTCACGACGACAAGGTGCTTGCCAACTACTTCCCGTTGGCGCTTAAACCCAACGTCATGTCATGGTTGATGCACCTGCCAGTGGATTCCATTTCTTCTTGGTTGGATATGTGCCACTAGTTTGTTGGCACCTTTACTGGAGGCCACTAGGCTCATGGCCAGGCAAGTGATTTGCATGTCATACCCCAGAAGGACGGCGAAACCCTGCGCAAGTACATACAAAGGTTCAGTTGTCTGCAGTACAACATCCCAGATGTTCATCCCGCCGCCGTCAGCAGTGCATTCCATCAGAATGTGCGCAACCGCAAGATGCGTGAGGAGCTGGCGGTGAACAAGGTTAGGGATATAGCCGAGCTCCGGCTGAAGAAGGGAGCAAGTACCCCGGCGAAGATGCCGGTGCGGAAACCGACTCCACAAACGAAGACGACGTCGCCCAGGCAAAGAAGGGTCGACGCCGCAATAGGAAGCGTAAGGGCTAGACCGTGCTTGCCGTGGAGGGATCCGACGAACCCGGCGCCACCAAGAAGGTCAAGGCTGACGACCCAGGCAAGGAAGTTGCCGTGTGCATCGCTTGCCAGGCCTTGGCGGCTGCCGATAAGCCGGGAGGCTCCGGCAGTACTGCAAGATCCATCGCACCAAGGGCCATGATCTCCAAAATTGCCGACAGGTTGAGCTGCTTGCAGAGAAGCAGGAAGCTGAGTATGAGAGGCGCGATAGGGAGAAGGGCCAGGACGGTGCTGAGGGGTCCGACAAGAAGCGTGGCGGCCAAGGAGGTCGCCGCGGCAAAGATAACCAACCAGAGAGGCCCGCTCGGGGCCGCGATAAGAAGGAGGGAGATGATGACCATGGTGAAGACAATGAGTCCACCGAGCATGAGTTCCAGAAAGCTACGGATGCCATGTGCATGGACGGTGGCGCCTTGTTGCATACCTCTCACCGCCGACGGAAACAGTGGGCGCGTGAGGTCACTACGGTAGAGCCATCCTTCGATGCCCAAAAGCCACTAAGGTGGTCCAGCAAGCCTATCATTTTTTACGCCGAGGATCGCCCTGATTGCACAACGGCGGGCGGGTGTTTTCCATTGTTGGTTTCACCAACAATACGCAACCTCAAGGTGACAAAAGTGCTAGTTGACGGCAGGGCCGGTCTGAACTTATCTCGCCCACTGTGATCAGGAAGCTGCAGATTCCTGATGGAGACCTCGAGGAGACGGGCACGTTTCAAGGGGTCAACCCAGGAAGGAGTCAGCCGAAAGGTAAAATCACGCTGCCTGTTACATTCGGGGGCGAGCTGAACTATAGAACAGAAAAGATCGTTTTTGATGTTGCCGAGATCCCCTTGCCCTATAATGGGATCATCGGCCGCCCAACGCTGGCCAAGTTTATGGCAGCGTCACATTACGCCTACAACACGTTGAAGATGCCTGGGCCGATGAGCATCATCACCGTCCCCTCCGACAAGAAAGACGCGCTCATCTGCGCTGACCAGCTCTACCGGGAGGCAGTTGCTGCAACTGCCACTATGGCCCTTGCTCCTGCTGGAGCCCCGGGAGGGGAAAAAACCGGCAAGACCTCCTACACCCACTCCGGCAAGCGCGCCTCTTTGGAGTGTTGCGCTCCCATCGAGGACGTGCCAGAGAGCTCCACTGGCAAGAGCAAGAAATCAATGGTAGCACCACCGACCAAGAAGGTGCTCGTCAAGGAGGACGGCACAGGCGAGGCTATTTCTATAAGCTCTACCCTCGACAACAAATAGGAAAGCGCGCTCATTGCCTTCCTGCGGGCGAATGTCGATGTGTTTGCATGGCAAGCATCAGATATCCCCGGCGTTCTCAGGGAGGTGATTGAGCACCATCTTGCTGTCTATCCTCATGCGCGGCCCGTCAAGCAGAAGGTTAGAAAGTAAGCTTTGGAGCGGCAAGAGTTTATCATCGAAGAAATCAGGAAGTTTGAAGCGGTAGGTTTGGTCAGAGGAGTGCTTCACCCAACATGGTTGGCCAATCCGGTAGTGGTGCGCAAGGCAAATGGGAAATGGAGGTTGTGTATTGATTACACAGATATCAATAAAGCTTGTCCAAAGGATCCTTTCCCTTTGTCGTGCATTGACCAGATTGTGGACTCCACTGCCGGATGCGACTTGCTGTCATTCCTTGATGCCTACTCAGGATACCACCAGATCTTCATGACGATGGAAGATGAAGAGAAGACCGCGTTTATCACCCCATGTGGTACGTGTTGTTTTATACGAATGCCTTTCGGAAAAGCGCTGGTTCAATGTTTGCAAGAGCAGTCCAAATTGGTTTTGAGCCTCAGCTACATGCAAATATGGAAGCTTATATGGATGACATATTGGTCAAAACAAAGGACAAGGCAGCGCCCATACAAGACCTAGAAGAAACATTTGCAAATCTGCGCAAGATCAACCTCAAGCTTAACCCTGAGAAGTGTGTGTTCGATGTCACGTCCAGCAAGCTCCTCGGGTTCTTTGTGTCACAGCGTGGGATCAAGGTGAATCCCGACAAGATCAAGGCAATTGAGCAAATATAAGCACTAAGACAAGGCAAGAATGTGCATCGGCTTGCCGGCTGCGTTGCTGCTTTGAGTAGGTTTATCTCCAAATTTGCCGAGCGCGCCCTGCCATTTTTCAAGATCTTGAAAAAGGCAGGTCCAATAGAATGGACTCCAGAAGCAGAGGCGGCACTGCAAGATTTGAAGAGGTACCTCTCCTCTACGCAAATACTAGTCATGCCTAAACCACAAGAGCCGTTGTTGCTATATCTAGCCGCAACGAATCAAGTGGTCAGCGCCGCGCTAGTGGCGCAGAGAGAAGTTGAGGAAGAAGCAGTGGTGGCGGCAAGGCCGTCAGATGACGAGCCAGAACTCTCCCCGGCAGAGTCTGGTGCCGGCAAGGCGAGACCCCCGGCAGGGTCCAATTTCGGCAAGGCAGAGTCTAGTACCAGCAAGGTGGGATCTGCGCAAGCTAACGGAGGGATACAGAAGAAAAGGTGATGCAGCACCCGGTCTATTTTGTCAGCTCCCTCCTACAAGGGGCTAGATCAAGATACTCTGGCGTGCAGAAGTTACTTTTTGGCCTCCTTATGGCCTCAAGGAAACTGCGTCACTATTTTCAAGCACATGAGATCACCGTCATCACTCGATTCCTGTTGCAATGGATCTTGCACAACCCAGATGCGACCGGAAGGATTATGGAGTGGGGTGTTGGAGCTGTCAAGCTTTGGTCTCAGATTTGAGAGTACTTCGACAATTCAAAGTAGAGCCTTGGCAGAGTTCATTATAGAATGGAGCTCAACGCCTGACGAAGAAATCCAAGAGACCACTCTCCCCGGCAAGGAAGCAAGACGTGACTGGATTATGTACTTTGATGGGGCTTTCTCACTGCAAGGCGCCGGTGCTGGTGTGCGGCTTGTCACGCCCACCGGAGAGCACCTCAAGTATGTAGTCTAGATGCGCTTTCCCCGGGAGAGATCAACAAACAACACCGCGGAGTATGAAGGGCTGCTTGCCGGTCTCAGGATCACGGTGGACCTCGGAATTAGGAAGCTCATCGTCAGAGGTGATTCACAGCTTGTCATCAGGCAAGTCAACAAGGATTATCAGAGCCCATTGATGGAGGCCTACTAGATGAAGTGAGAAAGTTGGAGCAGCGTTTTGATGGTCTGCAAGCAGAGCATGTTCCTCGTACAGAGAAAAACATTGCTGCCGACCTGTCAAAACGTGCTACCCTAAGGTTACCCGTCGAACCAGGGACCTTTGTGCTCCAACAAACTCAACCATCCATTGAACCATCAGCAGGACAGGATAAGCGAGGGAAATCAGGCCCCGACAAGTACTTTCCCGCCGAGCTTCCAGGAGCCACCGGCAAGGATGTTGCCGGGGATGCTAAGCTTGCCGGGGAGCGACAGGCTCTAGCAGGGCCTCAAGCCTTTTCCATAGAGACAACCACTCCTACGGCAGAAGACATGACTCTAGTCCTTGTCATCGAGCCTCAGGCTCCGACATGGGTACGACACACCATTCAGTTCCTCCAAACAGTGGAACTCCCTGAGGAGCAGGAAGAAGCGCAGAAAGTAGCCCATCGGTCTGCCATATACCAGTTTGTGGACGACGTCTTATACAGGAAAAGACCAAACGGTGTGAAATTGAAGTGCATTCCCCAGGAGGATGGACTGGAGCTGTTGGCAGAGATACATGGAGGCATATGTGGCTCTCACATAGGATCAAGAGCCCTTGCCGGCAAGGCATTCCGGCAAGGTTTCTTTTGGCCCACTGCCCTCCAGGATGCAACTGCACTAGTAACCAAGTGTGAAGCGTGCCAGTTCCATCCGAAGAAACTCCATCAACCAGCTCAAGCTCTTCAGACAATCCCTCTTTCCTGGACATTTTCAGTCTGGGGGCTCAACATACTGGGCCCCTTTCCCCATGCTGTCGAGGGCTTTGAGTACTTGTACGTTGCGATCGACAAGTTCACAAAGTGGCGAGAAGTGGAAGCAGTAAGAAAGGTGACAACACAATCAGCCGTCAAGTTCTTCAAGGGGCTAGTTTGCCGTTTCAGTATGTCGAACAGGGTCATCACCGATAACGGCACGTAGTTCACGAGCCGCACCTTCATGCAATACATTCAAGACCTCGGAAGCAAGGTCTGTTTTGCTTCTGTTGCACATCCACGAAGCAACGTCCAGGCGGAGGGGCGAATGCTGAAGTGTTGCGAGGCCTCAAGACAAAGACTTTTGATGGGCTACACAAGTGCGGAAGACGCTGGATTGACGAGTTGCCGGCGGTTCTTTGGTCGATCAGAACAACACGAAATCGAGCCACCGGCCAGACACCCCTATCCCTTGTATATGGAGCAGAAGCAGTTCTCCCCACAGAACTCACAAACGGGTCACCTCGAGTGCTCGCTTATGATGATCTTGAGCAAGAGCAGTTGCGGCAAGATGATGCTATGCTCCTTGAGGAAGATCGTCTTCGGGCTGCTGTGCGAGCTGCACGCTACCAGCAAGCCTTGCGCCGCTACCATAGCCGCAAGGTTCATTCCCGAAGCTTTGAGGAAGGCGACCTTGTTCTTCAGCGTGTTCAGTCGGCCAAGAATTCCAACAAGTTGACGCCAAAGTGGGAAGGCCCTTATCGGGTAATACGAGTCACCAGGCCCGGCGTAGTCCGCCTAGAGACCGAGGATGGTATTCCAGTGAGCAACTCCTAGAACATCGAACATCTTCGCAAGTTTTACCCATAAGGCGCTGTTGCCGGGCTCCCCGGCAGACCACTTTTTGTACAAGCCTTGTCGGCAAGGCATGTAACCCTTTGTACAAAGCCAGACGGAGACCCTGAGCAACAGATAAATAAACGAAGCGCTGGCGCCATAAGAATTAGCATGCATGCTAGGTTGAGTCCCTCTCTCTGGTAGGGTTGATAGTGCTTAGCAGCAACTAGCCCCTATCATAGAGGTCGAGTGTGTGTCTTTCTGTCCCTTCCAGTCCTTTTTGGTTCGCAGGCTGCACGAGCGCTTTACCAGAACCGTTTGGAGGAAAGGATACGGACCGGCACCCTGATCCCGGCAAACCAAGACTGCCGGGGGCAGCAGATTCAGATAAGTCTTTTCTTTCCCCCCACTGCGTTCTTCCGTATGAAACTTGAACGTATGAAACTTTGCTCAATCCTATGCCACTGTGCTCCCTCCTTCCTATAACCGAAAAAATCTTGGGCCGGAATTTGGTTGTAGTTGCGGTGGAAAGGAAACAAACGAAGGGCCCAATCCTACCTTGCCCCTACCTCCGCCAAAAGCGTGAGTGTAGTCATTCTATGGAATGGGAGGACGGCAAGGCCTGTTGCCGGGTGAAGATGTTTATTTAAGATAACAAGGACTCGTTCCTTGGTGTGAGCCTCGCTCACGCACAAAAGAACCCAGCAAGCACCCTTTTCTTTATTAATACGTTGATTAACAAGTACAATTTATACGGGGCGTAAGCATAAGCAAGGGGATTACAAAGTTTAAATCTGACAAGTGCCCGCAGGCTTAAAAACTAAAAAAAGATAAGATGCCCGTAGTCCCTTTCTTGTCCCTCTCGTCGGGAAGCAGATCGAGATTGCGGGAGAGCAAAAGGGGTGCCTAGGCTAGGTACGAGCAGCAGAAGACACCAAGAGAATATCCCGATGGCCGCCCAGAAGAGGGCTGGTGATGACGGTGCCGGGGGAGGAGCCGAAAGATGAGGCAGCGGGCCGGCAATACGAGACGAAGGCATCAGTGCCATCGTACTCCGACTTGACGGCCCGCCACCCGCCTTCTTCGTCTTCTCTGGCTCCCAGCGCCAGCCGCTAGAAGCGACGGCCCCGAGAAGTTCGAGGAGCTGGCTTGGGAAGCCACCGCCAAGAACTACCCCCAGCAAATCGCTCTGCCTGGGAGAAGGCCAGGTGCAGATGATGGTGCTGCCGCATCGCCCGGGGACAGTGTGTCCGACACCTAGTCGGACCCGTCCCCGTCGTCCTCCCCACCGGTCTCCTCCTCGTCACTGTCGCTCAAGGAGGAGCTTTCGTCATCGGTCGAGCTCTCCGTGCAGCACCCTAAGCCGATTCCCGAGCGCCTGAAGACCTTGACGGAGAGTAGGCCATTCTCCATTAATTTGAACTGAAGAGCGTGCCCCTCCGACAGGCTATGGGCACGGGCAGAGGTCTCTGACCCACGGCGGAGATACATGACGTGAGGGGCAGGGAAATCGACGTCGACCCGTATGCCGCCGTTCCCGCAGCCCCTCATGTGCAACCTCAAGTCCTGTGGCTGGTCGAGCTCCATTTCCTGAGCGAACAGGGTGGGGAGGCGGAGGTGACCACACACTGGCTTGTACAGCCTGATGAAGAACTCACGGGGCTGGTCTTCAACGTGGCCCTCCATTAGGAGGGGAGCCGCCGGCGGAAGTGCGGCCGGTGCGCCGCCCCGTCCTCCTCTCCCCAAGTGCCACGGCGGCCTCGGCCTCGCCCCTCCCTCTTCCTCTCACAGCGGGCTCCACCGCCAAGAGCTCCGGAGGAGAGGGACACCCTGTCGAGTAGAAGCCCACGTCGCCGCTATTGGAGCGCCAGCGCGCCCTCTCACCATGGCGGGTGGAAGAAAGAGACCAAGCAGGAAGGAGGTGAATGCGGAAGGATGATGTCCCTCTCGCCTTTTTATAGAGGGGCGGGGCCGGAGCTCGGCCCCCCAACCTAAACACGGCCGCCCCACTCGACCAATCCGGCCGCCAGAGGCGCAGGGAATCAGGACCGATGTAACACCCCGGATACAATTTTCCATATTCGTAACTCCGACTCTGCCCTTTCCGGAGATGTGATTTATTATTTCCTTCGTGGTTGGGTTTTGTCTGTTGTTTTGCATTTTGCTCTTGTTATGCATTTCATCTCATGGCAGCATCTGCATTTCATCCGCATGTTTTCCAAAACTTGCATCCGTTCGGGTTCCGCCGGTTCTCTCCGTTGTCCGTTCCGAGTCCGGATACACTCGCACGCGCCCGCGGCACCTCCGAAATATTATTTTATAAGTGGCAAAATAATGTTCTCGGAATGGGTTGCAACTTTTCATGCGGTCTTATTATAGTGTAGACAGGCCGCCTGCCAAGTTTAAATCGCATTCGAGTCCATTTGATAGCCCAACCGTTAAACCTACTACCGCGATATAGCGGTATATTCGCTCGGACATTTTCGGTCTCCGGAAGCAGATGCCGGTCGCTCTGTTCCTTTCTCTTCTCAGCCCGAGGCATTCTACACAGCCCACTAACCCTCTCTCTCGATCGGATCCGTCGGATCGCGATCGGAGGCCTCAAAACCCTCCTAACCCCCAAACCCTAATTACGCCTATAAAAGGAAGCCCCCCCTTCCATTTTTGGCCTTCTCTTCCCTCCTCCTCGAAATCAGCGCCCTCCCAATCATCAGCGCCGCCGCCTCCTCCATTTCCTTGCCAGGCCACCTCCTCAGCGCCACTTGTCGCGCCGCCATTGGCCCGCGCCACACAGCCACCGCCCTCGGCCTCTCCCAGCAGCGCCACACAGCCTCCTGCGCCCCGCCCGCCAAGCCAGCGTCCCGAGCCCATCCGCGCCCGTCCACAGGCCTAAGCGGGCCCGAGCCGCTGCACGCCAAGAACTCCCAGCGCCCGAGCCGCCTTTCGCTCTGCCGCGCCCGATCCCATGAGCGACCAGCGCCTCGCCGCCCGGTGGCGTCCTGTGTCGGGTCTCCTCCGGCCCTTTCGGTTTCTCCTCCCTCTCCCCTTGCCGTTCCCCTCATCTCTAACTACTCTCTCTCTCTCTCCGTCTTGGTAACATGTGCCATGGAAGCCGGCGCCCGAGCTCGCCGGATCTTCACCTCCGGCGCCGCAAACCCCGGAACGGGTTCCCCACCACCGGATCTGGCGGATCCCGGTCGTGCCTCGCCTTCCCCGCCGGTTCCTTGCCTCCTCGCCGTGCCTCCCGCATCGCCATTGACCGCTGCCGCCCCTGCCTCCCTCGATCCAGAGGGGATTGAGGAAGAGGAGAGCGCCCGTTCGGGCTGGCCTGGTGCGCGCGTGGGCCGCGCCCCCCTCGCTGGCCCATCTCCCGGCCCCAGAGCCTAGCCTGCGGCCGCCCTCCTGTGCCCAGCGCCCCTTCCGACCTCTGCGCCACCGACCGGGCCAAAGCCCATGGTGAGATGCCCCCCCAGCGCCTGTTCCTGTTGGGCCAGGCTACGGATTCGGCCCGCTTTCGTTTTTTTTTTTTTTACCGTCTGCGAATTTGTCTAATTTATCCAGGAATTACAGTTTTACAGATTGGACCCTAAACTTCATGCATTTAATAACTTCACAACCGTGCATCGGATTAAAATAATTTATATATGTAAAATGCTTAGTTTTTCATCTAGTTTAATAATATGCCATTTTCATCTATGTTTAAAATGTTTAGCTTGCTGTTTATTTAACTTTGCTAATATGCCATGTTAAAATGCTTTATTTCATAACTAAATAACCGTAACTCGGAATTAAATGTTCTTTATATGTAAATGGGGTGGAAAAATGCCTAGATTAACATGGTCCACTTTATTTTGCTGTTTAACAACATTAAAATTGTGTTTAGGGCAGAACAGTACCGAAACTAAAATATTGCTCATGGGGATTTTCCGGAATTGTTGTTTCTTATTTCCGGCCTCATTTAAACTTGCCTAAATAGCTAGTTTAATTATGCTCCACCTCTTGCCATGTTTAACAACATTTAATATTGTTGTGTACCTAATCGGGAGAGAACTAAATAAGTGTTGTGGTGTTCCGTCAATATGCACCTCGTTGCATATTGAGCTCCACTTAATTTGTAGTGTTGTTTGTGCATTTTGCCATGCCATGCATATTTAAACCGGACATGCATCATACTTGTTTGTGCATCATGCCATGTTTATGTGATGGTTGTTTACTATGATATTTGTTTCTTTCCGGGTTGCTTCTCTCGTTAGCTTCGGTTCCGTTCCGGAGTTGTGAGGATTCTTTCGACCTCGTCCATTTGTCTTCTTCATGGATTCGTTCTTCTTCCTTGCGGGATTTCAGGCAAGATGACCATACCCTCGAAATCACTTCTATCTTTGCTTGCTAGATGCTCGCTCTTTTGCTATGCCTATGCTACGATGCCTACCACTTGCTGTATCATGCCACCCACATTGCCATGTCAAACCTCTAACCATCCTTTCCTAGCAAACCGTTGTTTGGCTATGTTACCGCTTTGCTCAGCCCTCTTATAGCGTTGTTAGTTGCGGTGAAGTTGAAGTTTGTTCCTTGTTGGAACATGGAGATGTTGTTCCTTGTTGGAACATGTTTACTTGTTGGGATATCACAATATATCTTATTTAATTAATGCATCTATATACTTGGTAAAGGGTGGAAGGCTCGGCCTTATGCCTGGTGTTTTGTTCCACTCTTGCCGCCCTAGTTTCCGTCATATCGGTGTTATGTTCCCGGATTTTGCGTCCCTAACGCGGTCGGGTGATTTATGGGACCCCTTGACAGTTCGCTTTGAATAAGACTTTTCCAAAGAAGGCCCAACATTGGTTTTACATTTGCCTCCTAGCCTTTTTCCCTTGGGAGTCGCGCTCTCAAGGGTCATCTTTATTTAACCCCGGCCAATGCTTGTCTAGCGTTGGTCCAAACTAAACCACTTGCGGTGCCGCCCGAGGCAACTTGGGGTATCGTCGGTTGCCGTCGTAGTGTTCATCCGGTCGTGGCTCGAGACGAGATCTGTGCGGCTACTATCGAGGTGTCGGCACGCCGGAGGTCTTCTGGACTTGTTTTATTGCTGTGAAATGTCTTGTAGCCGGATTCGAGACTGATCGGTCTTCCGGGGAGAAGGTCTATTCGCCGTTGATCGCGAGAGCTTATCATGGGCTAAGTTGGGACACCCTGCGGGGTTTTGAACTTTCAAAGCCGTGCCCGTGGTTATGTGGCAGATGGGAATTTGTTAATGTCGGTTGTAGAAAACCCGAAGTTGATCTTAATTAAAATACACCAACCGTAGCGTAACCGTGAGTGTCTCTTTTCGGGTTGATCGAAAGGAGAACACGGTTTCGGGTTATGCTGGCGTAAGTAGGAGTTCGGGATCACTTCTTGATCATAGTTGTTCGACCGTGCTTTGCCTTCTCTCCCGCTCTCTTTTGCGTATGTTAGCCACCATATATGCTAGTCGCTTGCTGCAGCTCCACCTCACTACCCTGTCCTACCTTTAAGCTTAAATAGTCTTGATCTCGCGGGTGTGAGATTGCTGAGTCCCCGTGACTCACAGATACTTCCCAAACCAGTTTGCAGGTGCCGATGAGAACGTGCAGGTGATGGACCCGAGCTCAAGGAGGAGCTCGATGAAGATCTTGTTCTTTGTGTTGTTTCGTTTCATGTCGATCAGTAGTGAAGCCCAGTTGGGACGATCGGGGATCTGTGTAGCATTTGGGGTAGTCTTCTTTATTTTGGTTCCGTAGTCGGACCTTGATTGTATCTGTATGATGTAATGTTTTACTCATGTATTGTGTGAAGTGGCGATTGTAAGCCAACTATGTGTCTCTTTCCCCTTATGTATTACATGGGTTGTGTGAAGATTACCTCACTTGCGACATTGCTTTCAATGCGGTTATGCCTCTAAGTCGTGCTTGACACGTGGGAGATATAGCCGCATCGAGGGCGCTAAGTTGGTATCGAGCCTTCCCGACTTAGGAGCCCCTACTTGATTGTTTGCTTGGCGTTGTTGAGTCTAGAATGGAAAATGTTTTGAGTCTTAGGATTATATATATCGGAGAGTAGGATTCTTTTTACTCCCCAGTCCTTTCGTCGCTCTGGTGAGGTATCCTGACGTAGATTTTTGTCTTTCCTCTCCTCAAATTTCACTAAATTTTTTTTTTTAGGGTCACGTGGGTATCTTGGAATCGTTCGATGGTTTTGTGGCGAGAACATTGTTCTTGGTGCCTCGACATTTAGGGGTTGTGGCGGTGTCCCGGGAGTTGAGCTACGAGGTGTTGTCGTCACAATTTTATCGTTGCGATTCGGAATACCGAGTTTTGCCGACATCGAAATCTCTTTTGTGCAGTTGTTGGTGAGATAACCTGATAGCCCGATCTTGTGGCGAGTCGGGAGTATTGCCATGACTGGTATAACGGATGTTTTTCAAGGTCGAGGTAAGCGATTTCGAGGATTTCTTGGTTATGTGTTGACGGATGGATACAAATGGATCTAGGTATTGTTAGTTTGGGTGATATATTTTGTGTCCCTGTATCCCCAACACCAGAGTGCATAACCAGAAAGTTTCGGGAGTTTATAGGTGGGAATTCTAGTAGCTTACGGGATATTCTTTCCGACGGATGTATGATTTGAGATTGGGGTTCAACGTCTAGTGGTCCGCCCATTCACGGTCGATTCTGATGGTCGCGAGGCGTCTTAAAGAATCCTTGGCTATGCTGATTCGGGGCGTCTTGTTTGTCATTCGTGGCGTCCGCTATCGTCGTGTCCGTGTGGGCCCCACCACGAACACTTTGGGCGAAATCTCTATCATGTGTTTGTTCCGGCTCATTCTTGAAGCCAATCCTTTGTTTTGTTTTGTTTTTGTGGTATTCGAGTTGCTTCGAAGTCAAGTGGTGATTCCATACCTCCTTCTAAATGGTGTTCTCATATTTCTATGTGAATATTAATCCTTCTAGATCATCGAGATCGTCATGTCAATTCTTTTCTCAACCGGTGTGCTTCTCTTCTAGTGGATCCGATCATTTTCAACATCTGCGAGATCAATTCTAAGTTTTCTCAACGGTGTTCGTTTCATCCGACCCAAGTTGTTTTGATTTCCCGCCCTCCCACCCTTTTTCTTCAAGGACTCAAATTTCTTAATCAAGTATCCATTTTTATTGAGTGAAGTTTCTTCATTCTTTTCCTTTAATGTTTTATCCGGTGATTTCTCATGAAGACGCTAAGGAAGTTTCAACCTTATCATTGTTCCATTCTAATTTTCTTCTCCGGCGGACTCAATTCAAGCTTTCGATATTCATCATATTCTTTTCCTCGTTTCTAATGCTTTCTCATGTCGGTGCATCTCTTAATCATTCACCTTCTCGCTATTCAATTGTTCTGGAGTGTTGAAGATATCTCAAAAGATTCTAGTTTCCATTCTCAATTCAATCAAGTTCTTTTGAGGATGCTATCTCATTCAAGCCATTTAATTCTACCGGTGCAATATCTATTTCAAACAATTGTTCAACGGTGGTTCTTTTAAGTGGGCCCTAACCCACAGGTTTTTTTCCCAGGATCTTACCTGACTCTTTTATTTTTCCCGGAGCTATAACCAAATTCTTTTCGAAGTTTGACGTAAGAATGGATTATCATCAGTCTTGATTTTCTCCAAGATCTTCCAAATTCTTTCATCGTTGGTTCAACCTTTCTAATTTTCATTCCGGAGTGCTTCAACAATTCATGGTGGTGTTTCTCGTCGTCATTCTCGAATTTTGAAGACCGAAGAAGAGTTTCTCTTAAATCTCGCTTCTTTCTCTTCAAGATTCATGGTTCTAGCTTCGTGCCATCCTCATAATTGTTTTGATTGTGAGAATTCTTTTAACCCACCCGGAGCATTTCAGGAGTCTTTTCAGTTTGATTCTTCGGAGCCCATCATCTCAGAATTATTCATTCAAGCGTTCAACTCTGGTTTTCCAAATCTCACCGGTGCATCGTCGAAATATCCTCTAATCATTTCATGGTCTCTTCGTTCTAATGTATCTAAATTTTGTCAAGCATCTTTATTCGTTTTACAATTCTTCTCGGTGAATTGTGCCTTTGCTACGTTCATTCTCAATTATTATGGTGGTTTGTTCAAAAGTTCTCTTCCTTCGTTATCATATAGACTCATTCGTCCTTTCCAATCCTACCGGTGGTTCGTTGAAGACCTTCTCAAGTTTGCGCCATATCTATCTTAATCTTTTCTACGGGAATAAGTAGTATGCCAAATCCGTTGCTTGTCATCAATCTAAATTGGTGAAGGATACGCATAACATAATTCTTGTTCTTGTTTCATCCAAGTGATTAACTCCTTCTTTCGGAGTTTGCTCATGATGAATAAATTCTTGATTTCATTTGTTCTTCTTTCTTTCCGGAGTTCCAAGTTTTTCTCGGCTATATCATTTCAAAGCTTCATCTTATCACTGCAAGGCTTCACCTTGTGTTGTCTACTTCTCTTTCTTTTATCATCCTTTTGTTTACCGGAGTTCATCATGGAGGCTCTACATGATGGTTCGTCTAGGATTCTTTTCATTTCTTCAATTGTTCATCAAGATTTATCTCGGAGTTATGATCCGCCAAGCTATACTCAAAATTGAGCATGGTGTTCAACACATGTTTTGTTTTGAGGAGTTCAAGTATTCTTCTTCTTGCATTTCGAAGTGCAATTCGTTCTACCTTATCTCTTGAGGTGGTGTTATGTCATTCTCGACAATTTGAGTTCGTGTTTCATGATTCACATGTTGTCAAGAATGAGGTATTTTAAATCCATCAATCTCTTCATTGGAGTTATCTTGGGGTATTTTTCAACTAAAGCTTTCCCTAAGGATTTTGCTATTTATGGTGCTGGTAAATGACCCAAGTTCTTCATTTGTCCTCCCGGTGAAACAAGTTTCTCGTCTCCTTGTTGATATCAATCCAATCGTTTGTTTCCGTTGGTGGCAGAAGCTCACCTCATAATGTTGAGATGTTTCCATAAGCCCAATACAAGCTTATTCATTTCGTTGTTGGTTTTTCCAACAACTCCGTTCAATTCTTCTTTGCGAGGGTGCTTCCCAAACTCATTTGTGGTAGAAGTTGTCATTTTCTTCTCCATTCCTTTATTCCAACGAACTATCTCCAATTTTTCTTCCGGAGGCATTGTGATGTTGCACTCTTCGACCCATCATCTTCTTTTGTCAAGATCATGTTCTTTTTCTTGCATTATCCGTTTAACCGGAGTGTCTTGTTTTCATTCGAGTTCTCTCATCTTATCAAGTTTTGCCTCCTTCCTTAACCGGAGAGCTGTCTGAAATCTTTCTTACCCCTTGTGCTTTTTTTCAATAGTTCCGGAGGCAGTATGTTGTTGATTTCATCAAGTATCATCCCATCTTCTCAAGTTCATGTTATATTCCTTCCATGTTCAATCGGAGTGCTGCCCGAATTCTTCCTCCCTCATCTTGTTTTAAACGGAGTGGTTTCGAATTCTATCTTGTCCATTAAACTCTTGATTTATGCCTTTTCAACCTTCAAGTTATCGTAATGTTCCTTGTTCCTCTTTTCTAACGGATTGTTTGCAATCTCGTTCATCTTCGTTGTTTTCTTTCTTTCATTTTGCTCAACCTCTCAAGGTTCACGGTTTCACTCGTTTGTCAAAGAAGCAACTTAGTTTTACATCTCATCTTTCCCGTCCTTTTCCCTCCGGTGCCATCCTAGATCTCGGGACGAGATCCTCTCGTAGTGGTGGAGTGTTGTAACACCCCGGATACAATTTTCCATATTCGTAACTCCGACTCTGCCCTTTCCGGAGATGTGATTTATTATTTCCTTCGTGGTTGGGTTTTGTCTGTTGTTTTGCATTTTGCTCTTGTTATGCATTTCATCTCATGGCAGCATCTGCATTTCATCCGCATGTTTTCCAAAACTTGCATCCGTTCGGGTTCCGCCGGTTCTCTCCGTTGTCCGTTCGAGTCCGGATACACTCGCACGCGCCTCGCTGCACCTCCAAATATTATTTTATAAGTGGCAAAATAATGTTCTCGGAATGGGTTGCAACTTGTCATGCGGTCTTATTATAGTGTAGACAGGCCGCTTTGCCAAGTTTCAATCGCATTCGAGTCCATTTGATAGCCCAACCGTTAAACCTACTACCGCGATATAGCCGGTATATTCGTCGGACGTTTTCGGTCTCCGGAAACAGATGCCGGGTTGCTCTGTTCCTTTCTCTTCTCAGCCCGAGGCATTCTACACAGCCCACTAACCCCTCTCTCTCGATCGGATCCGTCGGATCGCGATCGGAGGCCTCGAAAACCCCTCCTAACCCCCCAAACCCTAATTCTGCCTATAAAAGGAAGCCCCCCCTTCCATTTTTGGCCTTCTCTTCCCTCCTCCTCGAAATCAGCGCCCTCCCAATCATCAGCGCCGCCGCCTCCTCCATTTCCGCCGCGGGCCACCTCCTCAGCGCCACTTGTCGCATCGCCATTGGCCCGCGCCGCCACAGCCACCGCCCTCGGCCTCTCCCGCAGCGCCACCTGGCCTCCCTGCGCCCCACTTCGCCGAAGCCCGCGTCAGGCCCATCCGCGGCCCGTCCCTGGGCCTAAGCGGGCCCGAGCCGCCGCTGCGCCCAAGAACTCCCCGCGCCCGAGCCGCCCCGCTCTGCCCGCGCCCGATCCCCTCAGAGCGACCAGCGCCTCGCCGCCCGGTGGCGTCGGTCGGGTCTCCTCCGCCCTTTCGGTTTCTCCTCCTCTCCCTTGCGTTCCCCTCATCTCTAACTTCTCTCTCTCTCTCTCCGTCTTGGTAACATGTGCCATGGAAGCGGCGCCCGAGCTCGCCGGATCTTCACCTCGGCGCCCGCAAACCCGGAGCAGGTTCCCCACCACCGGATCTGGCGGATCCGGTCGTGCCTCGCCTTCCCGCCGGTTCCTTGCCTCCTCGCCGTGCCTCCCGCGCCGCCATTGACCGCTGCCGCCCTGCCTCCCTCGATCCAGAGGGGATTGAGGAAGAGGAGCGCCCGTTCGGGCTGGCCTGGTGCGTAGCGTGGGCGCGCCCCCTCGCTGGCCCATCTCCCGGCGCCAGCCCCAGCCCACCCGGCCTCCCCGAGCCCAGCGCCCCTTCCACCTCTGCGCCACCGACCGGGCCAAAGCCCATGGTGAGATGCCCCCCAGCGCTTTGTTCTGTTGGGCGAGCTACGATTGACCGCTTTCGTTTTTTTTTTTTTACCGTCTGCGAATTTGTCTAATTTATCCAGAATTACAGTTTCTGATTGGACCCTAAACTTCATGCATTTAATAACTTCACAACCGTGCATCGGATTAAAATAATTTATATATGTAAAATGCTTAGTTTTCATCTAGTTTAATAATATGCCATTTTCATCTATGTTTAAAATGTTTAGCTTGCTGTTTATTTAACTTTGCTAATATGCCATGTTAAAATGCTTTATTTCATAACTAAATAACCGTAACTCGGAATTAAATGTTCTTTATATGTAAATGGGGTGGAAAAATTCCTAGATTAACATGGTCCACTTTATTTTGCTGTTTAACAACATTAAAATTGTGTTTAGGGCAGAACAGTACCGAAACTAAAATATTGCTCATGGGGATTTTCCGAATTGTTGTTTCTTATTTCGGCCTCATTTAAACTTGCCTAAATAGCTAGTTTAATTATGCTCCACCTCTTGCCATGTTTAACAACATTTAATATTGTTGTGTACCTAATCGGGAGAGAACTAAATAAGTGTTGTGGTGTTCCGTCAATATGCACCTCGTTGCATATTGAGCTCCACTTAATTTGTAGTGTTGTTTGTGCATTTTGCCATGCCATGCATATTTAAACCGGACATGCATCATACTTGTTTGTGCATCATGCCATGTTTATGTGATGGTTGTTTACTATGATATTTGTTTCTTTCCGGGTTGCTTCTCTCGTTAGCTTCGGTTCCGTTCCGGAGTTGTGAGGATTCTTTCGACCTCGTCCATTTGTCTTCTTCATGGATT
This sequence comes from Aegilops longissima, assembly GCA_021605205.1. Lineage (NCBI taxonomy): Eukaryota > Viridiplantae > Streptophyta > Magnoliopsida > Poales > Poaceae > Aegilops > Aegilops longissima. Next base: position 576,733,081 of record CM038681.1, read on the forward strand.
CGTTCTTCTTCCTTGCGGGATTTCAGGCAAGATGACCATACCCTCGAAATCACTTCTATCTTTGCTTGCTAGATGCTCGCTCTTTTGCTATGCCTATGCTACGATGCCTACCACTTGCTGTATCATGCCACCCACATTGCCATGTCAAACCTCTAACCATCCTTTCCTAGCAAACCGTTGTTTGGCTATGTTACCGCTTTGCTCAGCCCCTCTTATAGCGTTGTTAGTTGCAGGTGAAGTTGAAGTTTGTTCCTTGTTGGAACATGGAGATGTTGTTCCTTGTTGGAACATGTTTACTTGTTGGGATATCACAATATATCTTATTTAATTAATGCATCTATATACTTGGTAAAGGGTGGAAGGCTCGGCCTTATGCAGGTGTTTTGTTCCACTCTTGCCGCCCTAGTTTCCGTCATATCGGTGTTATGTTCCCGGATTTTGCGTCCCTAACGCGGTCGGGTGATTTATGGGACCCCTTGACAGTTCGCTTTGAATAAGACTTTTCGGCAAGGCCCAACATTGGTTTTACATTTGCCTCCTAGCCTTTTTCCCTTGGGAGTCGCGCTCTCAAGGGTCATCTTTATTAACCCCGGGCCAATGCTTGTCTAGCGTTGGTCCAAACTAAACCACTTGCGGTGCCGCCCGAGGCAACTTGGGGTATCGTCGGTTGCCGTCGTAGTGTTCATCCGGTCGTGGCACGAGGCGAGATCTGCGGCTACTATCGAGGTGTCGGCACGCCGGAGGTCTTCTGGACTTGTTTTATTGCTGTGAAATGTCTTGTGGCCGGATTCGAGACTGATCGGTCTTCCGGGAGAAGGTCTATTCCTTCGTTGATCGCGAGAGCTTATCATGGGCTAAGTTGGGACACCCTGCAGGGTTTTGAACTTTCGAAAGCCGTGCCCGCGTTATGTGGCAGATGGGAATTTGTTAATGTCGGTTGTAGAAAACCGAAGTTGATCTTAATTAAAATACACCAACCGTGTGCGTAACCGTGAGTGTCTCTTTTGGGGTTGATCGAAAGGAGAACACGGTTTCGGGTTATGCTGGCGTAAGTAGGAGTTCAGGATCACTTCTTGATCATAGTTGTTCGACCGTGCTTTGCCTTCTCTCCCCGCTCTCTTTTGCGTATGTTAGCCACCATATATGCTAGTCGCTTGCTGCAGCTCCACCTCACTACCCTGTCCTACCTTTAAGCTTAAATAGTCTTGATCTCGCGGGTGTGAGATTGCTGAGTCCCCGTGACTCACAGATACTTCCCAAACCAGTTTGCAGGTGCCGATGAGAACGTGCAGGTGATGGACCCGAGCTCAAGGAGGAGCTCGATGAAGATCTTGTTCTTTGTGTTGTTTCGTTTCATGTCGATCAGTAGTGGAGCCCAGTTGGGACGATCGGGGATCTGTGTAGCATTTGGGGTAGTCTTCTTTATTTTGGTTCCGTAGTCGGACCTTGATTGTATCTGTATGATGTAATGTTTTACTCATGTATTGTGTGAAGTGGCGATTGTAAGCCAACTATGTGTCTCTTTCCCCTTATGTATTACATGGGTTGTGTGAAGATTACCTCACTTGCGACATTGCTTTCAATGCGGTTATGCCTCTAAGTCGTGCTTCGACACGTGGGAGATATAGCCGCATCGAGGGCGTTACAACCGACCCGCTACTCCAATCAGCGACGCCCGGCTTCCCGCCTCGGCGTTAAGTCCCATGCCCTCCGTATCTGCCACCTACCCTCCTTGAAGCATGGGGGACACGTGGTGGGTGGGCCGGAATTAAGAAGCAAGTGGAACGACCATTTCCACCCCGTGATCGTGGGGAACGGGCGCCATCAAGGCCACGACCCGAGTCCACTTTGTAAATGAGCCGCGCCCCTGCGGCTTCCTCTTTTTTATGGGGAAGACGCGGGCCGCCTCTTTAATATTCACCACACGATGACGCAAGCGTGTTGCGACTGTTCCACGCACGACCCCCACGTCCCGCACTCAATGCAAATCATGGGGAAGCGCAACTGGTAAAGGAGTTACCGTGGTTAACACTCTGCCACGCTTGCCCGCGCACCGTTCTGGGCCTAGCCCAACAACGCTTCACACTCATGTATGGCCCAGGCCCGGGGGCTCCGGTCGGTGTGCAAAAGTAGGGGCCTTTCTGTACCCCTTAACTTGTGCACGGGCAGTCATAGCCACACGTGCGGCCATGCTTGGCGGGGCAGAGGAAGGAAAGGAACGAGACTGCCAAGACAGCACTCAAGCCAGAGGCATGAAGAGCAAAGGGGCGAGATGGACTTCCCTCGCCAAGGCCCTTGCCGGTGCGGCCTACGTAGCCCCGGCAAGAGCCTTGCTGGGACGACTTGCCCAACACCAACAAGGCCGCCACCCTTGAGCCTGAGAATTCTAACACCATCGACAACGTCAAGACTAAGGCTCAAGAGCGCCCGCGTGGTGGCATGTAGACCTTTTGTGAAGACCAAAGGCCTGCGAGTCTAGATAGGAACCAGAAGACGAAGATCCCCAGCAAGATCCTTGTCGGGGACGGATGAAGACCCCCAGAAAGATCCTTGCCGGGGACGGCCGAAGATCCCCAGAAGGATCCTTGCCGGGGACGCCTGCGAGACCCCGTCAAGACCCTTGCCGGGGGCATCTGCGGGGCCACTGCTAGGCCCGCACCCACCGACGTTTCGCTGGCCCATGGCCGTCCGACGTGGCAACCAGCCCGCCAACTAGGCAAGCGCCTACGTGGCAGCATGCAGCTTCTAGGCCAACTAGTCAAGCACCTGCGTGGTGGCATGCAGATATTCATGAAGACCCTGTCACTGCACCAGCACAGCAGCCAGCCAGCCAGCATGGCGCTGCATGCCTCGTCAACTTGCACGCGCGTCGAAGCAAGGCGAGGCGGTGACAGACGGAACGAGCTCTGCTTCCGTCCCCGATAAAGCAAGAGTGCACGTAGGCAGCGCATTAAATGCATTTGTCCTACGGTGTGAGGCGATAGACTTGTAACACTGTAGATACTTTCCACCTCCTGTGTGCCACTGTGGCGACCACGTTGACATATAAAAGGAGGCCCGAGGTGTATTGTGGAAGGATTCAGAATTTTTCGACTTGGCATGCACCGCAGCTAGTTCAAGAGCTCAAGAACAGTAAATACACAGACAAGCAGGACTAGGGTATTACGCATCTCTGCGGCCCGAACATGGGTAAAAATCCCCTCGCGCTGATCGCTAGACCTGCTGTTTGCACAGATCTCTCGCCCCGCCAACCGTAGAAGGGATCCTCATGATCCCATAGGTGTCGTTTTCCCCGACAAGACCGAAAGGTCGAATGCGAGTCATATAGTAGATACGATCAACATAGAGATGTTCACCATTGATGACTACCCCATTTCACGTGATGATCGGACATGGGTTAGTTGATTTGGATCATGTATCACTTAAATAACTTGTGGGATGTTAATTGAAGTGGTATTTCATTAGTAATTTGATTAATTGAACTTAAATTTATCATGAACTTAGTCTTAATGGTTTTGCATATCTATGTTGTAGATCAATAGCTTGCGATATAGTTCCCCTATTTTGATATGTTCCTAGAGAAAGCTAAGTTGAAAGATGTTGGTAGCAAAAATGCCGACTAGGTCCGTGATCTGAGGATTATCCTCATTGCTGCACAGAAGAATTATGTCCTTGATGCACCGCTAGGTGACAGACCTGTTGCAGGAGCTGATGCAGACGTTATGAACATTTGACAAGTTCGATATGATGACTACTTGATAGTTTAGTGCACCATGCTTTACGGCTTAGAATCGGGGCTTCAAAGATGTTTTAAATGCCATGGAACATATGAGATGTTCCAAGAGCTGAAATTGGTATTTCATACTTATGCCCGTGTTGAGAGGTATGAGACCTCTGACAAATACTTTGCCTACAATATGGAGGAGAATAGCTCAGCCAGTGAGCATGTACTCAGAATGTCTGGGTACTACAATTGCTTGAATCAAGTGGGAGTTAATCTTCCAGATAAGATGGTGATTGACAGAGTTATCTAGTAACTATCACCAAGCTACTCGAACTTCGTGATGAACTATAATATGCAAGGGATGACGAAAATGATTCCCGAGCTCTTCCCGATGCTGAAATCAGCGAAGGTAGAAATCAAGAAAGAGCATCAAGTGTTGATGGTTAACAAAGAACACTAGTTTCAAGAAAAAGGGCTAGGGAAAGAAAGGGAGCTTCAAAAAGGATGGCAAGCAAGTTGTCGCTCCCATGAAGAAGCCCAAAGCTGGACTCAAGCCTGAAACTGCGTGCTTCTATTGCAAAGAAAATGGTCATTGGAAGCGGAACTGCCCCAAACACTTGGAGGATAAGAAGGATGGCAAAGTGAACAAAAGTATATTTTGATATACATGTTATTGATGTGTACCTTACTAGTGTTCGTAGTAACCCCAGGGTATTTGATACCGGTTCACTTGTTAAGATTAGTAACTTGAAACAGGAGTTGCAGAATAAACAGAGACTAGTTAAGGGCGAGGTGACGATGTGTGTTGGAAATGATTATGAGGTTGATACGATCACCATCGCACACTCCCTCTACCTTCGGGATTAGTGTTGAACCTAAATAAATGTTATTTGGTGTTTGCGTTGAGCATGAATATGATTTGATCATGGTTATTGCAATACGGTTATTCATTTAAGTCAGAGAATAATTGTTGTTCTATTTTGCATGAATAAAACATTCTATGGTCACACACACACAATGTAAATGGTTTATTGAATCTCGATCGTAGTGACACACATATTCATAATATTGATGCCAAAAGATGCAAAGTTGATAATGATAGTGCAACTTATTTGTGGCACTGCCGTTTAGGTCATATTGGTGTAAAGCGCATGAAGAAACTCCATGCTGATGGACTTTTGGAATCACTTCATTATGAATCATTTGATACTTGCGAACCATGCCTTATGGGCAAGATGACTAAAACTCCGTTCTCCAAAACAATGGAGCGAGCTAATGACATATTGGAAATAATACATACCGATGTATGTGGTCCAATGAGTGTTGAAGCCCGCGGCGGGTATCATTATTTTCTGATCTTCACAGATGATTTGAGTAGGTATGGGTAAATCTACTTAATGAAGCACAAGTCTGAAACATTTGAAAAGTTCAAACAATTTCTGAGTGAAGTGGAGAATCATGGTAACAAGAAAATAAAGTTACTACGATCTGATCTTGGAGGCGAATATTTGAGTTACGAGTTTGACCTTCATCTAAAAAACCGTGGAACACCACAGCGTAATGGTGTGTCCGAACATCGTAAATGTACTTTATTGGATATTGTGCGTTCTATGATGTCTCTTACCAATTTACCACTATCGTTTTGGGGTTATGCATTAGAGACAACCGCATTCACGTTAAATAGTGCACCGTCTAAATCCGTTGAGATGACACTGTATGAACTGTGGTTTGGCAAGAAACCTAAGCTATCATTTCTTAAAAGTTTGGGGATGCGACGCTTATGTCAAAAGGCTTCTGCCTAATAACCCAAAGCGGAGAAGTGCGTCTTCATAGGATACCCTAAGGAAAATATTAGGTGCACATTCTACTACAGATCCGAAGGCAAGATCTTTGTTGCTAACAATGGGTCGTTTCTGGAGAAGGAGTTTTCTCTCGAAAGAAATGAGTGGGAGGAAAGTAGAACTTGATGAGGTAGTTATACCTTCTTTCAAATTGGTAAGTAGCACATCAGAGAAAACTGTTCCCAAGATGCCTACACCAACTAGAGAGGAAGTTAATGATGATGATCATGAAACTCCAGATCAAGTTACTAAAGAACTTAGTAGGTCGACCAGAACACATTCCGCACCAGAGTGGTACGGTAATCCTGTCCTGGAAGTCATGTTATTAGACCACGACGAACCTATGACCTATGAAGAAGCTATGATGAGCCAAGATTCCATCAGATGGCTTGAGGCCATGAAATCTGAGATAGGATCCATGTATGAGAACAAAGTGTGGACTTTGGTGGACTTGCCCGATGATCGGCAAGGCCATTGAGAATGAATGTATCTTCAAGAAGAAGACTAACGCTGATAGTAATGTCACTATCTACAAAGCTTGACTTGTCGCAAAAGGTTTTCAACAAGTTCAAGGAGTTGACTACGATTAGACTTTCTGACCCGTAGCGATGCTTAAGTCTATCTGAATCATGTTAGCAATTGCCACATTTTATGATTATGAAATCTAGCAAATGGATGTCAAAACTGCATTCCTTAATTGATATCTCAAAGAAGAGTTGTATATGATGCAACTAGAAGGTTTTGTCGATCCTAAAGATGCTAACAAAGTGTGCAATCTCCAGCGATCCATCTATGTACTGGTGCAAGCATCACGGAGTTGGAATATACGCTTTGATGAGGTGATCAAAGCATATGGTTTTATACAGACTTGCGGTAAAGCATGTATTTACAAAGAAAGTGAGTGGTGATACGTCTCCAATGTATCTATAATTTTTTATTGTTCCATGTTGTTTTATTAACTTTCTTGGATGTTTTATAACCATTTTATAGTCATTTTATATCATTTTTTTGGTAATAACCTATTGACATAGTTCAAAGTGCCAGTTGATGTTTTCCCATGTTTTTTACATCGCAGAAAATCAATATCAAATGGAGTCCAAATGCCACGAAACTTCATGGAGATTTTTTATGGACCAGAAGGAAGATATTGGGCCCTAGTTGCACCTGGGGGGGAGCCCGAGGAGGGGACAACCACCAGCGCGCGCCAGGAGGCCCAGGCGCGCCCTGGTGGGTTGTGACCACCTCCAGTGCCCCCTAGACCGCCTCTTTGCTCCATAAATACCCCAAAAATACCAGAACCCTAGGGAAGTCGACGAAATATTCATCCAGCCGCCGCAGAGTCTAGAACCACCAGATCCAATCTAGACACCATCTCGGATGGGGTTCACCACCTCCATTGGTGCTTCTCCGATGATGCGTGAGTAGTTCTTTGTAGACCTTCGGGTCCGTAGTTAGTATCTAGATGGCTTTCTCTCTCTCGCTGAATTCTCAATACAATTATCTCCTGGAGATCCATATGATGTAACTCTTTTTCCAGTGTGTTCGTTGGGATCTGATGAACTTTGAGTTTATGATCAGTCATATCTTTTTATATCCATGAAAGTTATTTGAGTTTCTTTGATCTCATATATGCATGATCTCTTATAGCCTCGTATTTCTTCTCCGATATTTGGGTTTTGTTTGGCCAACTTGATCTATTTATCTTGCAGTGGGAAGAGGTGACCGGTAGTGGGTTCGATCTTACGGTGCTTGATCCCAGTGATAGAAAGGGAAACAACACGTATGTATCGTTGCTACTAAGGATAAAAAGATGGGATCTATATCTATGCAATAGATAAATGGATCTTGTCTACATCATGTCATTGTTCTTATTGCATTACTCCGTTTTTCCATGAACATAATACACTAGATGCATGCTGGATAGCGTTCGATGTGTGGAGTAATAGTAGTAGATGCAGGCAGGAGTCGGTCTACTAATCTTGGACGTGATGCCTATGTAATGATCATTGCCTGGATATCGTCATAATTAGTTGAGGTTCTATCAATTGCCCAACAGTAATTTGTTAACCCACCGTTTGCTATCTTTCTCGAGAGAAGCCACTAGTGAAACCTACGGCCTCCGGGCCTTCTTTCTCATATATTTGCTTGCGATCTACTTTTCCTTTGCATTTCTATTCAGATTTATTAAACCAAAAATTCAAAAATATTTTTTTGCACTTTATTTTATCTATGATCTATTATTTCAATCTATTAAAAAAATTTGGCATCATTACCCGAAAGGGATTGACAACACCTTTAACACGTCGGGTTGCGAGGTGTTGTTATTTCTGTGCAAGTGTTGTTTACGTTGTGTTGCTTGGTCCTCCTACTGGTTCGATAACCTTGGTTTCATCACTGAGGGAAATACCTACCTTCGCTGTGCTACATCATCCCTTCCTCTTCGGGGAAATACCGACGTAGTCCTAGCAGACAGGAGCTTTCTGGCGCTATAGTCAGGGAGCAATCAAAAGGAATTTCTGGCGCCGTTGTCGGGGAAGATCTTCAACATAACCAGGTCCCTAATCACAAATCTCATCTCCTTGCAATTTACATTATTTTCCATTTGCCTCTCGTTTTCCTCTCCCCCACTTCACAAACTTTGCCGTTTTATTCGCCTCTCTTTTTCCGTTCGCTGTTTTCTCGCCGGATCTATATTTGCATGCATTCTTGTTTGCCGTTATGGATAGCTCTTCCTCTATTGCTTGCACTCCCGAGGACGAGGTCCTCAACTTTAAACAAAGGGGAGTAGAAAATTTAAAAGATTCTTGGTATAGAATTTGCAATGCTCATAATAAATCTATCTGTAAGCAATCTACCGTTGTGCTTCTGCGTTGTTTTTATGTTGGCATCACCACTTGGTATAGATTCGTCCTCGATACGATTACCGGTGGAAATTTCTTAATGAGTCCTCCTTTTGATGCTCTTAATTCTATGGGAAATTTAGTGGGCTCACCACCTCTTATGGTTAATGAAACAATTTTGGCTCTTGAGCATGTTATGGAAAGACTAGATGCTATCGGAAAGAAAATGCTCACCGAAGATCATATGGAAATTATACATAAAAAGATGCATAATTTTGCTACTAATCTTGGGTTAAAAGCGGGCGATATTTTTAAGTTGTTAAAAGAGAGGGGTACCTTAATCGATGAAAGAATAGAAGAAAGTCCGTCTCGGATCGATAAATTGGAAAAATCTTTAGTAATCTAAGCACGGCTTTTACTACCACTAAAATTATTGAGGAAACTCCCGTAAAGAGTAGGAGATCTAGGAACAGGGGTGCATCTTCTAGTAATAATGATAAGGGAGACCTTAAGATGATTGGCATCCATCCGGACTTTGTTGAAGTGATAAGAGATCCTTTTTGTAAGAATGAAATATTTAAATTTACTCCAAGGAGCATTGCTATTGAAGGTCTTTATGCTAAATCCTTTAAGGAGTCTAAGTGTTTGATTGAAGAGTTGGACAAGGATGACAAAACTTAGATCCTTGCTTTATGCCTAGCTAAGGGCGTAAAACTATAGCGCTTGTTGGGAGGCAACCCAACGAATAAATTTATTTTTTGCTTTTCGCTTTCTATTCTTGTGTGTTTACACAATTATTCTACTGTTATTATTGTGTTTTTTGTGTTTTAATTAGTGTTTGTGCCAAGTAAAGCCTTTAGGATCTTCTTGTGTGATAGTTGTTTGATCTTGCTGAAAAAGACAGAAACTTTGCGCTCACGAAATTAATTTTCATAACTTACAGAAAAGTCCTTTTGCCCTGATTCTTTTTTCAGAAGATTAATATACAAATTACCCTGGTCGTCCTAATTTGGTACAATTTTTGGAGTTCTAGAAGTATTCTAACAAATCAGATATCTACAGACTGTTCTGTTTTGACAGATTCTGTTTTCTTTGTGTTGTGTGCTTATTTTGATGGCTCTATGGTTTTCTTTGATGAGTTTTTGCCATAGAAAAATTGGAATCCAGTAGATATAATACAAAAACAAAATAAGAATTGGTTTGACACAGCACTTATAGTAGTGATTTATTTTTCTTACACTAACGGATCTCACGAAGGTTTTGTTGAGTTTTGTGTGATTGAAGTTTTCAAGTTTTGGGTTATCTTATGATGGATGAAGGAAGGATGGAAGAGCCTAAGCTTGGGGATGCCCCGGCATCCCAAGCTATTATCCAAGAATGAGCAACCAACTAAGCTTGGGGATGCTCCCGAGTGGCATCCCCTCTTTCTTCTAAGGACCATCGGTATTTTACTCGAGGCTATATTTTTATTATTCACATGATATGTGTTTTGCTTGGAGCGTCTTGTATGATATGTGTCTTTGCTTGTTTTATTTTGTGTTTTAAGTCATCAATACTTGCTGGACATACCTATTTGAGAGAGCCAAAATCATTTCATGACTTGTTAGAATTGCTCTCTATGCTTCACTTAAATTTTTTTATGAGCAATGGACTTGCTCTAGTGCTTCACTTATATCTTTTTGAGCACGGTGTGCTTAGTATATTTGAAGAAATGATCTCTTGCTTCACATAGATTTATTTGAGATTTAGTAAAATTTTGAAGAAATTCTCTCTTGCTTCACTTAAATTATTTTGAGAGAAAGAAAATTTGTTATGCTCATGATCTTCACTTATATTTGTTTGAGCTTATGAAAAGCAACACATGAAAATTAGTTCCAAAGTGATAGATATCCAAGAAGGATAAATAAAAAGAAAAAAAATGTGTCATGAAGATCATGGGACAAAATAAACTTGATTCTTAGTAATAGTTTTGAGATATGATGATGTGATATGTGAGTTATGTTGATGAGTAATTGTTCTCTAGTAAGAATATTGGTGTTAAGGTTTGTGATTCCCTATGCATGCACGAAAGTCAAAAATCATGCAATGAAAATTATATCCTACTTGTGGTGCATTATTCGGTGTTAATTATGCTTAATGCTTATGAAATTATTCGTTTCTTGGTTGGTCGCTTCTCAATATTTTTGCTAGCCTTCATTTTGCACCAAGTATGATCTCTACTTGTGCATCCAAAATCCTTTAAACCAGTTTTGCCACATGAGTCCACTATATCTACCTATATGCGGTATTCTTTTGCCGTTCTAAGAAAATTTGCATGTGCCATATCTAATTTTCAAAATAAACTTGTCTTTTGTGTGTTTATTTCGCTCGCGGAACGGTAACGGGTGGCTAATATTTTCCATGTTGGATTTGTTATTCTCTAGATGAGTGTTTATTCACTTGTCATTGCACGAGAGTAAGGCAAAGGTCTTAGGGATGGCCAGTCCCGAAATGCAAAAATGAATTTACTTTATGTTTTCAAATATAAATTCCTTGGAAAGTGTTGGTATGGAGGGCACCCGTGGATACGGTTAGCCATGGAAAGTGAAAGAATGGTGGAAAAAGGAATAAACTTTATTTTTCTTTTTGGGAACCGCCTACGGCATATCTAGCATGGAAAGTGTCGGGAACTCTAAGTCGTTTCCATTGGTGGGATGAATACACCTCCCAAAATGTTTTTATCTTTAATTTTTTTGCTTTGAGCTCTGGAACCTCTACAAATCCCTACTTCCCACTGTGAAGGGCCTTTCTTTTACTTTATGCAATTTTTATTTTGAATTTGAGTCTCCATGTTCTCTCATAAAAGCACCAACTAAGAGGCAATATGATCATGCTTAAGTATTGGGTGTAGTTAATATTCGAGTGTGTTTCATGAATGGATCAATGTTTGAGCATGATGGGCTAGGTATAACTTGTTTTAGCGTTGATATTTTGAATGACATGGTTGCTTGTTGATATGCTTGAGTATCTAAATTATTATGTCAAAACTAGATTATTGTTTTGAATCACATAAAAGTCCAAATGTCCATGCTATAAAGAAAAGAATATGATATGACATGATAAACAACACTCCACATCAAAAATTATGTTTTTATCACTTACTTACTCGAGGACGAGCAGGAGTTAAGCTTGGGGATGTTGATATGTCTCCAACGTATCTAGAATTTTTTATTGTTCCATGCTGTTTTATTATCATTCTTGGATGTTTTATAATCATTTTATAGTCATTTTATATCATTTTTGGTACTAACCTATTGACATAGTGCCAAGTGCCAGTTGTTGTTTTTTCCTTTTTTTTTACATCGCAGAAAATCAATATCAAACGGAGTCCAAATGCCACGAAACTTCACGGAGATTTTTGATGGACCAGAAGGAAGATATTGAGCCCTGATTACATCTGTGGGGAGTCCCGAAGAGGGGACAACCCACCAGGGCGCGCCAGGAGGCCCAGGCGCACCCTGGTGGGGTGTGCCCTACTCGGGTGCCCCCCCCCCCCCGGACCGCCTCTTTGCTATATAAATACCCCAAAAGTACCAGAACCCTAGGGGAGTCGACGAAATATTCATCCAGCCGCCGCAGAGTCCAGAACCACCAGATCCAATCTAGAAACCGTCTCGGATGGGGTTCACCACCTCCATTGGTGCCTCTCTGATGATGCGTGAGTAGTTCTTTGTAGTACTTCGGGTCCATAGTTAGTATCTAGATGGCTTTCTCTCTCGCTGAATGCTCAATACAATGGTCTCTTGGAGATCCATATGATGTAACTCTTTTTGCGGTGTGTTTGTTGGGATCTTATGAACTTTGAGTTTATGACCAGTTATATCTTTTTATATCCATGAAAGTTATTTGAGTTTCTTTGATCTCTTATAGCCTCGTATTTCTTCTCCGATATTTGGGTTTTGTTTGGCCAACTTGATCTATTTATCTTGCAGTGGGAAGAGGTAACCGGTAGTGGGTTCGATCTTACGGTGCTTGATCCCAGTGATAGAAAGGGAAACAACACGTATGTATCGTTGCTACTAAGGATAAAAAGATGGGATCTATATCTATGCAATAGATAAATGGATCTTGTCTACATCATGTCATTGTTCTTATTGCATTACTCCGTTTTTCCATGAACATAATACACTAGATGCATGCTGGATAGCGGTCGATGTGTGGAGTAATAGTAGTAGATGTAGGCAGGAGTCAGTCTACTCTTCTTGGACGTGATGCCCATGTAATGATCATTGCCTGGATATCATCATAATTATTTGAGGTTCTATCAATTTCCCAACAGTAATTTGTTTACCCACCATTTGCTATCTTTCTCGAGAGAAGCCACTAGTGAAACCTACGGCCCCCAGGTCTTCTTTCTCATACATTTGCTTGCGATCTACTTTTCATTTGCATTTTTATTCAGGTCTATTAAACCAAAAATACAAAAATATTTTTCTGCACTTTATTTTATTTACTACTTATTATTTCAATCTATTACAATTTTTTGGCATCGTTACCCGAAAGGGATTGGCAACCCCTTTAACACGTCGGGTTGTGAGGTGTTGTTATTTGTGTGAAGGTGCTTTTTACGTTGTGTTGCTTGGTCCTCCTACTGGTTCGATAATTTGGTTTCATCACTGAGGGAAATACCTACTTTCGCTGTGCTACATCATCCCTTCCTCTTTGGGGAAATACCGACGCAGTCCTAGCAGACAGGAGCTTTCTGGCGCAATAGTCAGGGAGCAATCAAGTGGGAGCTTTGTAGCATTTCTAATATTATATGTGGAGGACATATTATTGATTGGAAATGATATAGAATTTCTGGATAGCATAAAAGGATACTTGAATAAGAGTTTTTCAATGAAAGACCTCGGTGAAGCTAGCTACTTACATATTAGGCATCAAGATCTGCAATGATAGATCGAGACACTTAATAGGACTTTCACAAAGTACATACCTTGGCAAAGTTTTGAAGAAGTTCAAAATAGATCAGTCAAAGAAAGTGTTCTTGCATGTGTTGCAAGGTGTAAAGTTGAGTAAGACTCAAAGCTCGACCACGGAAAAAGATAGAGAGAGAGAGAGAGAGAGAGAGAGAGAGAGAGAGAGAGAGAGAGAATGAAACTCATTCCCTATGCCTCAGCCATAGGTTCTATAAAATATGTCATTATGTGTACCATACCTATTATGTGTCTTTCCATGAGTTTGGTGAGAGGTACAATAGTGATCCAGGAGTAGATCACTAGACAACGGTCAAAATTATCCATAGAGGACTAAGGAAATATTTCTCGATTATGGAGGTGATAAAGAGTTCGTCATAAAGAGTTACGTTGCTGCAAGCTTTGACACCAATTCAGATGACTCTAAGTCTTAATCTGGATACATATTGAAAGTGTGAGCAATTAACTAGAGTAGCTCCATGCAGAGCATTGTAGACATAGAAATTTGCAAAATACATATGGATCTGAGTGTGACAGACCCGTTGACTAAACTTCTCTCACAAGAAAAACATTATCACACCTTAGTACTCTTTGGGTGTTAATCACATGGAGATGTGAACTAGATTATTGACTCTAGTAAACTCTTTGGGTATTGGTCACATGGCGATGTGAACTATGGGTGTTAATCACATGGTGGTGTGAACTATATTATTGACTCTAGTGCAAGTGGGAGACTGAAGGAAATATGCCCTAGAGGCAATAATAAGGTTATTTTATATTTCCTTATTAATGATAAAGGTTTATTATTCATGCTAGAATTGTATTGATCGGAAACCTAAATACATGTGTGAATACATAAAAAAATATCGTGTCCCTAGTAAGCCTCTACAAGACTAGCTCATTGAACAAAGATGGTTAAGGTTTCCTAACCATGGACATGTGTTTGAAGGAAATATGCCTAGAGGCAATAATAAAGTTGTTATTTATATTTCCTTATATCATGATAAATGTTTATTATTCATGCTAGAATTGTATTAACTGGAAACTTGATACATGTGGGAATACATAGACAAAACAAAATGTCCCTAGTATGTCTCTACAAGACTAGCTCGTTAATCAAAGATGGTTAAGTTTCCTGGCCATACACATGTGTTGTCATTTCATGAACGGGATCACATCATTAGGAGAATGATGTGATGGACAAGACCCATCCGTTAGCTTAGCATTATGATCGTTAAGTTTTATTGCTATTGCTTCCTTCATGCTTATACATATTCCTCTAACTATGAGATTATGTAACTGCCGAATACCGGAGGAACACCTCGTGTGCTATCAAATGTCACAACGTAACTGGGTGATTATGAAGATGCTCTACAGGTGTCTCCGAAGGTGTTTGTTGGGTTGGCATAGATCAAGATTAGGATTTGTAGCTCCGTATATCGGTGAGGTATCTCTAGGCCCTCTCGATAATGCACATCACTATAAGCCTTGCAAGCAATGTGACTAATGAGTTAGTTATGGGATGATGCATTACGGAACGAGTAAAGAGACTTGCCGGTAACGAGATTGAACTAGGTATGAGGATACCGACGATCGAATCTCCGGCAAGTAACATACCGATGACAAAGGGAATTACGTATTGTTCTTGCGGTTTGACTGATAAATATCTTCATAGAATATGTAGGAACCAATATGATCATATAGGTTCCGCTATTGGTTATTGACCGGAGATGTGTCTCGGTCATGTCTACATAGTTCTCGAACCCGTAGGGTCTGCATGCTTAACGTTCGAGGACGATTTGTATTATGAGTTATGTGTTTTGGTGACTGAAGATTGTTCGGAGTTCCGGATAAGATCACGAACATGACAAGGAGTCTTGAAATGGTCGAGAGGTAAAGATTGATATATTGGAAGATGGTATTCAGACACCGGAATGGTTTGAGTGGTTGGGTATTTTTCCGAGTACCGAGGGTTCTGGACCCCAGAAGTCATGGGCCTCATGGGCCATGGGAGAGAGGACAACCCTGGCGGTGGCGCCCCCATGGGAGTCTGAATTGGACTAGGGAGGCGGCACCCCTCCTCTCCTACCCCCTCTCCCTTTCCCCCTTTCCCACACCGGAAAAGGAAAGGGGAATCCTACTAGGACTGGGAGTCCTAGTAGGACTCCCTCCTTGGCGCGCACCTCTAGGCCGGCCGCCTCCTCCCCTCCTTCTTTATATATGGGGGCAGGGGGACACCCCAAAGAACAACAGTTATTATTTTAGCCATGTGCGGTGCCCCCCTCCATAGTTTACTCCTCCGGTCATAGCGTCATAGTGCTTAGGCGAAGCCCTGCACGGATCACATCACCATCACCGTCACCATGCCGTCGTGCTGGCGAAACTCTCCCTCAACCCTTTGCTGGATCATGAGTTTGAGGGACGTCATCGAGCAGAACGTGTTCTGAACTCGAAGGTGCCGTACGTTCGGTACTTGACCGGTTGGATCGTGAAGATGTTCGACTACATCAACCGTGTTAACCTAACGCTTCCACTTTCGGTCTACAAGGGTACGTAGACACACTCTCCCCCTCTCGTTGCTATGCATCTCCTAGATAGATCTTGCGTGATCGTAGGAATTTTTTTGCAACTGCATGCTACGTTCCCCAATAGTGGTATAAAAGACAGGTCTATGCGTGGATGATATGCACGAGTAGAACACAAAGAGTTGTGGGCGATAATAGTCATACTGCTTACCACAAACATCTTACTTTGATTCAGCGGTATTGTTGGAAGCGGCCCGGACCAACCTTACATGACCACGTTCATGAGACTGGTTCCACCGACAGACATGCAAATTGTTTTGCATAAAGTTTGCTCACGGGTATCTGTTTCTCCAACTTTAGTTGAATCGATTTGACTACGGCCGGTCCTTGTTGAAGGTTAAAATAGCACACTTGACAAAAAATCGTTGTGGTTTTGATGCGTAGGTAAGGACGGTTCTTGCTAGAAGCCCGTAGCAGCCACGTAAAACTTGCAACAACAAAGAAGAGGACGTCTAACTTGTTTTTATCACTATGCGGTAGCGATAGTTGTAGAAGCAATAGTTGGTGAGACGACTACGACGCTATGATGGAGATCAAGGTGTCAAGCCGGCGACGATGGAGATCATGACGGTGCTTTGGAGATGGAGATCAAAGGCACAAGATGATGATGGCCATATCATGTCACGTATTTTGATTGCATGTGATGTTTATCTTTTATGCATCTTATTTTGCTTAGTACGGCGATAGCATTATAAGATGATCCCTCACTAAATTTCAAGGTATAAGTGTTCTCCCTGAGTATGCACCGTTGCTACAGTTCATCGTGCCGAGACACCACGTGATGATCGGGTGTGACAAGCTCTACGTTCACATACAACGGGTGTAAGACAGTTTTGCACGTGTAGAACACTCAGGTTAAACTTGACGAGCCTAGAATATGCAGATATGGCCTTGGAACACTGAGACCGAAAGGTCGAAAGTGAATCATATAGTAGATATGATCAACATAGAGATGTTCACCAATGAAAACTACTCCATCTCACGTGATGATCGGGCATGGTTTAGTTGATATGGATCACGTGATCGTTTAGATGACTAGAGGGATATCTATCTAAGTGTGAGTTCTAAGTAATATGATTAATTGAATTTTAATTTATCATGAACTTATTCCTGATAGTTTTTTTCATATCTATGTTGTTGTAGATCAATGGCCCGTGCTACTGTTCCCTTGAATTTTAATGCGTTCCTAGAGAGAGCTAAGTTGAAAGATGTTGGTAGCAACTACATGGACTGGGTCCATAACTTGAGGATTATCCTCATTGCTGCACAGAACAATTACGTCCTGGAAGCACCGCTAGGTGCAAGGCCTGCTGCAGGAGCAACTCCGGACGTTATGAACGTCCGGCAAGCTAAAGCTGATGACTACTCGATAGTTCAGTGTGCCATGCTTTACGGCTTAGAATTGGGACTTCAAAGACGTTTTGAACATCATGGAGCATATGATATGTTCCATGAGTTGAAGTTAATATTTCAAGCAAATGCCCTAGTTGGGAGATATGAAGTCTCCAACAAGTTCTATAGCTACAAAATGGAGGAGAACACCTCTGTCAGTGAACACATACTCAGAATGTCTGGGTACCATAACCACTTGACTCAGCTGGGAGTTAATCTCCCGGATGATAGTGTCATTGACAGAGTTCTTCAATCACTACCACCAAGCTATAAAGGCTTCGTGATGAACTATAATATGCAAGGGATGGAAAAGACAATTCCTGAGCTCTTCGCAATGCTTAAGGCTGCGGAGGTAGAAATCAAGAAGGAGCATCAAGTGTTGATGGTTACCAAGACCACTAGTTTCAAGAAAAAGGGCAAAGGAAAGAAGGGGAACTTTAAGAAGAATAGCAAGCAAGTTGCTTCTCCCGGGAAGAAGCCCAAGTCTGGACCTAAGCCTAAAACTGAGTGCTTCTACTACAAAGGGACTGATCACTGGAAGCGGAACTGCCCCAAGTATTTGGCGGATAAGAAGGATGGCAAAGTGAAAGGTATATTTGATATACATGTTATTGATGTGTACCTTACTAATGTTCGTAGTAGCGCCTTGGTATTTGATACTGGTTATGTTGCTCATATTTGCAACTCGAAACATGGGCTACGGATTAAACGAAGATTGGCTAAGGACGAGGTGATGATGCGCGTCGGAAATGGTTCCAAGGTCGATGTGATCACCGTCGACACGCTACCTCTACATCTACCTTCGGGATTAGTTTTAGACTTGAATAATTGTTATATTGTGTCAGCGTTGAGCATGAACATTATATCTCGATCTTGTTTGATGCGAGACGGTTATTCATTTAAATCAGAGAATAATGGTTGTTCTATTTATATGAATAATATCTTTTATGGTCATGTACCCTTGATGAGTGGTCTATTTTTGTTGAATCTCGATCGTAGTGATACACATATTCATAATATTGAAGCCAAAAGATGCAAAGTTAATAATGATAGTGTTGTGGCACTTCTGTTTAGGTCATATTGGTGTTAAGCTCATGAAGAAACTCCATGCTGATGGGTTTTGGAATCACTTGATTATGAATCACTTGATGCTTGCGAACCATGCCTCATGGGCAAGGTGACTAAAACTCCATTCTCCGGAACAATGGAGCGAGCCACTGACTTACTGGAAATAATACATACTAATGTATGCGGTCCGATGAGTGTTGAGGCTCGTGGCGGTTACCGTTATTTTCTTACCTTCAAAGATGATTTGAGCAGATATGGGTATATCTACTTCATGAAACATAAGTCTGAAACATTTGAGAAGTTCAAAGAATTCCAGAGTGAAGTGGAAAATCATCGTAACAAGAAAATAAAGTTTCTACGATCTGATCGTGGAGGCGAATATTTGATTTACGTGTTTGGTCTTCATTTGAAACAATGTGGAATAGTTTCACAACTCACGCCACCTGGAACACCACAGCGTAATGGTGTGTCCGAACATTGTAACCGTACTTTATTAGAGATGGCGCGATCTATGATGTCTCTTACCGATTTACCACTATCGTTTTGGGGTTATGCTTTAGAGACGGATGCATTCACGTTAAATAGGGCACCATCTAAATCCATTGAGACGACACCATATGAACTGTGGTTTAGTAAGAAACCTAAGCTGTTGTTTCTTAAAGTTTGGGGCTGCGATGCTTATGTGAAAAAGCTTCAACCTGATAAGCTCGAACCCAAATCAGAGAAGTGTGTCTTCATAGGATACCCAAAATAAACTGTTGGGTACACCTTTTATCACAGATTCGAAGGCAAGATATTTGTTGCTAAGAATGGATCCTTTCTAGAGAAGGAGTTTCTCTCCAAAGAAGTGAGTGGGAGGAAAGTAGAACTTGATGAGGTAGTTGTACCTTCTCTCGAATTGGAAAGTGGTTCATCACAGAAATTAGTTCCAGTGATGCCTACACCAGTTAGTGAGGAAGCTAATGATGATGATCATGAAACTTCAGATCAAGTTACTACCGAACCTCGTAGGTCAACCAGAGCATGTTCCGCACCAGAGTGGTACGGTAATCCTGTTCTGGAAGTCATGTTACAAGACCATGACGAACCTACGAACTATGAGGAAGCGATGATGAGCCCAGATTCCGCGAAATGGCTTGAGGCCATGAAGTCTGAGATGGGATCCATGTATGAGTACAAAGTATGGACTTTGGTTGACTTGCCCAATGATCGGCAAGCCATAGAGAATAAATGGATCTTCAAGAAGAAGACTGACGCTGATGGTAATGTTACTGTCTACAAAGCTCGACTTGTCGCGAAAGGTTTTCGACAAGTTCAAGGAGTTGACTACAATGAGACCTTCTCACCCGTAGCGATGCTTAAGTCTGTTAGCAATTGCCGCATTTTATGATTATGAAATTTGGCAAATGGATGTCAAAACTGCATTCCTTAATGGATTTCTTAAAGAAGAGTTGTATATGATGCAAACAAAAGGTTTTGTCGATCCTAAAGATGCTAACAAAGTGTGCAAGCTCCAGCAATCCATTTATGGGCTGGTGCAAGCCTCTCGGAGTTGGAATATACGCTTTGATAGTGTGATCAAAGCATATGGTTTTATATAGACTTTTGGAGAAGCCTGTATTTACAAGAGAGTGAGTAGGAGCTTTGTAGCATTTCTAATATTATATGTGGATGACATATTGTTGATTGGAAATAATACAAAACTTCTGGATAGCATAAAAGGATACTTGAATAAGAATTTTTCAGTGAAAGACCTCGGTGAAGCTGCTTATATATTAGGCATCAAGATCTATAGAGATAGATTAAGACGCTTAATTGGACTTTCACAAAGCACATACCTCGATAAAGTTTTGAAGAAGTTCAAAATGGATCAGTCAAGGAAAGGGTCTTGCCTATGTTACAAGGTGTGAAGTTGAGTCAGACTCAATGCCCGACCACTACAGAAGATAGAGAGAAAATGAAAGTCATTCCCTATGCCTCAGCCATAGGTTCTATCATGTATGCAATCTTGTGTACCAGACCTGATGTATGCCTTGCTATAAGTTTAGCAGGGAGGTACCAAAGTAATCCAGGAGTGGATCACTGGACAACGGTCAAGAACATCCTGAAATACCTGAAAAGGACTAAGGATATGCTTCTCGTTTATGGAGGTGACAAAGAGCTTGTCGTAAATGGTTACGTCGATGCAATCTTTGATACTGATCCGGATGACTCTAAGTCACAAAACGGATACATATTTATATTGAATGGTGGAGCTGTCATTTGGTGCAGTTCCAAGCAGAGCGTCGTGGCGGGGTCTACGTGTGAAGCCGAGTACATAGCTACTTCGGAAGCAGCAAATGAAGGAGTCTGGATTTAGGAGTTCATATCCGATCTAGGTGTAATACCTAGTGCATCGGGTCCAATGAAAATCTTTTGTGACAACACTGGAGCAATTGCTTTAGCGAAGGAATCCAGATTTAACAAGAGAACCAAACACATCAAGAGATGCTTCAACCCCATCCGCGATCAAGTCAAGGAGGGAGACATAGAGATTCTTAAAATACATACAGATCTGAATGTTGTAGACCCGTTGACAAAGCCTCTTCCACGAGCAAAACATGACCAACACCAAGACACCATGGGTGTTAGAATCATTACAATGTAATCTAGATTATTGACTCTAGTGCAAGTGGGAGATTGAAGGAAATATGCCCTAGAGGCAATAATAAAGTTGTTATTTATATTTCCTTACATCATGATAAATGTTTATTATTCATGCTAGAATTGTATTAACCGAAAACTTGATACATGTGTGAATACATAGACAAAACCAAATGTCCCTAGTATGCATTTACTAGACTAGCTCGTTAATCAAGGATGGTTAAGTTTTCTGACCATAGACATGTGTTGTCATTTGATGAACGGGATCACATCATTAGGAGAATGATGTGATGGACAAGACCCATCCGTTAGCTGATCGTTAAGTTTTATTGTTGTTGCTTTCTTCATGACTTATACATATTCCTCTAACTATGAGATTATGCAACACCCGAATACCGGAGGAACACCTTGTGTGCTATCAAACGTCACAACGTAATAGGGTGATTATAAGGATGCTCTAAATGTGTCTCCGAAGGTTTTTGTTGGGTTGGCATAGATCAAGATTAGGATTTGTCACTCCGTATATCAGAGAGGTATCTCTAGGATGTAGCGACCCGACCTCAGACAGTCAAGCCTCTGTGATTACTGTGCCATCCCTGGATCAGTATGCTGGCACACACAGTACATCAATGTATATATCAAAGTGCAATCACATGCATAAATAACGTAAAACTGATATATACCTCATAATACTCAGCGGAAACAATCAAACGGGTGTGGAGTCCCATCAACGCCATCGGCAGGTTGAGTGTAGACCGTAACTCTTACTCGTCGAGGAAATATCTGCAACATGATACGTTGCAGCCGTGTAGGTCAGTACATTGAATGTACCGGCAAGATCACAATAAGAGAAAACAGATGATAAACTATACTATATGCAATATGGCTTTGTGGCTCTGTATCTGAATTTTGTTTGCGTAAAAGCTGGTTTTATTTTACCTACATCAAAGGAATAAATGAAGTCTGTACTATGGAGTTTTCTATCATGACATGGTTCCGCCAACCGATGTCTTATAGCCCAAAGTCATCATAAATTACCCACAATTAAGTTATCAGTCCGGTGTTGAGAGTTCCGAGATAGATCCAGGTCCAGATGCTCAAATTGTCCGTAACCGGGGACACGGCTAATCGATTAGGTTATAACCCTCTGCAGAGGTTTGTACACTTTACCCGCAAGATTCGATCCCTCTTTTACGTTCTCGCACTTGAGTGTTTGAGAACAAGATGACCAAACATGGTCTTCCAAAGAGTTCCTCGACCACCGTCGGTACTCAACCCATCCTACCGTAGTTCTACATCTGCTAGTACCGTCCCAGCCAGAGTCACAACTAAGGTCAACCAAGCGAGCCCATAATGA
This sequence comes from Aegilops longissima, assembly GCA_021605205.1. Classification (NCBI taxonomy): domain Eukaryota; kingdom Viridiplantae; phylum Streptophyta; class Magnoliopsida; order Poales; family Poaceae; genus Aegilops; species Aegilops longissima. The sequence goes on from CM038681.1 coordinate 576,755,486, forward strand.
CTTGCGGTTGCACGGTAAGCTTCCGGCGTGAAGTATTCTTCCGTCTCTTTGAGTCTGGGTGAAGCTTTCCGCAAGATGTCATGGCGCTTCTCCATGCATCCCGCCAACCACTGGTTTCTCCAGGTGCCCGTCAACAAATCCTTCACCCAATGAGTGTGTATTGAATTCTTGTCTTGAGTCTTGAAGTCTTGAGGCCTTGAAGATGCAGTCCTTGCAGATTCCATCATGGAGTTATCGTCATTGGCGTAGAATCCTCCATTCTCACACCACTCCAGTACTCATACCAAACCCGTCTACTATAGCGTAGCATTGGAATAAATAACGTCCGGGCTTGGTAACAGGGTGATGGGTTCCTACCTCATGCATACTACTCAACTACAAAATTTCAATAACACTCTTGAGGGGTGGTTGCAAAGGTGCCACTAAATGCAATAAAACATAGGTAAGAAAGCATGGTCAAAGTGAACTTGCTGGTGATGTTGACGAAGAAGAATTATCGTTCTCAAGAAATAACTTGATAGACTACTCGTCACTCTCGATGAAATCTATATAACAAACATATCATTCACATAAGCACTCACACTAACAATCAAAACAAAAGAGAGAGCGAATAAGAATCGAAGGAACTTCAAATAAAACTAGGAGTCTTCTTCTACAACATTCACAAAAATAGTTTTGTCTAACGGAAAATAAAACACTAAAATAACAGAGAATAAAATATAAATTTAGTTAAGACAAAGAAAAAAAAAAAGTATTTTTTCATAAAGCTATTTTGAAAGTATTTTCAATTGGGAGTTAAAACAGTAGAAATCCATTGCAAGTTATTAGCGAACTTGAATTGATTTCACGATAACAAAATAAAATAAATATAAAAACTTGTTGAACACCTACTGTTTAACTAATAGAAACCAAACATAAACTTTCTGAAATATAAAATAAAATAATTTAAGAACAACTATAGAAAAAAGTAGCTATAATTGAATAGAACTAAAACAGAATTTGTTTTACATGAAACAATAAGCTAAAATACTCAAACAATTTTGAAGTTTTTACCACTGGTAAATATGATCACTAGTGATCAGTAGAAAAAGAATCAAATAAAATCTATATTTAAACTCCCGGAATAAGCAAAACAAGCTTTAATTCAAATCTGATCTAACTCAATTTTATAAATCCAAACATAGACAAATTATATATTTTGGAAACTACAAGAAAATTGTGATCTAACGCAAAAAGAATCAGCATCATTGGACTTCTAGATCAAAAGTTATAAGCTAAACAAGAACGGAACTAAATCTGTTATGGAAATAAATCTGAAAACAGCGGAGTTACATGTCGTGAGGCAGAGATGGCAGGAAGGAGGCAGCGATGTGGAGGCTACTCGGCGAGGGGGCGAGGTCGCCAAGCGAGGTGGGGGTGGCGGAGGAGGGGTCGGCGCTTGGGAGGTGGCGCTGGGCGATGGGAGGTTCGAGGAGAGCTCTGGTGGCGTTCTAGGAAGGAAAAGGAGGACGGTGGCGAGAAGGCTACGGGCAGGGAGGCGTGGTGATGGGAAAAATGGAGCGAGGAAAGGAGGGGTTTTATAGGCGGTCTTGGGAGGCGCTGGGATGGAAAGACGAGGGAGATCGGGAAGGTGGAGTTTCTGCCTCCATGGATATGGAAAGCTTCAGAACGTGAGAGGAAGCAGAGGAAGGAGATGATCTCTTGTTGGGCTAGAATAGGAAAGTGCTTAATGGGCCAGCAGGTTTTTCCTAATAAAACGATTCCATTCCTATTTTTAAAATTAGGAAACTAAAACAATAAAAAGGAAATCAAATCAATTGAATAAAGAGTTTTATATACTAAAATTATCGAAAAATAAAATGTAGATGATGAGCATTATTCCACGGCCAAAATAAAAACTTAAAAAATGTTTTCAGAAAATCCCTAAAGGCTTTATTTCTTTTTGCAAATAATTTTAAATAAAACTTTGGTTTTTTTCTTGGCTCAAATATTTTCAAAAATGCCCTGATTTTGGAGGTCATTTTCCTCCGCTCTTTCTTGCTTGCAAGAATTTATTTTCGAGGTATTTCTCGGGAAGAAAATAGAGAAGCAAGTGCAAATATTTGAAAGAATTAAATTGCAAAACTTCGTTCAAATTCTTTATAGTTGAAGAAGTCATGTCATCTTCTCTCATTGATTTTAATAGGATGAATTTGAATTTACGGAGAAGGGAAAGTCATTTTATTCCTCTCATTCAAAAGTTTTTGAAAAGGTTCAAATTTCACTCAAGTTTAATTCACTCAAGCAAACAAACAAACAATTCAATTAATTATATTAACATTCCAAAATTTGGGATGTTACAAACCTACCAAACTTAAAATGAATCTAGTCCTCGAGATTGAAGAAACTAACAAGAAAAGGTTAGGGTTGGGGTCTTCTAGCAAATGTCTTGGTCAAAAGGTCGGGGTGCTACCACACTTAAAAACAAGGTCATGGTTCCAATAAACTCAGATATTTCCTCTGGAGGGCTGACAATGTATGTCTCTTCACATATCTTACAATAGCTCCTTCATTAAAGCTCTTCATCGAAGCATAGAGTTTTCCTCAAAAGCTTGGGTCGGTTCGTCAAAGTTGAAGTTAAATCCGAGACTGGATCTTCTTAGCTGATGGGTCTGTGTCCATTCTAAACAACTATCGAAACACTCATGGTGGTCTACAATTTATGGTTTTCTCCTGCAGAAAATGGGTGCAGGTTGAACCTCACCGTATAACCTCGTTTGGCAGCGGTTGCCTGTAATGGGGTTCCATCGTCCTACCATTTTATGGTTTTATGGCTTATCGCGTCGACACTCTTCTAAGTTTTCAAGGCTCTCTGATTTTCCATCAACATATGATAGTTCATGATAGAAGTCTCCGGTATGGGGGCCAATCCATCCCGTACTTGAATCATTACCACATACGTAAATATCGAATCACGTATTCTAACACTTGGGCATACTCACAAGCATTGCAGAATTTCTCTTGTTCTCGAACTGGGTTCGAGTAATTCCATGGTTTCTGCAAGCCAAACAAAACATCTATCGTTACTTCACCACTCTCAGGTTTTTGCGTAACCTCCTACGAAACGTATGCTGATTGGATCACTGATTCTTCCAAATTTCTTCCTTCATCAAGGTTACATCAGTTCCTTTTCAAAATCCTGGGCCTGTGGGTTATGGCCCACTTCAACACTAGTGCAGCTTTAACTCATCCTTGGAGTAACTCTCATATTACACCTCCTTTAAATCCAGTAGTACTCTGTTTCTTCATACCATCATATCAAAAGCACAACTCCAACTTATTTTGTCCGGCTTCCTTCTATGGACCGTCATGAATAACACATTTCTTTCTTCATTGATCCTGTGGCTTTATAGAGTACTATGACCAAAAGAAGTGCACAAGTTTATCCATAAAATCTCATTACTCTCATATCAATCTTTCATTACATCCTTAACCATTTTCGTAAATCCAAATTCTAAAAAGTACTTGTTACAAATGCTGCCACCCACATGGTTTGGTATGGTCTGACATTACTTCCACTTTATTTATTTATCCTCCTCGAGGATTCTTCAGTCCCACTGGAATTGTGCGACATGAGCCTTGAAATCTTCAATCTTCTGTTTCATCATGGTGGTCTTGAGCTTCACCTTCATCATCTCTGCATGCACTTCGCTTAGGTATTCCTGAGTATAACGGAGTCTTGCTTCAAGTATTTCTCCGATCTGGCGTATGGCTTCCATGGCTGCTTCACGAACGGCATCGAAGAAAGTTGCTTGTGGCACACGTGAGATGAAAAAGTAATGCCCCATCATCTTTGGGCAAATTCCTTTCAAATGGTGGAGGTGTACCTCCACATACCAAAGTTCCACTCCCTTATGCATGAAAGGGTAGCCTTTGTAGACTGCATCTCCTTCAAGGTAAATATGCTGCATCATGTCCTTCAGGATCTTCGGGTAATCATGATCACTGGTCAGGGTCATGATCGTTTCAGGGCCCTTAAGGAAAGACTCATAAAGGGTTGTCATCTGCATGTGTAGGGTAAGAGGGGTGCTCAGAACAAGGGATGTATCTCCAGGGAAATTGCAATTGTCTCCGAAAAGTTTGGTGTTCATTGTCCTTGGGTTCAAGATTTGAGTCTGGTTGAGATAGAAAGAAAGCAAATACCCACCCATCAACAAAATTATCGTTTGTAATGGGCGTTCTACTATGGTTTCGTTTCTAAGTCCTCATTTCTTGGTCTTCAATGCTCGGAGTTTCAAATTCTGATGCTGTTCCCATATGAAGGCCTTCTACCATTCTTCCGTAACTTCGTCTCTCATGGTTGAAATAAATACAAACCTCGAATATCGCATCTATCCAACCATTCAATAAAACACACAAAATAATAGCAACCAAGCATTCATTTATTCAATCAATACTACAGATATCGCCACCCACATAAGTTGGTATGGTCGATACTTAAATCGAGGAAGCGTTCATCTTTATTTCTCTCATGGTGGGATACTACTAAGCCAATTTATTAGGAACTTGGTCATTGTCCCCACTGGGCTTCTTCGTGTGGACTTGATCTCCTCCGGTTCTTACGCTAGATTTTCCCTGTCGACGCGGAGTTTCTTGTGGCGACCACCTGTATGTCTGAAGTTGTTCCTTGAGCTTACGGATTTCAACGTCCTTTGCATGAGACATGGTCCTGCTGTTCTTCGAGTTCTGGCGTATTCTCGAGATCTCGAGGTTCTCCTCCTCCAGTTTATTTACCTTGATCTACGAGTCTTGACCTCTTCTCGTAGGGCTTCATTGTCGAACAGGGCTTCCAGGAGGTCCATCTGAAGATTCTTGACGTATTGTTCCAGATCCTGATTGTACCCTAAGAGTGGAGAGAACTTCATCTTTTGTGCTTCCGTCAAGGCAATAGTTGCTCCATCAGACTTCTGCCATCCAATCCTTCCAAAGAAGTGTGAGTTTAGTGCAGCACGATGACGATAGCATAAACGTGCAATAGCATCATGGACGGCAGTGTTGATGCCCATATCACAGTCACCATTTATAGTTCCGAAGATGATGTCTGCAGCCTTGGGGGCTTCTTTACGACCAAAAACTTGGGTCTTGACTCCCCACGATCTGGACGTCCTCTTAGTTGCCTTGATCTCGGGTATCGGTAACTTCAGCAGCCTGACTAGCTCCATAAGGAAGGAGCCTCCAAGAACCTTCTCGTAGTGTTCTCTTTTGTTCAGAATGTAGCTCTCCATCTATAGTTTGGAATAAGGAAGGTTCAGTAATAGGAATCAGGTGTTACGAGAGTAGTACAAAACAAAGGTCATTCCTATTGGGGTCTTCATATTACTAAGTCATTTTCTAGGGTCACGTTCTACAGCCAACATGTGCTCTGATACCATTTCCGTAGCGACCCGACCTCAGACGGTCAAGCCTTTGTGATTACTGTGCCATCCCTGGATCAGTATGCTGGCACACACAGTACATCAATGTATATATCAAAGTGCAATCACATGCATAAATAACGTAAAACTGATATATACCTCATAATACTCAGCGGAAACAATCAAACGGGTGTGGAGTCCCATCAACGCCATCGGCAGGTTGAGTGTAGACCGTAACCCTGTATCGTAACTCTTACTCGTCGAGGAAATATCTGCAACATGATACGTTGCAGCCGTGTAGGTCAGTACATTGAATGTACCGGCAAGATCACAATAAGAGAAAACAGATGATAAACTATACTATATGCAATATGGCTTTGTGGCTCTGTATCTGAATTTTGTTTGCGTAAAAGCTGGTTTTATTTTACCTACATCAAAGGAATAAATGAAGTCTGTACTATGGAGTTTTCTATCATGACATGGTTCCGCCAACCGATGTCTCATAGCCCAAAGTCATCATAAATTACCCACAATTAAGTTATCAGTCCGGTGTTGAGAGTTCCGAGATAGATCCAGGTCCAGATGCTCAAATTGTCCGTAACCGGGGACACGGCTAATCGATTAGGTTATAACCCTCTGCAGAGGTTTGTACACTTTACCCGCAAGATTCGATCCCTCTTTTACGTTCTCGCACTTGAGTGTTTGAGAACAAGATGACCAAACATGGTCTTCCAAAGAGTTCCTCGACCACCGTCCGTTACTCAACCCATCCTACCGTAGTTCTACATCTGCTAGTACCGTCCCAGCCAGAGTCACAACTAAGGTCAACCAAGCGAGCCCATAATGACTTGCGGTTGCACAGTAAGCTTCGGGCGTGAAGTATTCTTCCGTCTCTTTGAGTCTGGTGAAGCTTTCCGCAAGATGTCATGGCGCTTCTCCATGCATCCCGCCAACCACTGGTTTCTCCAGGTGCCGTCAACCGTCCTTCACCCAGTGGTGTGTATTGAATTCTTGTCTTGAGTCTTGAAGTCTTGAGGCCTTGAAGATGCAGTCCTTGCAGATTCCATCATGGAGTTGTCGTCATTGACGTAGAATCCTCCGTTCTCCCACCACTCCCGAGTACTCATACCAAACCCCGTCTACTATAGCGTAGCATTGGAATAAATAACGTCCCGGGCTTGGTAACAGGGTGATGGGTTCCTACCTCATGCATACTACTCAACTACAAGAATTTCAATAACACTACTGAGGGGTGGTTGCAAAGGTGCCACTAAATGCAATAAAACATAGGTAAGAAAGCATGGTCAAAGTGAACTTGCCTGGTGATGTTGACGAAGAAGAATTATCGTTCTCAAGAAATAACTTGATAGACTACTCGTCACTCTCTGATGAAATCTATATAACAAACATATCATTCACATAAGCACTCACACTAACAATCAAAACAAAAGAGAGAGCGAATAAGAATCCGAAGGAACTTCAAATAAAAGGGAGTCTTCTTCTACAACATTCACAAAAATAGTTTTGTCTAACGGAAAATAAAACACTAAAATAACAGAGAATAAAATATAAATTTAGTTAAGACAAAGAAAAAAAAATAAAGTATTTTTTCATAAAGCTATTTTGAAAGTATTTTCAATTGGGAGTTAAAACAGTAGAAAATCCATTGCAAGTTATTAGTGAACTTGAATTGATTTCACGATAACAAAATAAAAATAAATATAAAAACTTGTTGAACACCTACTGTTTAACTAATAGAAACCAAACATAAACTTTCTGAAATATAAAATAAAATAATTTAAAAACAACTATAGAAAAAAGTAGCTATAATTGAATAGAACTAAAACAGAATTTGTTTTACATGAAACAATAAGCTAAAATACTCAAACAATTTTGAAGTTTTTACCACTGGTAAATATGATCACTAGTGATCAGTAGAAAAAGAATCAAATAAAAATCTATTTTAAACTCCCGGAATAAGCAAAACAAGCTTTAATTCAAATCTGATCTAACTCAATTTTATAAATCCAAACATAGACAAATTATATATTTTGGAAACTACAAGAAAATTGGGATCTAACGCAAAAAGAATCAGCATCATTGGACTTCTAGATCAAAAGTTATAAGCTAAACAAGAACGGAACTAAATCTGTTACGGAAATAAATCTGAAAACAAAACGGAGTTACCTGTACGTGAGGCAGAGATGGCAGGAAGGAGGCGGCGATGTGGAGGCTACTCGGCGAGGGGCGAGGTCGCCGCGAGGTGGGGGTGGCGGAGGAGGGGTCGGCGCTTGGGGAGGTGGCGCTGGGCGATGGGAGGTTCAGGAGAGCTCTGGTGGCGTTCTAGGAAGGAAAAGGAGGACGGTGGCGAGAAGGCTACGGGCAGGGAGGCGTGGTGATGGGAAAAATGGAGCGAGGAGAGGAGGGGTTTTATAGGCGATCTCGGGAGGCGCTGGGATGGAAAGACGAGGAGATCGGGAAGGTGGAGTTTCCTGCCTCCATGGATATGGAAAGCTTCATAACGTGAGAGGAAACAGAGGAAGGAGATGATCTCTTGTTGGGCTAGAATAGGAAAGTGCTTAATGGGCCAGCAGGTTTTTCCTAATAAAACGATTCCATTCCTATTTTTAAAGTTAGGAAACTAAAACAATAAAAGGAAATCAAATCAATTCGAATAAAGAGCTTTATATACTAAAATTATCAGAAAAATAAAATGTAGATGATGAGCATTATTCCACGGCCAAAATAAAACTTAAAAAATGTTTTTAGAAAATCCCTAAAGGCTTTATTTCTTTTTGCAAATAATTTTAAATAAAAACTTTGGTTTTTTCTTGGCTCAAATATTTTCAAAAATGCCCCTGATTTTGGAGGGTCATTTTCCTCCGCTCTTTCTTGCTTGCAAGAATTTATTTTCGGGTATTTCTCGGGAAGAAAAATAGAAAGCAAGTGCAAATATTTGAAAGAATTAAATTGCAAAACTTCGTTCAAATTCTTTATAGTTGAAGAAGTCATGTCATCTTCTCTCATTGATTTTAATAGGATGAATTTGAATTTACCGGAGAAGGGGAAAGTCATTTTATTCCCTCTCATTCAAAAGTTTTTGAAAAGGTTCAAATTTCACTCAAGTTTAATTCACTCAAGCAAACAAACAAACAATTCAATTAATTATATTAACATTCCAAAATTTGGGATGTTACATAGGACCTCTCGGTGATGCACATCACTATAAGCATTGCAAGCAATGTGACTAATGAGTTAGTTACGGGATGATGCATTACAGAACGAGTAAAGAGACTTGCCGGTAACAAGATTATACTAGGTATGAGGATACCGACGATCGAATCTCGGGCAAGTAACATACCGATGACATAGGGAATTACGTATGCTGTTATTGCGGTTTGACTGATAAAGATCTTCGTAGAATATGTATGAACCAATATGAGCATCCAGGTTCCGCTATTGGTTATTGGCCGGAGATGTGTCTCGGTCATGTCTACATAGTTCTCGAACCCGTAGGGTCCGCACGCTTAACGTTCGATGACGATTTGTATTATGAGTTATGTGTTTTGGTGTCCGAAGATTGTTAGGAGTCCCGGATGAGATCACGGACATGACGAGGAGTCTTGAAATGGTCGAGAGGTAAAGATTGATATATTGGAAGATGTTATTCCGACACCGGAATGGTTTCGAGTGGTTCGGATATTTTTCCGGAGTACCGAGAGGTTCGAACCCCGAGAAATAGTCATGGGCCTCATGGGCCACGGGAGAGAGAGGGGACAGCCCACAATGGGTGCCCCCCCATGGGAGTCCGAATTGGACTAGCGGAGGGGGCGGCGCCCCCTTTCTCTCTCATACTCCCTCTCCCTTTCCCCCTTTCCCACTTCGAAAAAGGAAAGGGGAATCCTACTAGGATTGGGAGTCCTAGTAGGACTCCCCCCTTGGCGCGCCCCTCTAGGCCGGCCGACTCCTCCCCTCCTCCTTTATATACGGGGCCAGGGGGACACCCTAAAGCACAATAGTTATTCTCTTAGCCGTCTGCGGTGCCCCCCTCCACAGTTTACTCCTCCAGTCATAGAGTCATAATGCTTAGGCGAAGCCCTGCGCAGATCACATCACCATCACCACGCCGTCGTGCTGACGAAACTCTCCGTCGACCCTTTGCTGGATCAAGAGTCCGAGGGACGTCATCGAGCTAAACGTGTGCTGAACTCGGAGGTGTCGTACGTTTGGTACTAGATCGGTTGGATCATGAAGACGTTCTACTACATCAACCGCGTTAACCAAACGCTTCCGCTTTCGATCTACGAGGGTACGTGGACACACTCTCCCCCTCTCGTTGTTATGCATCTCCTAGATAGATCTTGCGTGATCGTAGGAATTTTTTTGAAATTGCATGCTACATTCCCCAACAGTGTTGTCATTTGATAACACTGTCACATCATTAGGATAATGATGTGATGGACAAGAGCCATCTGTTAGCTTAGCATATTATTCGTTCAATTTATTGCTATTGCTTTCTTCATGTCAAATACATATTCCTTCAATTATGAGATTATGCAACTCCCGGATACCGGAGGAATGCCTTGTGTGCTATCAAACGTCACAACGTAACTGAGTGATCATAAAGATACTCTACAGGTATCTCCGAAGATGTTTGTTGAGTTGGCATAGATTGAGATTAGGATTTGTCACTCCGAGTATCGAAGAGGTATCTTTGGGCCCTCTCAGTAATACACATCATAAGAAGCCTTGTAAGCAAAGTGACTAATGAGTTAGCTGCAGCATAATGTATTACGGAACGAGTAAAGCTATTTGCCGGTAACGAGATTGAACTAGGTATAGAGATACCGACGATCAAATCTCGGACAAGTAACATACCGATGGACAAAGGGAATTACGTATGTTGTCATAATGGTTCGACCGATAAAAGATCTTCGTAGAATATGTAGGAGCCAATATGGGCATCCAGCTTCCGCTATTGGTTATTGACCGGAGAGGTGTCTCAGTCATGTCTACATAGTTCTCGAACCCGTAGGGTCCGCACGCTTAACGTTCATTGACGATATAGTGTTATATGAGTTATATGTTTTGGTGACCGAATGTTGTTCGGGTCCCGGATGAGATCACGGACACGATGAGGAGTCTCGAAATGGTCGGAAGGTAAAGACTGATATATAGGACGATGGTATTTGGACATTGGAAGTGTTTCGGGACGTACCGGGAAGGAATTGGGTCATCGGTGTGAGGCTGTTGCCTAGAACAATCCAAGAATTGTGTGGTTGGGTGTTTACTTCTAAAAGGGCGGACAAACAAACTTGCTTCTGTGGTAGTGGCTGTTCTATGGGAAATTTGGTAGATTATGAATAATGTGTGCTATCAGAATATATACCCTGCTGATCCTAAAGCTGTTATCTCTAAGATTTCACATTTACTTTCTTCTTGGCAAGTACTACAGAAGAAAAAGCTTGAAAACATGCAGGGGCACGGAGTCTTCCCTAAAAGAAAAGACTGGGGGCCATTACCGAAAAAGGATGGGTCCATTGACCAAGTGGCTGTAGTAATCTGGATTGTCTTAAGCGCTAGTGTTGAGTTTTTGGAAGAAAAAAAATTATGTTGTAGTTTTTCCTATGTTGAGCTTTTTTTTTGACACATTTCCCTATGTTGAGCTATTTAGACTCTGTGCTGTTTTATAATGTCAGCAAGGGAGTTTGAACTAGCTGCAATGGTGGTTTCAGATAGGTGATAGCATTTGTATCCCGTGCTGTTGTAGTTCTTGAGATTTCAACTTCTATAAAAGGTCAGGAGCATGGCACTCTTTTACTCGAAAATAAAAATAAAACACGCTTGCACGCAAAATGTAAGCAAGGAAGAAACAACTTCCCATGCATACAACATAAAATTAGATTAATCAGAAGGTTACAATACACTTCCGGAAAAATGTAAGCCGGTGTCGTGTGATACACGCGCCACACTTTAGTCCATTCTTATACTTAATAGGCTACAAATATATATCATTCAGAAAGGGATTAGTTGATTTGAACAACCCAAGACCTAAGGTTTTTTTGCCTACAAAAAACCACATGATGTTACTCCCTCCATATCACAAATATTAGGTTTGGAAACTGATAGGATTTACCTTTGACCAAAACTTCTACTATAGTGTACAAAACGCACAAATATTATTATTTTTATGAATATAATTCCGAGAAAAAGCTAAATATGTAATTTACAAGTCTCAGTCGAAATATTTGAAACATTGTTAGTAGTCAAAGGTTTGAAAGTTTGGAATGCTAAAAATCTGCCGCCAGATTTTTTAGGCATGGCAAATGCTAAAAAGCTGAACATAGCAAGGATTTGCCATGCTTGCTAAAGGAAATTGCCATCCTCGTGACAGCATAATTTGCCGTAAAAACCGTTCGATTTGCCATGCTAAAAAATCAAACGTTCGATTTGTAGCAAAATCCAAAAAGTTTGGCTTAACACAGGTCCAAAACGACATGTTATTTATGATATGGAGAGAGTATCGGTATATATCCATGTAATGCAAAATAAATATACTAACTATTTTTCGTAAACTTTCTCAGATAGTGTTGCACCTTTCTTTTTCTGGATTTCTCCTTTAGAAAATTCTAAGCCATTTCTCACGAAGGACTTGGATTTACGCTACAAATATAGCAACCCAGATTACCCACCTTGGTAGTATTTTGCAAGTTTTGATTGATTGAGATAATGATGAGACAGTGAATCAATGTTGTAATTTACCGTTAATAGTCAACAATTGCAATATTGCTCCAAAACAACCTACAAATCAGGACCAAATTTAGGCCCAAAAAATTTCTCCAATGTGTGTTCCCCTCCTAGCTTGATCTGTTTGCACACAACAACTCTAATCAAACTCCCTCTGTAATCCTGTCCCAATTACCTAGTGTCACTCACATCCTACTCATGGGGTGGAAGTGATTCAACCACCCCCCACTTGTTGCTACTCTCCCCCTCCTTGCTCCTGGTCGCCTGCCCATCCTTCCCAATGACGTTGCTGATCGCGGTAGCGATGGCCGCAGAGAACTGATTTGGGTCCGATGCCATAGTGCCGGCATTGTCAGGCAATGGCGTTGGCCTGACGTCATCGACGCGTCCGGTGCCCCAGAACGGCCTCTTGCCCCCTCCTAGCCCAGGCGCGCCGCCGTGCGAAGGGTTCGGAGGCCACGGGTACTTGAGGTGCGTCGCTGGCTGAGAGGCCAGCGCAGATGAATGCCCGAACATGCTGAGGTGCTGAGCGCCACCGCCGCCCATGTTGCCGGACATTAGCGGCGAGGCGGATGAGTGGTATTGGGAGCTAGAGTTGAGCTGCAGGTAGGGGCTGAGGTAGGAGGAGGACGCCGGCGGCGGGCCACCCGAGACAGCCGCGTCGGAGCTGGTGCTAGAGAGCAGCATGAAGGTGGCAGCGCCGGCGCCCGCGGTGGCGGTTGACGCCATGGCCGTGGCGCCGACGGGGAGCGGGTGGTTGTGCGTGCCCTCGTACGTGGTGATCAGGATCGACATGTCCTCCTGACATCTCTGCACCTGCACCATCTCAAAACAGTTAAGATACATGCACGGTACACACGTGACGATCAGGCAGGTAGGCTAGAGTGCTGGTGCAACAAAATGGGGCAAATTTGGTCTCACCTGCTTCCGCACCGGGCAGGCCGGGGCGACGGTGCACCGGTAGTAGGCTCTGGGGCACGGATTCCCCTTGGCGACCTTCTGGCCGTATTTCCGCCATTGGCACCCATCGTTCATCTGCAAGCATCGAATTGTAACTTGTTAGTACTCCAAGAAGAGTGCAACGTGGGGATTCGAGAATGATGCGCCGTGTCTTACGGTGGGGCCTTGGCATCGGACGCGCACGGAAACCCTAGTCTTGCGGTTGGCCGCGTTGACGCCCTGCTGGCTCCCGATCCCGCCTGCTGCGGCGAGATCGCCGGACGCAGGCGGGGACATCCTGCTGCTCTCAAGCAGCGCGTAGCCCCTCGCTTTGCCGACGTCGCTGACGATGTCCGGGGCACCGCCGTCGACGACGTCGCGCGTCGCTTCATCCTCGTAGGACGACGTGCGCAGGCTGAGGGACAGGCCTAGACCCTCCCTGCCGTCGTCTGTGTCGTCGCTTCCCACTGACGGCCGCAGAGCCGCCTGGTCCTCCTTGCTCTTCGCCTCCGCCACCGCAGTCGCAGGCGCCGTGCCGCCGAGAGAGAGGAACACCTCGGTCTCCTGTGCAAGCACACAAATCAAATCACACTCGAATTCGATCGCACGTATCCAGAATCCAGATGGTAATTATGGTGTGTCACGTGGAAGAATAATTAACGGCGCCATGCACGAGATGAGCCCCAGCTTAGCTACGCCTAGAACATGCGTAGATTAATTGGATAATGGCCTAGCTTAGCTAGCTAATGTTGAAGCTTAATTAGCGCTCTTACTAATACTCTACTACTCCTATACTAGCTACGGAGTAGTTAATTAGGTTATTACCTTAGGCTCCTGATCTGCCGGTTGCTTCTGGTAAGCGGCCAGCTTGGTCTGCAGCTCGTAGTAGTCGCGCACCGTCCGGTCCACCACTCGCCGGAGCATCTTGTTCTCCTCCTTCATCTTCTCCATCTCCTCCTGCATCGTGCTCAACTGGAGATAGAAAGATCGATACATGTAAATTAATTAGCAGATAGAAGATATGTAAATTTGCTACTTGTTGCACCACATATGCATATACCTCGTCTTGCGCCATGGCGGTATGGTCATGGTCGCCGTCGCCGTCGCCAGGGGCCGCCTCTACCATGTGCTTGTCTTCTGCGCGAGTTCCTCCACCGTCGCCCTCCTCATCGTCGATGCCATCGGCGCCGTCGTTATCAGCAGCAGCAGCTGCAGATTGCTTGTCCTCCTCCATTACACCTCCTTGTTGAGTACCATACTTGATCTCCTCCTTGGAGCCGTCTCCTCCTCGGTCCACAACCACTTCAACAACCTCTTTGGCTGGTGCTTCTCCTCCCTTGATTTGTTCCTCCTTCTGCACCCGCGGTGCGGCCTCTCCGGGCAGGTGATCGCCGCTGCCGTCGTCGACGTCGTCCTCCCTCCTCTCGAGATCTATGTCCGCCCTCTTCCTCTTTGATGATGACATGATCGACCCTTGACCAGTTTCTTGTGTGTACCTTTGTCTCTCTGCTAGACTGCTACAGCTGAAAGGAGGAACGGTCTTAAATCACAATGCCGCTTCTCCCGAGGCAGCTAAGTCAATGTCTGGATGTCTAATGCGTATTAAAAGGGTTAATGAGGAGGGGAGACTCCTCTCTTAATCTTGTTATCACATGTCACTAGCTATTTTTCTATTCTACCAACTTGGCTCTAGGAACATGTACACGCCAACTTAGTGTGCCAGGCACACATGTCAGTGACACATCGTGGAATGCGGGTCTTAATTACAGGTCAAGCTAATAGATGAATTAATGGTGAAGGGTTAATTTGAGGGTGTGTGCAGTGCAGCAGTGCAGGGTGTTGTGATCCAAATGATAAGGATACCAAGGTCAAGTTGGGGCCCGATCATGTGATGCGTGGAGCGCTTCTGGCGCTAGGGATTAGTATTTTATGGAGCCCAGGTCAACTCTTTGGAGTTTCTTTTCCGGGCTGCTACCATCACCCACCTTAATCTCCCCATCACCAAAATATGACACAACACTATGTTGAGACTTGAGACTCAGTTTCCTTTCATACATGTACATGTCAACTTTATACTGCAATTTCAATATGCAGGCCGGCCATTCATGTACATACGGTATACATATATTGAGTTATTGACTTATGCTATGAGGCTTAAAATTGGTACCGCTGGCGGCTCACATAGTAAATTCAAATGAATAAGATAGCTATGCACAAGCTGATCATCGCAAAATTAAGAGCAAACAATAGCAACATGCAATGTTTATTTGATGAATTACGTTACACACTGCCGAACTTGTCAAATAAGAAGGCATATGATCATGTGTCCATCAAGGGATCAAGTAATTCATGACTTGTACAAGCATATACGCCCTCCATCATGGTTTTGCAACGCTCATTTGGTTTGCCTTAGATCAAATTAATTTTTGTTTGATCAAGTTTGTCAAGAAAAATGTTAATATTTACAACTTTATATAAAATACAACATGAAAATAAACTGGATGATAGTATTAACAAATGTTGATTTTCTTCTCGATAAACTCGTCAAACTTTAAAAAGGTTAGACTTAAGACATACAAAATGAGCCTTATAAACTTAGATGAAGGGAGTACTCTAGATCGACCTAGTCGTTTTTGTGGCCTATTGCCCTACTTCTGTGTTCCTATTTTAAGAGTGCATTTCACTTGCTGCTTCCTAATTGTGACTATGTGGTGACTTTTATCCCACTTTAAAATCTTGCTGCAATTACCTACCACTAGTTATAACTTTATGATGGTTTAAACCAATTTTTTTATTTTCCTCAAACTTAATTTCAAGCCATCGACATGACGGTAGAACCTGCTAGCTGGCTTGATGGACAACTCAAAGCCATATCCGGTAGGAAGTTATGTGATGTGGCACATTTTGATACAACTTCATAGAATTCAATGGAATTTGATGGAGGTTGAGAGAATTGGACATGATTCGATCCACCCCCAACAAAATAGCCGTCCAAGTTTTTTGCCTGTTAGTTGCCATGTCATCCTAACAACTATGGGTCTAGGTTATTAGTTCGGAGAAAATAATAGAAACCGGGTAAAATCTGTTGCAAGGTTATTATTTTGTAAATGGTATAAAACCTATAAAAATAAGACACACACCTTGAGGGTAAATTGTGGAATATACTCCTACTTTGAAGAAACCTGAACCCCCAAAGTCTATTAAGACATATAAGAGCAACGGCCTTCTTTTTCAGCATTTTATTTTCATCAAGTTTGAGTTGCTTTTGGCTCCATGCATGTAACCCTATCAAAAAGCCCAAAAGAGAACTAAGGTGTGGTGATTTTGTTTTCTAAGGCATTGCCATCCACACAGCAATTATTATAATTGCTTTGATGCCTCAACTTGGACCTCTGCAATGGCTCATGGCACATGTCATCGCTTGCATCGCGGAAGGCCATAGCCATCTGAGTGCCTAATTGCATATAGCTCTGGCTGCCAACGCTAATACTCATGGAAACAAATTAAGAGGCTGGATATGCCACATCATGCGTATAAAAATCACAAGTCAACTTACTTGGGCCCACACAGAATTTCACTAACCATGTTCCGTACTATTGTATGATCAACCATGCTCACTTGCACAATAACTTACACTTTCGATCTTGATCTAGAAGAAATCTGCTTCCTCATGATGATTGAGGTCAACTGGTTGTTGGAACCAAAAAAAAAAACTGGCTTATACAAGCTTCTCCTTGTTGACGTTGGACTTGGAATAGATCTCAAGATTCCTGTGCATTATTAACGCCAGCAACAACGTGATTAACAATATTACATTACATTGCTTACATTTATCTCACAGCTAATTTATTTGGACGGAAGCCAACTTAGTCTGCCTACTGCGTCACCTTGTTCTGACTTGTGCTGTCGTGTAATAAGTAACACATTTCTGTTAGAAAATCAGCAGCCCCGTACGAAATCACAAGTCGTGCACGTATGGGTGTGCATAAATATTAGCACTAGACTTGATCAACATTTCAACAGCAAGGCAGGCATGCACGGAGTGCTACTGCTACAAGGTATTAGAGTCGTGAGGCGTAAAACATTTTTTGATTTTTCATGGTCTCCTAACGTCGACAACCTAGCTACGCTATGTATATATAGCCAGGCCGGCCGGCGTCGTATATTTCGGCCGGCGGCGGCGGCGGCGACGACCGGTGCTCTCGTTGGACTAGCTAAGCTAGCGAGCGTACCGCGTACGTCCGTGCGTGGCATCTATCAGTTCTCCACGGGTCGTTTCGCGTGGATGCATATGCACGTACGTGTGGTCGATCGCAGCGATTAGCGCGGTGTAATTTGGATTGTTTCGCGCGTCACTTCCGTGGCGAGAGGTGCGTGTGAGCTTACCAGCTATTGCCGGATAGTGTTTTTGACGGCGAGCAGTGGGTGAAGTTTCCTGGTCAGAGTTGGAATCTTTTCGCATCTGGTCGACATGTATGTTTTTACCACTATTTGGCCCATCGAACGGAAGGCTTGACCTGATCCTTCGAGATAAGGATCAGCCGATCGATCGGTCAGTGAGTAACTTTGATCAGCGATTCACCATGTGGCCTATGCGTCGGAACTTTGACACAATCTCCATCTTGATTCACTGGAGGATTTGGAAGGAAAGAAATTCTAGAATTTTTGAGCAGGAAGCGAGTAGTCCCTTCAGAGTTTTGGATCGGATCATAGAAGATATTGGGACATGGAGGGCGGCCGGTTGTGTTACTGACACCGGCAACCTTTCTTGAGCTGCTGGTTTGCCCCCTTTTAGTTGTTTTGACGGCTGTTGCCGTCCTTTTGTATTTTCGGAACGTCTCAGTTCCGTGGGTTTCCAGTTCTAGTTCGACTAGACTGCTAACCTTTGTTGTACTGCTTCTCCTTTTTCCTAATAATATTCGGCCTATGGCCCTTGGCCATGTGGCCGTGTGGATTTTTCTTTTCCAAACATCATGCGGCTGTGTGGATGTGAACGTAGCGTCTGCGGATCGACATTTTCTGAACAAGGTTTCGTTGAGAATTTGGGTGAGATGCTATCTCAAAATCAGTTCAGAACTTGAAGACATTAGTGATCTCTCCTCTTGGATGGGACAGAAGAAACAAGAAATATTAGCACATTCTGGATGGAATCCTAGTTTTGAAAGCACTTGTAGATTTCAGTGAGCAATAATAAGAAATTACAGGAAGTTGAAGATATCACTAGAAGTTAAGATATCCATGTGATACCTTTGTCGAGGTGTTGTGTTGAGAAAGGACAAACTTTGCCCGTCGCAACTAAGAAAGGAGCAAGAAATGTATGTTCTTTTTTGGCTCATGACGGGACAATTAAACATCTATTTTTTCAGTGTCAGCTCGTGCATTTTGCATGGTCAATCATCCGAATAGCATACAATCTATATCCGTCAAGAAGTGTTATTGTCACTGGATCGATGATATACCTAACAAATTGGCTACGTAGAAGTGATATGGTCTTTAATGATATAAAACTTCTACCCCTTGCATGTTATCTATCGTTGTACTCAGTGGGGCTTCATATGTGGTCTATGTTACACTGAATTCAGTACCAACCACTACTCATAGTAGTGTACGCGGTTGAAGTACGTGTACAGGGTTTTTTACCACACATGGGTGGTGGCATAGTCTTGAAAGGACCTTCACCCTCTCCGGCATAGGCATAGTTTTGGTCTTATACGATTTTACACATGAAGTGGTCAGGTGTCCGCTCATTATACTATGTATTCTTCTGATGCTACATTATGAGTAAATAAAACTAAAAGCATAATTTATATATATAAATAAAAAGCCCTGCTCAGGGCACTCAACTAAAGGAGATGAGAACTCTACCTTTTTTATTCATTTCCTAGCCACTATTCAACATAGGAGAGACTGCATTTTTTTAATGATTCTTTAGGCTCCCGGAGTCTTGTTGGAGTTTTATACACCTATAGACTAATTGTATGGAATTACACTCACATCATGAGATGGCAATATCTTGTCGGAAAAGGGAGTAGGAGTGGGCCCAAAAAATCAAGGGGAAGATTAGTGGAAATCAAGCCGTAAGTTTTCATCGGTAGATTAAGCACCTTTGTTGAATCAT
This sequence comes from Aegilops longissima, assembly GCA_021605205.1. Taxonomy (NCBI): domain Eukaryota; kingdom Viridiplantae; phylum Streptophyta; class Magnoliopsida; order Poales; family Poaceae; genus Aegilops; species Aegilops longissima. The sequence goes on from CM038681.1 coordinate 576,774,683, forward strand.
GATAGAAAGGTTGCGTGATAGTAACAGGTGCACAGACCGGAGCCACAACTGCCACGTCTCCAACGTATCTATAATTTTTGATTGTTCCATGATATTATATTATCTATTTTGGATGTTTAATGGGCTTTATTATGCTCTTTTATATTATTTTTGGGACTAACCTATTAACCGGAGGCCCAGTGCCAGTTGCTGTTTTTTGCCTATTTCAGTGTTTCAGAGAAAAGGAATATCAAACGGAATCCAAACGGAACGAAACCTTCGCGAGAATCTTTCTTGGAACAAACGCAATCCAGGAGACTAGGAGTGGAAGTCAGAGACGCAACGAGGCGGCCACGAGGCAGGAGGGCGCCCCCAGGGGGTAGGCGCGGCCCCCACCCTTGTGGGCCCCTCGTAGCTCCACCGACCTAATTATTTCGCCTATATATACTCTTATACCCTGAAAACATCCAGGGGAGCCACGAAACCACTTTTCCACCGCCACAACCTTCTGTACCGGTGAGATTCCATCTTGGGGCCTTTTTTGGCGATCTGCCGGAGGGGGATTCGATCACGGAGGGCTTCTACATCAACACCATAGCCTCTCTGATGATGTGTGAGTAGTTTACCACAGACCTTCGGGTCCATAGTTATTAGCTAGATGGCTTCTTCTCTCTCTTTGATTCTCAATACAAAGTTCTCCTCGATTTTCTTGGAGGTCTATTCGATGTAATACTTTTTGCAGTGTGTTTGTCGAGATCCGATGAATTGTGGGTTTATGATCAAGATTATTTATGAAAAATATTTGATTCTTCTCTAAATTCTTATATGCATGATTTGATATCTTTGCAAGTCTTTTCGAATTATCGATTTAGTTTGGCCTACTAGGTTGATCTTTCTTGCAATGGGAGAAGTGCTTAGCTTTGGGTTTAATCTTGCAGTGTCCTTTCCCAGTGACAGTAGGGGCAGCAAGGCACGTATTGTATTGTTGCCATCGAGGATAAAAAGATGGGATTTATATCATATTGCTTGAGTTTGTCCCTCTATATCATGTCATCTTGCTTAATGCGTTACTCCATTCTGATGAACTTAATACTCTAGATGCATGCTAGATAGCGGTCGATGTGTGGAGTACTAGTACGCAGAATCGTTTCGGTCTACTTGACACGGACGTGATGCCTATGTTCATGATCATGCCTAGATATTCTCATAACTATGCGCTTTTCTATCAATTGCTCGGCAGTAATTTGTTCACCCACCGTAATATATGCTATCTTGAGAGAAGCCACTAGTGAAACCTATGGCCCCCGGGTCTACTTCACATCATATAAGTTTCCGATCTATAATTCTAGTTTACTATTTATTTTGCAATCTTTACTTTTCAATCTATACAACAAAAATACCAAAAATATTTATCTTATTATCTTTATCAGATATCACTTTTGCAAGTGGTGGTGAAGGGATTGACAACCCCTTTATCGCGTTGGTTGCAAGGTTCTTGATTGTTTATGCAGGTACTAGGCGATTTGCGTGTAGTCTCCTACTGGATTGATACCTTGGTTCTCAAAAACTGAGGGAAATACTTACGCTACTTTGCTGCATCACCATTTCCTCTTCAAGAGAAAACCAACGCATGCTCAAGATGTAGCAAGAAGGATTTTTGGCGCCGTTGCCGGGGAGATTTGCACCAAGTCAAGTCAAGATTTGATCTCCCGTCAACTAGCCATTTCTGGCGCCGTTGCCGGGGAGATCTACGCTCAAGTCAAGACATACCAAGTACCCATCACAAACTCTTCTCCCTCGCATTACATTATTTGTCATTTGCCTCTCGTTTTCCTCTCTCCCACTTCACCTTTGCTGTTTTATTCGCCCTCCTTCGTTCGTCTCTTTTCGCTTGCTTCTCGTGTTTTTGTGTGATAGTGTGCCCGTTTTGCTTTGATGGCTCCACCAAAAAGTGTTGATCCTCACCTTAGAAGGTTGGAAGAAATGGAAAACAATGTTAGAAGCTTTATGTCTTTGCAATTCTAGCATAATAATTTCTTCAGAAATGAGCTTAAAGAACAGAAAATTTTATGGAATACATGAATAAAGAGCTCGATGATATGTCTAAGGAATTTTATGGTTTGAAATCTCAGTTTGCTCATCTTGAAAACTTAATAGCCCAAATTTCGAGTAAGCAAGCCACCTTAGTTAATAAGATGGCCGCTAAACCGGAAGATCTAGATAATAATAATGATGAAGATCTAAAAGTGATTGATGTGTCTCCTATTAAATCTTTGTTTTCCAATATGAATCTTGATAAACATGGGACTGGAGATGAGTCAACTTTAGTTAAAAGGCATCCCAATGATTCGTAGTTTTTAGATCTTGATGCAAAAATTGGTAAAAGTGGGATTGAAGAGGTCAAAACTTTACATAGCAATGAACCCACTATTTTGGATTTCAAGGAATTTAATTATGATAATTGTTCTTTGATAGATTGTATTTCCTTGTTGCAATCTGTGTTAAATTCTCCTCATGCTTATGATCAAAATAAATCTTTTACCAAAAACATCGTTGATGCTTTAATGCAATCCTATGAAGAAAAGCTTGAATTAGAAGTTTCTATCCCTAGAAAAATTTATGATGAGTGGGAACCTACTATTAAAATTAAGATTAAAGATCATGAATGACATGCCTTATGTGATTTGGGTGCTAGTGTTTCCACGATTCAAAAAACTTTCTGTGATGTGTTAGATTATCGTGAATTTTTAGATTATCATGAATTTGATTATCGTTTGTTAAATTTGCACCTTGCGGATTCCACCATTAAGAAACCTATGGGAAGGATTAATGATGTTCTTATTGTTGCAAATAGGAATTATGTGCCCGTATATTTCATTGTTCTTGATATAGATTGCAATCCTACATGTCCTATTATTCTTGGTAGACCTTTCCTTAGAACGATTGGTGCAATTATTGATATGAAAGAAGGAAATATTAGATTCCGATTTCCGTTAAGGAAAGGCATGGAACACTTTCCTAGAAAGAAAATTAAATTACTTTATGAATCTATTATGAGAGCCACTTATGGATTGCATACCAAAGATGGCAATACCCGATATATTCTTGTTTTTATGCCTAGCTAGGGACGTTAAACGATAGCGCTTGTTGGGAGGCAACCCAATTTTATTTTTGTTCCTTGATTTTTGCTCCTGTTTAATAATAAATAATTCATCTAGCCTCTGTTTAGATGTGGTTTTATGTTTTAATTAGTGTTTGTGCCAAGTAGAACCTTTGGAAAGACTTGGGTGAAGTCTTTGCAATCTTGCTGTAAAAAACAGAAACTTTAGCGCTCACAAGATTAGCCGCAATTTTTTACTCGAGAGTGCTTTTAGGTTGATTCTTTTTGAAGATGACTAATAGAAAAATTATTCACGTCCACCAATTTATTTCAGAATTTTTGGAGTTCCATAAGTATATGTTTGATACAGATTACTACAGACTGTTTTGTTTTTGACAGATTCTGTTTTTCGTGTGTTGTTTGCTTATTTTGATGAATTTATGGCTAGTATCAGGGGGTATGAACCATAGGGAAGTTGGAATAAAGTAGGTTTAACACCAATAAAAATAAAGAATGAGTTCATTACAGTACCTTAAAGTGGTGATTTGTTTTCTTACACTAACGGAGCTCATGAGATTTTCTGTTTAAGTTTTGTGTTGTGAAGTTTTCAAGTTTTTGGGTAAAGATTTGATGGATTTTGGAATAACGAGTGGCAGGTGCCTAAGCTTGGGGATGCCCAAGGCACCCCAAGGTAAAATTGAAGGACAACCAAAAGCCTAAGATTGGGGATACCCCGGAAGGCATCCCCTCTTTCGTCTTCGTCTATCGGCAACTTTACTTGAGGCTATATTTTTATTCACCACATGATATGTGTTTTGCTTGGAGCGTCTTGTATTATTTGAGTCTTTGCTTTTTAGTTTACCACAATCATCCTTGCTGTACACACCTTTTGGAGAGACACACATGAATCGGAATTTATTAGAATACTCTATGTGCTTCACTTATACCTTTTGAGCTAGATAATTTTGCTCTAGTGCTTCACTTATATCCTTTTAGAGCACGGTGGTGGTTTTATTTTATAGAAATTATTGATCTCTCATGCTTCACTTATATTATTTTGAGAGTCTTTTAGAACAGCATGGTAATTTGCTTTGGCTATAAAATTAGTCCTAATATGATGGGCATCCAAGATGGGTGTAATAAAAACTTCCATATAGAGTGCATTGAATACTATGAGAAGTTTGATACTTGATGATTGTTTTCAGATATGAAGATGGTAATATTAGAGTCGTGCTAGTTGAGTAATTGTGTATTTGATAAATACTTGTGTTGAAGTTTGCAAGTCCCGTAGCATGCACGTATGGTAACCGTTGTGTGACAAATTTGAAGCATGAGGTGTTCTTTGATTGCTTTCCTTATGAGTGGCGGTCGGGGACGAGCGATGGTCTTTTCCTACCAATCTATCCCCCTAGGACCATGCGCGTAGTGCTTGGTTTTGTTGACTTATAGATTTTTTCAATAAGTATGTGAGTTCATTATGACTAATGTTGAGTCCATGGATTATACGCACTCTCACCCTTCCATCATTGCTAGCCTCTTCGGTACCGTGCATTGCCCTTTCTCACCTTGAGAGTTGGTGCAAACTTTGCCGGTGCATCCAAACCCCGTGATATGATACGCTCTATCACACATAAGCCTCCTTATATCTTCCTCAAAACAGCCACCATACCTACCTATTATGGCATTTCCATAGCCATTCCGAGATATATTGCCATGCAACTTTCCACTGTTCCGTTTATTATGACACGCTTCATCATTGTCATATTGCCTTGCATGATCATGTAGTTGACATCGTAATTGTGGCAAGGCCACCATGCATAATTTTTCATACATGTCACTCTTGATTCATTGCCCATCCCGGTACACCGCCGGAGGCACTCATATAGAGTCATATTTTGTTCTAGTATCGAGCTGTAATCCTTGAGTTGTAAATAAATAGAAGTGTGATGATCATCATTATTAGAGCATTGTCACGTGTGAGAAAAAAAGAGAAAGGCCAAATAAAAAAAGAGAAGGCCCAAAAAAAGAGAGAAAAAGAGAGAAGGGACAATGCTACTATCCTTTGTCCACACTTGTGCTTCAAAGTAGCACCATGGTCTTCATGATAGAGAGACTCTTATTTTGTCACTTTCATATACTAGTGGGAATTTTTCATTATAGAACTTGGCTTGTATATTCCAACAATGGGCTTCCTCAAATGCCCTAGCTCTTCATGAGCAAGCAAGTTGGATGCACACCCACTTAGTTTCTTTTGTTGATCTTTCATACATTTATAGCTCTAGTGCATCCGTTGCGTGGCAATCCCTACTCCTTGCATTGACATCAATTGATGGGCATCTCCATAGCCCATTGATTAGCCGCGTCGATGTGAGACTTTCTCCTTTTTTTGTCTTCTCCACACAACCTCCATCATCATATTCTATTCCACCCATAGTGCTATGTCCATGGCTCGCCCTCATGTATTGCATGAAAGTTGAAAAAGTTTGAGAATACTAACGTATGAAACAATTGTTTGGCTTGTCATCGGGGTTGTGCATGATGAGAGCATTTTGTGTGACGAAGATGAAGCATGGCCAAACTATATGATTTTGTAGGGATGAGCTTTCTTTGGCTATGTTATTTTGACAATACATAATTGCTTGGTTAGTATGCTTGAAGTTTTATTATTTTTATGTCAATATTAGACTTTGTCTTGAATCTTTCGGATCTGAACATTCATGCACTACTAGGGAAAAGGCTAGTAGTAGCGTGGGTTTTAGGTGTATCAGTAGCGCGGGACCAGCGCTACTAATAAGGCGCTACAGCTAACACGTAGAAGTAGCGCGTGCTCACCAGCGCTACTTGCTACAGCGCGCTTAATGGAAGCTCGCTACTGCTAGTAGCTCTAGCGCGCTTTGCTTGGACGCGCTACTGCTATCGTGGCGCTGCTGCTAACTTTTCTCCACTCGCTACTGCTAATTTTAGTTTTTTTTGTTTCTTTTCGGCATATTTGTTTTGTATTTGAACCTGCGAGACCACAAATGTAATCATAGCATATACATACAAATAGTATCATCATCATCATCATCCAACACAAAGTGGTATTTTGTCATCATCTTGAAAATAGCGATACATGCAAGTCTCGAATACTTGCAACTACAACGTCATCCATCTAAACAAAGGTATACGCGAGAAGAGCTATCACTATGAGTGAGAGTGGAACTATGCAGTGCATGAGGTGGCGGTTAGGAGTCCTCTCTCGCGCTAGCGTGAACCTTAAGTAACTAGCTTCTCCTTATTGTCTGCTTTTGAAGCCTTTATGGCTGGCGCCCGAGAACCCATTCACTTGCGCCTGACACTCATGCCACTCGTTGTACACCCCCGGAACCTTCCCTTTGTACACGACATAGCACTTCCATCTCGCCATCAAGAAACTAGGTACCTGTTAGAGATGCATGTTCATCAAGAGGATGTACAATCATATATATGCAAAAAAATATACTAGAGCAACACCGAAAAAGAAAGGATTAGCAACTAGATGCAACATACAGTATGCAAACTAATTAACTAGAGGTACGCAGGTCATCGTACGCAAACTAACAAAGTAGCGTTACGCAAGTTCGGCAGGGACCGTGGACATCACAAAGTTTCATCGCTACAAAAAGTATACAAGTTCAACCGACACATATCATCATCATCGGCATCATAAATCACTAGAAGTTCCATCCTTCCATATCATCGAGGATGGACCCTAGCTTCTTGAACGGCGTGAGGTCTAGACGTGGCATGCCTATGCGAGTTCGGACGTCAGCTCGTGATATAGGGCCGTGGTGGAACATCCCCTTCTCATCGACGACTTCTTTCATGATGATCGTCGCAATGTCCCTTTGGATGCGAAAGAAGTCATCTCTAAGTTTATAATCCGCTTCTCCATGAGATTCTAGCCACTTGTGGATATGATCATCATTTCTGCTTCTCATGCGAAGCTTTTGGTGATCCATGTTGAACTGAATCATGAGATGGACGATGTAGAATCCATCCTTCTTGCTTGGTTTTGGGACATGGATGCAGGAGAAGTTAGTTTTATGCCACCTCTAATGCTGAAGCCTTGGAGAGCATCATCTAGAATATTCATTATGTGGGTGTAGTCTTTTTTCTAGTAGTCTCTGGAAGGGTCATAATACATGGCATGGGAGACTTGCGGGTAAAGAACGATAAGGACGGCGCGCCCGTTGCTGTTGGGAAAAGACACCTCAAATTATTCCCCATAGAGAGAGAAGGAATGATTGAAATGTACGAAAGGGTTGTCCGGAACTGACTTACTTTGGATGATAAGGCACGAGGACAATTTCCCGGTCCTTATTCTGTACCATGAAGTTTTGGAGGTACTCCCTAGCAGTTTCACGCTCAAAGTCGCCGAGACTCAAGACAGACTCGTGCATGTAGTACGAATCCGCCACACAGATTTGCGAGACTTCTTCACTCTTCATGACGGAGCTCATATGTAGCGCAAAAAGGCAGACGATTGTAAAATCAAGCCACCTTGTCAGAAACATCTCAAAGATATGGTCAAACCGCAGGAAGAACACCTCTGCGGGCCGTGTCTCGACGTAGCACTTCCCCTCGGGCACACGAGCTGCGTATGTCGGATATCCTGGATCCTTTGAGGCTAGTAGGATTTTCTCAGTCGACAGCACATGGTCGTGCAGTCTCCTGAGATCCCCTGATAGTGCCTCCAGCGGTTTCAGCGGTAGCATCGGCTCGCCCGTGAGATGGAACATGGCCGCACCTTTCACGGGTACACGCTCTTCAAAATGCATCGTCTGGCTGCTATGTGCTCTGGCTTGTTTGGAGGCAGCTATCTTCCCCGATCTCTTCCTCTCCTTTTCTTGGGCACACCTTCTAGACCATTCCTTAACCCCTGCCCCAGTGTTCCCGGGCTAAGTACTTTACGACCCTCGCGCCCGGCTAGTTGAGCCAGTGTTGAGGCGGCATCTTCGGGCGTGTCCTGTGAGGATTTCATGAAGAGAGACTTTTTGCAATCCCTGCTACGACCTTCCTGCCCGGGCATATCATCCATATCCTCATTAGCAAGCTGATAGCCCGATTCGTCATATGGTTGACACATCATATCTATGTCACAGTCATACGCGTTTGTATTGAGGAAACCCATAGGGTCGACCTCCGTTTCATCATCCATTCTCTGTTCTACAGGACAAATTACATCAGCCAGTACTATTGCACCCCCTTCATCATGTCGTCCGCCGCTCTCACCCGGCACTACAGGAGCTGGTAATTGCGTAGGCGGGGTGGTGGTATCCACACATGCTTGTTGATGTGCGGTTATTGGTGTGCTCTCGGCCGGCTCCAGACGAATAAAATTCTTCGGCCATAGCAGCACCCAACCCTTGCAGCTTCCAATCCGCGGCGGGGTCTTGTCGTCCGCTCCCACATGCTGTACTGGAGGAGCCAAATCCTCGTGCCCCGATTTCACACTAGACAAGCTAACCCTGAAGTGCCCAGCGGGGATCGGCTGGTTGTGGAACGTGGGTTGCAAGGGGTCCATTATCATCCCCTTTCCCACGTCCACCTTCTGGCATTTGATCAAGTAGAGTATGGTGCACGGGGTTTCTTTCGCCTGCAAACACATATGTTTGTGGCGTAAAACATCCGAAAGGCAACAAAAATGGAATATTATATATATATATATATATATATATATATATATATATATATATATATATATATATATATGTTGGTGCGGCATGTAATTACCGTGGCGGCGCCGAGCTCAGCCAAAGACGAAGGCCCACCTAGCGCGCCGAGACGAGGGCGGGCTGCTATGGCGGAGCGGCTGCGAGAGGAGGCCCGGTTGCGTGAGCAAGTTATGGTGCGATGGTGTTGTTGTTCATGGAGTTGCTCCCGGTGAAACTGGGCAATGGAAAATCATGTACCGTCTTGTCTGGATTTTCCTTCGTCCAGTTGATGATAACTGGAACCAAGTTAGTAGCGAAATCATTTCTGCAGGCAGTTACAGCTGCATTGACTGCCTGCTGTAGCAATTCATATTTGTCCTCGGCTGCTTTTTTCGCGTCCTCAGCTGCTTTTTTCTCGACCGCAAGCTTCACCTTCGCGTCGATGTCCGCCTGACTAAACTTCTTTTTCTACTTCTTGGCCTCCGGGCCCTCGTAACACCGTCCACATGGCGCCGTCTCCAGCGTCGTGCACACGACCATATTACGGACGCTGGCCCAAAGGGAGTCCCTTAAGTTCATTCAAGGCCTGGTTGAGAGGGGTGTCCCACTTGGGCCTCATCGGAGAAGTATGGCTTTCGGCTGCAAGCTGGTGTTGCTTCTCCAGCAGTCTAATCAATTTCCTCGTGATCTGGTCCGTGTAAAAAACCTTTTTCTCCTTGTCCCACTTGTAGCAGGCCCTGATGAAGTCACACTCCAAGGGGTTGGTGAACTTCGCGAAGGGGTCTGCGAGACCCGCGGCTTCATGTTCCGCGTCCTCCTTATCCCATATGGGCCTTTTACCGAGGTAGCCACGGCTTCTGAGGTGATGCTTCCCCGTGTTCCTTTGCTAAAAGCTCTTGAATTTCGCAGCCTTAGACTTGGCTGCCTCGGTAGCGCAAGTGTCCTTGAACTTTTCAAACTCCTCTTCCGTAAGTGTCAGATTTACCTCCAGAATCTTGGACAGGGGTTCCTCAGCCTCAATAGCTCGTTTCACCCTCCCTTTGCAGGAGGCCAAATCATTGCTGAACATGCCCATGGCGTGATTGTTAATCTTTTTCATCTTCGGATCATCCCACATTTGTTCTATGTTATCATCCCGGTCGGGGAACTTGAATATCTTGTGCAACTTCATTAGGAGCAACTGCGTCAAATGTTCTTTACTCCTTAAGTCATCGTCGTTGATGCTCGCGCATTCCCGTAGGATGCATCCTACTTGGCTCCCATAGCACTTGCGAGGTTCTTCCGGCTCTAATGGCTCAAACTTGCCAGGTGCCATCTTTGTGATCACAAGTCGTCCAATCCCTAGTTTGTTAGGTTATCGTATCCTCTGCTTCTTATGCTTCCTCTTTTCGGTAGCGGCATCGGCGTCGGTACCTTCCCCGCCGGTATCTTCCCCGCCGGTACCTTCCCCACCGGTCTCGGCGCCGCCATCGGTGCCGGCACCGTCGGTGTCGATGTCGGCGTCAGTACCGTCATCGAGGCCGACCTGCAAACCTTGCTTAGCAGTCAAATAGTCGAGGTACTCTTGTTCACCCTGATAATCCATCTCGTCTGCATCTTGGTCAAGGCCCGCTTTCTTCGTTGTTTGACATGTTTCAGATGATTAAGTGTCCTCATTTATTTCTAAAAGTATGAATAAATGAGAAATGACATAAAAAAGAAATCTATGTGCCAGCACTCGATATGCCAATTATGTAGCACAAATCATGCCTTTATTCACGGCAAATTTCGGCATGACCTTTGCTAAAAAAATGGACATATCGAGCGCCTGAAATTCACCGGAACGGAAATGAATCAACATTCCGGCGTAACATAGGCCAATTGGATCATTTACCAAATTTGAACCAAAACATCACATGTCCAAATGACATGTTCAAATTCCAAGCATGACATGTCCAAAACATGACATATCCACATATCACATGTCCAGTTCAAATTTGCATATAAATTCAGCCTACCTAAATTTGCTTTAACAAGGGATGTTCATTTGGACAATTGCTTAAATGCTGCCTTTTCTTTTAACTACAATTGCTTAACCCTAAATTTCTGTCCTATCTTAAAACCTAGCTAAATTCATAACTAAATAGATAACCTAATTAACCTACTGCCTTAACTAAAACCTAATTAAATTAATCGAAGAACCCTAGCTAGCAGAGAGAGAGGGGGGGCGGGGGTTTACAGAGGGTGCAGGGGCGAGGAGGCAGGCCCGACGACGGACGAGGTTGGGAGGGGAGGAAGCAGAGGAGGCGAGGCCGACGGTCGGGGAGAGCGCCGGGGGTCGGGGCGAGGCCGGGCGGGGTGGCCTTGGCCAGCAAGGCGGTGCGACGGGGGAAGAGAGAGTGGGGATTTGGGGGGAAAAGAGGCGGGATGAAGCAGGGAGAGTGAGAATTTTGGGTTAAGTGGACGTAGCAGGAGCGCGTTTAGACAAAACGAGCTGCTACTACCTTCACTAGCTGTAGCGGTTTAGACCAAACGCGTTGCTACTACCTTCAGTAGCTGTAGCGGTTTTATAAGGAAATCGCTACTGCCAGTTTTCCTTTCTCTTTTCCTTTATTTTCTCCCACTTTTATTTCCCGAGAGTAGTGAACGAAGGGAAGGCGATATATATTGCATCATTTGACGGTTAAATATGTATACAAAATAGGAACATATATATTACAACATTGGATCCATGTATAATAATGGCTAAGTGTGTATACAAAATAGGAATATATATATATATATATATATATATATATATATATATATATATATATATATATATATATATATATATATATATATAGGAAAATCCATCCTACCACCTGGTGGTAGTTACATATATGTCTCATATACTACCATGTGGTATTATATATACTATTTTATTATTTTAAATATGTTCATATACTATATCTAAGATATTTCAAAGCAAGTTACATGAAAAATTGTATATGAGCCCATAGTTTTTGTTATATTTGTAAAATACGTACGTATTTGTACGTAAAAATGAGCATACTCAAAAAATGGTACATACTACCTAAAAATTAGTATATATACTATTTAATCATTGTTATATAATACATACTACACGTACATACTCTCGGTTCCGACAGATACTACATACAACATACAAAATGCAAGTGGTGGTAACTACCACTGCTTGTAGGAAACATTTGTCCTATAACATACGGTTCCTCAGCGCTGACGTTTTCGTTTTTGAGTCAGCTTCTTTCCCTTCTTGTTCATCAAAGAATAATTGAGGCCCTCATTGTGACTTTGCCTTTTCCATGGAGTACGATTTTTCTTAGGTAATGTACTATTTATTCTTCTTTTGACGTATACTTCTTCATCATTGTCATCTTCCCTCATTGGGTTGCCGTACTGATCATAGTATTCCTCGTTGGCGACTCCATCCATTCCAATGATGTTCTTTTTGCCTCTCCTCACGACAACACGACTGGGATTGCATGGGTCGGTTATGAAGAAGCATTGTGTCACGTGCTTAGCGTGTACCCATGGCTCGTTTTTTGCGATAGCGTTCACGGTAGCGCTCTTGGCGTCGGGTATAGTCGTGGTAGTGAAAATCCGGTTTTCTCTTTCGACATTCTTAGCCCATCTGACACGGAACATCGTCGTGTTGTGCAGTCCAGAGTAGTCAAGCTCCCAGATCTCCTCGACCCTTCCATAAAATCGTTCAGTTGCCCGTTGTCGCTGCCGGTCATGCATTCCATCGTCACCCCTGAGTTCTGATCATCACTGTCCATATATTTGGCCTCCGTGTAGAACGTGTATCCGTTGATATCATATGCTTGATAGGTTACGAGGTTGGGCGAGGGGCCATGTGCTAAGGCGTATATGAGCAATCCGTCCTTAGAGCCCTCCTCCGGGGGATTAGCAATAATATGCTCTTTGAACCAATGTAGGAAAGTGGAGTTGTGCTCTCTAGTAACTTCGGCGTCCGTCCTGCATACCCCCCGGTCACGATACTTCTTTGCGATCATTTCTTTGTGCAGTGCCACGAAAGGATCTACCTCGTCTAGGTGTTGTAGCACTACCAAGTTTGCTCCGTCAAAGTCGCTGCGTCGATCTGAGTATGCCACGTGCAGTTCCCTGCGACCGTTGCAGTGACCTTCTCCTTCGAGCCTCCCATCGTGCTTGTTAACGGGCAAACCAACACTAACACCAGGCGGCTGGTCTGCGCCATATAGAAAATTCTCACAGAAAGAGATGCACTCTTGTGTCAGATAGCCCTGGACGATGCTTCCATCCGGACGGGACATGTTCTGAACGAATCCTTTGATGATCCCATTCATCCTCTCAAACGGCATCATGTTGTGCAGGAATGACGGCCCCAAGTCTATTATGTCATCCACAATATGGACACATAGATGCACCATCACATCAAAGAACGCGGGCGGGAAGTACATCTCAAGCTCATTCAGTATCACAACGATCTCTTCCTGTAGCCTTCGGAGCTGCTTCACACTGATCGACTTTCGAGAGATGATGTCGAAAAAGTTGCAGAGACCAATAAGCATGTCACGGACGTGCTTGTCCATTATCCCTCTAAGGGCAACAGGTAGTGTCTGCATCATCATCACATGACAGTCATGGGACTTCATCCCGCTGAACCTTTTCTTGTCCGTATCTAGATATCTGCTTATCTTGCCATAGTAACCAGAACTAACTTTGACTCCAGTAAGGCACTTAAAGAATTGATCGATCTCAGCATGACTTAAGGTGAAGCAAGAAGGGGGGCAATAATCCTCTTTCTTTATTTTCTTGCCCTTCTTCTCCCGTGCCTCTGTCTCCGTCTCTGTCTCGTCTGACATTTTATGGGGCGGCATGTGCAGATCTTCCCTGATTTTCAAATCTTGCAAGTCTTTTCTTGCCTTCGGCCCATCCTTGGTCTTATCCAGCATGTTCATCAGTGTTGCGAGCAAGCTCTCAAGGACATTCTTACAGATATGCATTTGATCAAGGCAATGATGTGTATCGAGTTTGTGCCAGTACTCCAAGTCCCAGAACACATACCTCGTCTTCCATACCTTCAGCAGCAGCTCCGGTGCCTTTCTCATCGTCTTTCCCGGCGCGGGGCACTCCTTCCAGTTTTTCAACAGCTCATCGATTTCGGCACCGCTCCACTTACATGGAGGTCCTCGATGCTCAGCGTGACCATTGAATAGATCTCCACGGGTCGTCCAGTTCGAGCCATCTTTGATGCCCCATGTACACGATTTTCCCAGACCTGCCATCTTTCCTTGACGTTAGCTGCTGAGACGTCGTACCATCCATGCACCGCATGCATCCGCAATATCCATGGCACACCTGGCCTGCCACATATCCGTAACCGAGATAGTCGTGCCTTTATCGTGATCAGCGCTGCTCTCATGTTGAAATACTACGCCTTTGTTTGGCGTCCCATGTCTTGGCCGGTGTTTTCCATAACGTGTTTAACTCCTCTTGAGGTAGCCCCAGATACAAATTAATATTATTTCCTGGTTGTTTCGGCCCTTGAATAAGCATGCTCATGTGAATGTACTTCGATTTCATGCACAACTAGGGGGAGGTTGTACATCCATACAAACACGGGCCATGTGTTATGATTGGTGTTCTGGTTGCCAAACGGATTCATGCCATCGGTACACGCGCCGAGCACGATGTTCCTTGCATCACATTCAAAATACCGATAGAAGTTGTTCAACGCTCTCCACTGGCTTCCATCCTTGACGTGTCTCAGCTTCGGATCATCTCCATCGTCGGGCTTCTTCCTCTCCGTGTGCCAGCGCATTAGCTTTACTTCCTTGGGATCTACAAAATACCTCTAGAGACGGGGAGTGATCGGTAAGTACCATACAACTTTCTGGGGACATTTCTTCCCGGCCTTCTTGTATCGAGAAGCATTGCACACCAGACAGCTTGTTTTTTCCGCGTGCTCCTTCCGATAAATTATGCAATCGTTGATGCATGCATGGTATCTAACGTGTGGCAGATCAAGAGGGCACACGATCTTCTTGGCCTCATCAACACTAGTAGGACATATATTACCCAAGGGAAGAACATCCTTTAGGTACTTAAGATGCTCATCGAGGCTAGTGTCGGTCCATTTGTTTTAGCCTTCGTCTTGAGGAGTTGGAGCGTGAAACTCAAGCGGGTCACCTCAGGATTGCAACCATCATACAATGGAGTGTTCGAGTCTACCACCAGTTGCTCCAGCTTAGCCTCCTCTCTGGAAGCAGCTCTCTCAGTACTCGTCTCCTTGCGAAGCAATGCTTGAACATGAGGGTCCCGCACGATTGAACTTAGTACCGACAAACTCTGCTGCGTGGAGTCCATGTCGTTCTCTCCGCCGCCATGTCCGGCCCCTTCTCCTCCGCCATGTCCGGCCGCTTCTTCGCCGCCATGTCCGGCCTCTTCCCTACCACCATTATCGATCATCTCTTTGTCTTGCCCCGTGTCATCATTGCCTGCCCCGTCGGCATCCTCAACATCGTCATCCTCATCTTCAATTATCCACCGAGTATAGCCATCCATGAAACCAGTCATGAGCAGGTGCGCTTTGACACGACCATCGTCATGGGGGTCGAGCCAAACTATTCCTTTGTATTTTTGACACGGAAATAAAACCTCTGTCCGGTTATTTTCTTTTATGTCCCTACCGCCGACCACAACCACCTGTCCACCATCGTTCCACTGACCATCGTCAACTCTGCACAGTAATAATAAACAAATTGATTATAAAAATGCTTGCATGCATCAAAGTCATACAAAAATACGGCATGACCTTCCTTAAAAATAGGACATATATAGATCTAGAGTTTGCCTGGAATTCGCCGAAACGGAAATAAATCGACATTTCGGCAAAACATAGGCAACTCAAAAGCACAATTTGGCGTCAACTCATGCCACACACACAATTTCCATAAACATATCACACACACATAAACATATTTCCATTTTGCAAAAGCATGAAATTTTAATCACCTCTATCTCGAGATCGAGCACACGGTGGAGATGATGATGTAGGGAGATCAAAAGTGCACAAAGCTCTTCTTGACAAAGATAGATCTAGTTAGGGGGCAAATAGGTCACTTAACTAAATGCTACATCTACCTAGCTACCTAATTTGGGAGGAGACAACTTCAACTAGTGCAGGGGAAGGAAAAAGAGAAAGGAGATGCATTAATGGAGGTGGTGTAGTTAGGTAGGAGTAATGAAGAGAGAGAAAGGTAGGTAGAAGAGGGAGAGTAATGGGGGAGAAGTATTGAGGAAGAAGAAGAGTGAGAGTGGGAGGATGTGGGAGGTAGGGGACAGGGAACAGAGGAGGGGGAGGGGGAGGGACGGGTGGGGAAAAGGTGGTGGGTTGGTGCGGATTAGCAGTAGCACGGGACGTAAAACGCGCTGCTGCTAAGAAAGTAGCAGCACCGTGCTTTCGGCAAGGGCGCTACTACTAACCGGGACCAAAATTGTGCCCAATTTGAAATTTAGTAGCAGCGACCTCAGAAAAAGCGCGCTACTACTACAGCTATAGCAGTAGCACGGCTCGCAGCACCGTGCTGCTGCTAAATGGAGTTTGGTGGGCACTGTCGGTCGATATTTGTAGCAGCGCGGGTTACACCGAGCGCGCTACTGCTAAAAACTTGTTAGTAGCGAGTTTTCCACACCCGCGCTACTGCTAATTAGCAGCAACGCTCCTTTTTGAGCCGCGCTACTGCTAAGATTCTGTGTATAGGGTTTTCCCTAGTAGTGATGCCACAATAAAGAAAATTACATAGGATATGTTAGGTAGCATTCCACATTAAAAATTCTATTTTTATCATTTACCTACTCAAGGACGAGCAGGAATTAAGCTTAGGGATGCTGATACGTCTCCAACGTATCTATAATTTATGATTGTTCCATGATATTATATTATCTGTTTTGGATGTTTAATGGGCTTTATTATGCTCTTTTATATTATTTTTGGGACTAAACTATTAACCGGAGGCCCAGTGCCAGTTGCTGTTTTTTGCATATTTCATACTTTCACAGAAAAGGAATATCAAACGGTATCCAAACGAAACGAAACCTTTGCCAGGATCTTTCTTGGAACAAATGCAATCCAGGAGACTTGGAGTGGAAGTCAGAGACGCAACGAGGCGGCCACGAGGCAGGAGGGCGCGCCCCCACCCTCGTGGGCCCCTTGTAGCTCCGGCGACCTACTTGTTTCGCCTATATATACTCTTATACCCTGAAAACATCCAGGGGAGCCCCGAAACCACTTTTCCACCGCCGCAACCTTCTGTACCTGTGAGATCCCATCTTGGGTCCTTTTCCGGCGATCTGCCGGAGGGGGATTCGATCATGGAGGGTTTCTACATCAACACCATAGCCTCTCCGATGATGTGTGAGTAGTTTACCACAGACCTTCAGGTCCATAGTTATTAGCTAGATGGCTTCTTCTCTCTCTTTCGTTCTCCATACAAAGTTCTCCTTGATGTTCTTGGAGATCTATTCGATGTAATACTTTTTGCGGTGTGTTTGTCGAGATCTGATGAATTGTAGGTTTATGATCAAGATTATCTATAAACAATATTTGGTTCTTCTCTGAATTCTTATATGCATGATTTGACATCTTTGCAATTCTCTTCAAATTATCAGTTTGGTTTGTCCTATTAGTTGATCTTTCTTCCAATGGGAGAAGTACTTAGCTTTGGGTTCAATCTTGCGATGTCCTTTACGAGTGACCGTAGGGGCAAAAAGGCACGTATTGTATTGTTGCCATCGAGGATAAAAATATGGGGTTTATATCATATTGCTTGAGTTTATCCCTCTACATCATGTCATCTTGCTTAATGCGTTACTCCGTTCTTGTGAACTTAATACTCTAGATGCATGCTGGATAGCGGTCGTCGTGTGGAGTAATAGTAGTAGATGCAGAATCGTTTTGGTCTACTTGACACGGACGTGATGCCTATGTTGATGATCATGCCTAGATATTCTCATAACTATGCGCTTTTCTATCAATTGCTCGGCAGTAATTTGTTCACCCACCATAATATATGCTATCTTGAGAGAAGCCACTAGTGAAACCTATGGCCCCTGGGTCTACTTCACATCATATATGTTTCCGATCTATAATTCTAGTGTACTATTTATTTTGCAATCTTTACTTTTCAATCTATACAACAAAAATACAAAAAATATTTATCTTATTATCTTTATCAGATCTCACTTTTGCAAGTGGCTGTGAAGGGATTGACAACCCCTTTATCGTGTTGGTTGCAAGGTTCTTGATTGTTTGTGCAGGTACTAGGCGATTTGCGTGTAGTCTCCTACTGGATTGATATCTTGGCTCCCAAAAACCGAGGGAAATACTTACGCTACTTTGCTGCATCACCCTTTCCTCTTCAAGGGAAAACCTGAAGGAAATATGCCCTAGAGGCAATAATAAAGTTATTATTTATTTCCTTATTTCATGATAAATGTTTATTATTCATGCTAGAATTGTATTAACCGGAAACTTGATACATTTTTTAATACATAGACAAACAGAGTGTCACTAGTATGCCTCTACTTGACTAGCTCGTTGAATCAAAGATGGTTAAGTTTCCTAGCCATAGACATGAGTTGTCATTTGATTAACGGGATCACATCATTAGAGAATGATGTGATTGACTTGACCCACTCCGTTTTCTTAGCACTTGATCGTTTAGTATGTTCCTATTGCTTTTTTCATGACTTATTCATGTTCCTATGACTATGAGATTATGCAACTCCTGAGTACCGTAGGAATACTTTGTGTGCAACCAAACGTCACAACGTAACTGGGTGATTATAAAGGTGCTCTGCAGGTGTCTCCGATGGTACTTGTTGAGTTGGCATAGATCGAGATTAGGATTTGTCACTCCGATTGTCGGAGAGGTATCTCTGGGCCCTCTCGGTAATGCACATCACTATAAGCCTTGCAAGCAATGCAACTAATGAGTTAGTTGCGGGATGATGCATTACAAAAGGAGTAAAGAGACTTGCCGGTAACGAGATTGAGCTAGGTATTGAGATACCGACGATCGAATCTTGCGCAAGTAACATACCGATGACAAAGGGAACAAGGTATGATGTTATGCAGTTTGACCAATAAAGATCTTCGTAGAATATGTGGGAGCCAATATGAGCATCCAGGTTCCGCTATTGGTTATTAACCGGAGACGTGTCTCGGTCATGTCTACATAGTTCTCGAACCCGTAGGGTCCGCACGCTTAAAGTTCTGTGACGGTCGGTATTATGAGATTATGTGATTTGATGTACCTAAGGTAGCTCGGAGTCCCGGATGAGATCGGGGACATGACGAGGAGTCTCGAAATGGTTGAGACGTAAAGATCGATATATTGGACAACTATATTCGGACATCGGAAAGGTTCCGAGTGATTCGGGTATTTTTGGGGTACCGAGGAGTTACGGGAATACGAGGAAGAAGTAATAGGCCTCATGGGCCAAATGGTGGAAGAGAGTAGGCAGGGCGCGCGGCCCCCTAGCCCAAACCGAATTGGACTAGGGGGCCGATCCCCCTTTCCTCCTTTTCCTCCCTCTCCTTCCTTCTCCCTCTCCTCCTTCCTTTCCTCCTCCTAGTAGGAGTAGGAAAGGGGAGTCCTACTCCTACTAGGAGGAGGACTCCTCCTGGCTTGCCCTATAGGGGCCGGCTGGCCTCCCCCTTGCTCCTTTATATACGGGGGCAGGGGGGCACCCTAGAACACAACAATTGAGCATTGATCTTTTAGCCGTGTGTGGTGCCTCCCTCCACCATAATCCACCTCGGTCATATCGTAGCGGTGCTTAGGCGAAGCCCTGCGTCGATAGCATCATCATCACCGTCATCACGCCATCGTGCTGACGGGACTCTCCCTCGAAGCTCTGCTAGATCGGAGTTCGTGGGACGTCATTGAGCTGAATGTGTGCATAACTCGGAGGTGCCGTGCGTTCGGTACTTGGATCGGTCGGATCGTGAAGACGTACGACTATATCAACCGCGTTGTTCTAACGCTTCCGCTTTCGGTCTACGAGGGTACGTGGACACACTCTCCCCTCTCGTTGCTACGCATCACCATGATCTTGCGTGTGCGTAGGAAATTTTTTGAAATTACTATGTTCCCCAACAGTGGCATCCGAGCCAGGTTTATGCGTAGATGTTATATGGACGAGTAGAACATGAGTGAGTTGTGGGCGATACAAGTCATACTGCTTACCAGCATGTCATACTTTGGTTCGGCGGTATTGTTGGATGAAGCGGCCCGGACTGACATTACGCGTACGCTTAAGCGAGACTGGTTCTACCGATGTGCTTTGCACACAGGTAGCTGGCAGGTGTCAGTTTCTCCAACTTTAGTTGAACCGAGTATGACTACGCCCGGTCCTTGAGAAGGTTAAAACAACACTGAGTTGACGAAATATCGTTGTGGTTTTGATGCGTAGGTAAGAACGGTTCTTGCTCAGCCCGAAGCAGCCATGTAAAACTTGCAACAACAAAGTAGAGGACGTCTAACTTGTTTTTGCAGGGCATGTTGTGATGTGATATGATCAAGATGTGATGAGATATAAGTTGTTGTATGAGATGATCATGTTTTCTTGAAGTTATCGGCAACTGGCTGAAGCCTTATGGTTGCCTCTTTATTGCATAAGATGCAAGCACCAAATAATTGCTTTACTTTATCGCTATGCGATAGCAATAGTTGCAAGAGCAATACTTCGTGAGACGAACATGTGACGACACATTCATATAGATCAAGATGATAGAGATCATGGTGTCATGCCGGTGACGATGGAGATCATGACGATTCTTTGGGGATGGAGATCAAAGGCACAAGATGATGATGGCCATATCATGTCACATATTTTGATTGCATGTGATGTTTATCTTTTATACATCTTATTTTGCTTAGTTCGGCGGTAGCTTTATACGATGATCCCTTACTAAAATTTCAAGGTATAAGTGTTCTCCCTGAGTATGCACCATTGCGACAGTTCTTCGTACTGAGACACCACATGATGATCGGGTGTGATAAGCTCTACGTTCACATACAACGGGTGCAAGCCAGTTTTGCACACGCAGAATACTCGGGTTAAACTTGATGAGCCTAGCATATGCAGATATGGCCTCGGAACACTGGAGACAGAAAGGTCGAGCGTGAATCATATAGTAGATATGATCAACATAGTGATGTTCACCATTGAAAACTACTCCATCTCACGTGATGATCGGACATGGTTTAGTTGATTTGGATCACATGATCACTTTGATGATTATAGGGATGTCTATCTAAGTGGGAGTTCTTAAGTAATATGATTAATTGAACTTTAATTTATCATGAACTTAGTCCTGATAGTATTTTTCAAATAATGTTGTAGATCAATAGCTCGCGTTGTTGCTTCCCTGTGTTTTATATGTGTTCCTAGAGAAAACTAAGTTGAAAGATGATAGTAGCAATGATGCGGACTGGGTCCGTGATCTAAGGTTTATCCTCATTGCTGCACAGAAGAATTATGTCCTTGATGCACCGCTAGGTGATAGACCTATTGCAGGAGCAGATGCAGACGTTATGAACATTTCGCTAGCTCAATATGATGACTACTTGATACTTTAGTGCACCATGCTTAACGGCTTAGAATCGGGACTTCAAAGACATTTTGAACGTCATGGACCATATGAGATGTTCCAGGAGTTGAAGTTAATATTTCAAGCAAATACCCGAGCTGAGAGATATGAAGTCTCCAACAAGTTCTATAGCTAAAAGATGGAGGAGAATAGCTCAAGCAGTGAGCATGTGCTCAGATTGTCTGGGTACTACAATCGCTTGAATCAAGTGGGAGTTAATCTTCCAGATAAGATAGTGATTGACAGAATTCTCTAGTCACCATCACCAAGTTAGTAGAACTTCGTGATGAACTATATTATCCAAGGGATGATGAAAACGATTCCCGAGCTTTTCATGATGATAAAATCGATGAAGGTAGAAATCAAGAAAGAGCATCAAGTGTTGATGATTAACAAGACCACTAGTTTCAAGAAAAGGGCAAAGGGAAAGAAATGGAACTTCATGTAGAATGGCAAGCAAGTTGTCACTTTCGTGAAGAAGCCCAAAGCTAGACTAAAGCCTAAAACTGAGTACTTCTAATGCAAAGGAAATGGTCACTGGAAGCGGAAATGCCCTGAATATTTGGTGAATAAGTAGGATGGCAAAGTGAACATAGGTATATTTGATATACATGTTATTGATGTGTACTTTACTAGTTTTTATAGCAACCCCTCGATATTTCATATTGGTTCAGTTGCTAAAAGTAGTAACTCGAAACGGGTGTTGCAAAATGAACAGGAACTAGCTAAGGGCGAGGTGGCAATGTGTGTTGGAAGTAGTTCCAAGATTGATATGATCATCATCGCACACTCCCTATACTTTCGGGATTAGTGTTGAACCTAAATAAGTGTTATTTGGTGTTTGCGTTGATCATAAATATGATTTTATCATGTTTATTGCAATACGGTTATTCATTTAAGTTAGAGAATAATTGTTGTTCTGTTTACATGAATAAAACCTTCTATGGTCATACACCCAATGAAAATGGTTTGTTGGATCTCGATCGTAGTGATACATATATTCATAATATTGAAGCCAAAAGATACAAAGTTAATAATGATAGTGCAACTTATTTGTGGCACTGCCGTTTGGGTCATATCGGTGTAAAGCGCATGAAGAAACTGCATAAAGATGGACTTTTGGAATCACTTGGTTATGAATCATTTCATGCTTGCGAACCGTGCCTTTTGGGCAAGATGACTAAAACTCCATTCTCCGGAACAATGGAACGAGCTACTGACTTGTTGGAAATAATACTTACCGATGTATGCGGTCCAATGAGTGTTGATGCTCATGGCGAGTATCGTTATTTTTTGACCTTCATAGATGATTTGAGCAGATATGAGTATATCTACTTAATGAAGCACAAGTCTGAAACATTTGAAAAGTTCAAAGAATTTCAGAGTGAAGTGAGAGAATCATCGTAACAAGAAAATAAAGTTTATACAATATGATCGTAGAGGAGAATATTTGAGTTACGAGTTTGGCCTTCATTTAAAAACAATGCGGTATAGTTTCACAGCTCACGCCACATGGAACACCACAGCATAATGGTGTGTCCGTACGTCGTAACCGCACTTTATTGGATATGGTGCGATCTATGATGTATCTTACCAATTTACCACTATTGTTTTGGGGTTATGCATTAGAGACAGCTGCATTCACTTTAAATAGGGCACCATCAAAATCCGTTGAGACGACGCCTTATGAACTGTGGTTTCGCAAGAAACCAAAGTTGTCATTTCTTAAAGTTTGGGGTTGCGATGCTTATGTGAAAAAGTTTCATCCTGATGAGCTCAAACCTAAATCGGAGAAATGTGTGTTCATAGGATACCCAAAGAAGACAGTTGGGTACAACTTCTATCACAGATCCGAAGGCAGGACATTCGTTGCTAAGAATGGATCCTTTCTAGAGAAGGAGTTTTCTCTCGAAAGAAGTGAGTGGGAGGAAAGTAGAACTTGAGGAGGTAACTGTACATACTCCCTTATTGGAAAGTAGTTCATCACAAGAAATCTGTTCTTGTGACTCCTACACCAATTAGTGAGGAAGCTAATGATGATGATCATGTAACTTCAGATCAAGTTACTACTGAACATCGTAGGTTAACCAGAGTAAGATCCGCACCAGAGTGGTATGGTAATCCTGTTCTGGAGGTCATGTTTCTTGACCATGATGAACCTACGAACTATGAGGAAGCGATGATGAGCCCAGATTCCGCGAACTGGCTTGAGGCCATGAAATCTGAGATGGGATCCATGTATGAGAACAAAGTATGGACTTTGATTGACTTGCCCAATGATCGGTGAGCCATTGAGAATAAATGGATCTTCAAGAGGAAGACAGACGCTGATAGCAGTGTTACTATCTACAAAGCTAGACTTGTCAAAAAGGTTTTTGACAAAGTTCAAGGTGTTGACTACGATGAGATTTTCTCACTCGTAGCGATGCTTAAGTCTGTCTGAATCATGTTAGCAAATTGCCATATTTTATGAAATCTGGCAAATGGATGTCAAAACTACATTCCTTAATGGATTTCTTAAATAAGAGTTGTATATGGTGCAACCAGAAGGTTTTGCTGATCCTAAAGGTGCTAACAAAATGAGCAAGCTCCAGTGATCCATCTATGGACTGGTGCAAGCATCTCGGAGTTGGAATATACGCTTTGATGAGTTGATCAAAGCATATAGTTTTATACAGACTTGCAGTGAAGCCTGTATTTACAAGAAAGTGAGTGGGAGCACTACACCATTTCTGATAAGTATATGTGAATGACATATTGTTAATCAGAAAAAATGTAGAATTTTCTGGAAAGCATAAAGGAGTATTTGAAAGGAGTTTTTCAACTAAAGACCTCGGTGAAGCTGCTTACATATTGAGCATCAAGATTTATAGAGATAGATCAAGACGCTTGATAAGTTTTTTCAATGAGTACAAACCTTGACAAGATTTTAAAGTAGTTCAAAATGGAACATTCAAAGAAAGAGTTCTTGCCTGTGTTACAAGGTGTGTAATTGAGTAAGACTCAAAGCCCAACCACGGCAGAAGATAGAAAGAGAATGAAAGTCATTCCCTATGCCTCAGCCATAGGTTCTATAAAGTATGCCATACTGTGTACTAGATCTATTGTATACCCTACATTGAGTTTAGCAAGGGAGTACAATAGTGATCTAGGAGTAGATCACTGGACAGCAGTCAAAATTATCCTTAGTGGAATAAGGATATGTTTCTCGATTATGGAGGTGACAAAAGGTTTGTCGTAAAGGGTTACGTCGATGCAAGTTTTGACACTGAGCCAGATGACTCTAAGTCTCAATCTGGATACATATTGAAAGTGCGAGCAATTAGCTAGAGTAGCTCCATGCAGAGCATTGTTGACATAGAAATTTGCAAAATACATACGAATCTGAATGTGGCAGATCCGTTGACTAAACTTATCTCACAAACAAAACATGATCACACCTTAGTACTCTTTGGGTGTTAATCACATAGCGATGTGAACTAGATTATTGACTCTAGTAAACCCTTTGGGTGTTGGTCACATGACGATGTGAACTATGGGTGTTAATCACATGGTGATGTGAACTATTGGTGCTAAATCACATGGCGATGTGAACTAGATTATTGACTCTAGTGCAAGTGGGAGACTGAAGGAAATATGCCCTAGAGGCAATAATAAAGTTATTATTTATTTCCTTATTTCATGATAAATGTTTATTATTCATGCTAGAATTGTATTAACCGGAAACTAGATACATGTGTGAATACATAGACAAAAAGAGTGTCACTAGTATGCCTCTACTTGACTAGCTCGTTGAATCAAAGATGGTTAAATTTCCTAGCCATAGACATGAGTTGTCATTTGATTAATGGGATCACATCATTAGAGAATGATGTGATTGACTTGACCCATTCCGTTAGCTTAGCACTTGATCGTTTAGTATGTTCCTATTGCTTTCTTCATGACTTATACATGTTCCTATGACTATGAGATTATGCAACTCCCGAATACCGGAGGAATACTTTGTGTGATACCAAACGTCACAACGTAACTGGGTGATTATAAATGTGCTCTACAGGTGTCTCCGATGGTACTTGTTGAGTTGGCATAGATCAAGATTAGGATTTGTCACTCCGATTGTCGGAGAGGTATCTCTGGGCCCTCTCGGTAATGCACATCACTATAAGCCTTGCAAGCAATGCAACTAATGAGTTAGTTGCGGGATGATGCATTACAGAACGAGTAAAGAGACTTGCCGGTAACAAGATTGAGCTAGGTATTGAGATACCGACGATCGAATCTCGGGCAAGTAACATACCGATGACAAAGGGAACAACGTATGTTGTTATGCGGTTTGACCGATAAAGATCTTCGTAGAATATGTGGGAGCCAATATGAGCATCCAGGTTCCGCTATTGGTTATTGACCAGAGACGTGTCTCGGTCATGTCTACTTAGTTCTCGAACCCGTAGGGTCCGCACGCTTAAAGTTCTGTGACGATCGGTATTATGAGTTTATCTGATTGGATGTACCGAAGGTAGTTCGGAGTCCCGGATGAGATCGGGGACATAACGAGGAGTCTCGAAATGGTCGAAACGTAAAGATCGATATATTGGATGAATATATTCAAACATAGGAAAGGTTTCGAGTGATTCGGGTATTTTTCGGGGTACCGGAGAGTTACGGGAATACGAGGAAGAAGTAATAGGCCTCATGGGCCAAGTGGTGGAAGAGAGGAGGCAGGCACGCGAACCCCCTAGCCCAAACCGAATTGGACTAGGGAGTCGATCCCCCTTTCCTCCTTTTCCTCCCTCTCCTTCCTTCTCCCTCTCCTCCTTCCTTTCCTCCTCCTAGTAGGAGTAGGAAAGGGAGTCTGATGTCTACTACACAACCTTCTTCTTGTAGACGTTATTGGGCCTCCAAGTGCAGAGGTTTGCAGGACAGTAGCAAATTTCCCTCAAGTGGATGACCTAAGTTTTATCAATCCGTGGGAGGCATAGGTTGAAGATGGTCTCTCTCAAGCAACCCTACAACCAAATAACAAAGAGTCTCTTGTGTCCCCAACACACCCAATGCAATGGTAAATTGTATAGGTGCACTAGTTCGGCAAAGAGATGGTGATACAAGTGCAATATGGATGGTAGATAAAGGTTTTTGTAATCTGAAAATATAAAAACAGTAAGGTAACTAATGATAAAAGTGAGCGTAAACGGTATTGCAATGATAGAAAACAAGGCCTAGGGTTCATACTTTCACTAGTGCAAGTTCTCTCAACAATAATAACATAGATAGATCATATAACAATCCCTCAACATGCAACAAAGAGTCACTCTAAAGCCACTAATAGCGGAGAACAAATGTGGAGATTATGGTAGGGTACGAAACCACCTCAAAGTTATTCTTTCGGATCAATCTATTCAAGAGTTCGTACTAGAATAACACCTTAAGACACAAATCAACCAAAACCCTAATGTCACCTAGATACTCCATTGTCACATCAAGTATCCGTGGGCATGATTATACGATATGCATCACACAATCTCAGATTCATCCAACCAACATAAAAGTACTTCAAAGAGTGCCCCAAAGTTTCTACCGGAGAGTCAAGAAAACGTGTGCCAACCCCTATGCATAGGTTCATGGACGGAACCCGCAAGTTGGTTACCAAAACATACATCAAGTGGCACGTGATATCCCATTGTCACCACAGATAAACACGGCAAGGCATACATCAAGTGTTCTCAAATAAAGACTCAATCCGATAAGATAACTTCAAGAGGGAAACTCGATTCATCACAAGAGAGTAGATGGGGAGAAACATCATAAGATCCAACTATAATAAAAAAACTCGCGATACATCAAGATCGTGCCATAGAGAGAACACGAGAGAGAGAGAGAGATCAAACACATAGCTACTGGTACATACCCTCAGCCCCGAGGGTGAACTACTCCCTCCTCGTCATGGATAGCGCCGGATGATGAAGATGGCCACGGTGATGGGTTCCCCCTCCAAGAGGTGCGAGTAACAGACTCGAGAGGTTTTGGTGGCTACAGAGGCTTGCGACGGCGGAACCCCGATCTATCTTGATATTCGATGTTTTTAGGGTACGTAAGCTTATATAGGCGAAAGAAGTCGGCCGGGAGGTGCTCGAGGGGCCCACGAGACAGGGGGGCGCACCCAATAGGTGGGGGCGCCCCCCTATCTCCTGGCCTCCTCGAGGATCTTCTGACGTGAACTCCAAGTCTCCAGGATGATATTCTTCCCAAAAATAACGCTGCCGAAGGTTTCGTTCCGTTTGGACTCCGTTTGATATTCCTTTTCCTCGAAATACTGAAACAGGCAATAAAACAGCAATATGGGTTGGGCCTCTGGTTAATAGGTTAGTCCCAAAAGTAATATAAAATTGAATAATAAAGCCCAATATTGCCCAAAACAGTAGATAATATAGCATGGAGCAATAAAAAATTATAGATACGTTGGAGAGGTATCAAGCATCCCCAAGCTTAATTCCTGCTCGTCCTCGAGTAGGTAAATGATAAAAAGATAATTTTTGATGCGGAGTGCTACTTGGCATAATTTCAATGTAATTCTTGTTAATTGTGGTATGAATATTCAGATTCGAAAGATTCAAGACAAAAGTTTAATATTGACATAAAAATAATAATACTTCAAGCATACTAACAAAGCAATTATGTCTTCTCAAAATAACATGGCCAAAGAAAGTTATCCCTACAAAATCATATAGTCTGGCTATGCTCTATCTTCACCACACAAAGTATTTAAATCATGCACAACCCCGATGACAAGCCAAGCAATTGTTTCATACTTTTGACGTTTTCAAACTTTTTCAATCTTCACGCAATACATGAGCGTGAGCCATGGATATAGCACTTATGTGGAATAGAATGGTGGTTGTGGAGAAGACAAAAAGGGAGAAGATAGTCTCACATCAACTAGGCGTATCAACGGACTATGGAGATTCCCATCAATAGATATTAATGTGAGTGAGTAGGGATTGCCATGCAACGGATGCACTAGAGCTATAAGTGTATGAAAGCTCAACAAAAGAAACTAAGTGGGTGTGCATCCAACTTGCTTGCTCACGAAGACCTAGGGCATTTTGAGGAAGCCCATCATTGGAATATACAAGCCAAATTCTATAATGTAAAATTCCCACTAGTATATGAAAGTGACAAAATAGGAGACTCTCTATCATGAAGATCACGGTGCTACTTTGAAGAACAAGTGTGGTAAAAGGATAGTAGCATTGCCCCTTCTCTCTTTTTCTCTCATTTTTTTATTTTTTTTATTTGGTCCTTTTCTCTTTTTTATGGCCTCTTTTTTTCTTTTTTTTTCTTTTTCGTCCGGAGTCTCATCCCGACTTGTGGGGGAATCATGGTCTCCATCATCCTTTCCTCACTTGGGACAATGCTCTAAAAATGATGATCATCACACTTTTATTTTCTTACAACTCAACAATTACAACTCGATACTTAGAAAAAAAATATGACTCTATATGAATGCCTCCGGCGGTGTACCGGGATGTGCAATGAATCAAGAGTGACATGTATGAAAGAATTATGAACGGTGGCTTTGCCACAAATACTATGTCAACTATATGATCATGCTAAGCAATATGACAATGATGGAGCGTGTCATAATATACGGAACGGTGGTAAGTTGCATGGCAATATATCTCGGAATGGCTATGGAAATTCCATGATAGGTAGGTATGGTGGCTGTTTTGAGGAAGATATATGGTGGGTGTACGATACCGGTGAAAAGTGCGCGGTATTAGAGAGGCTAGCAATGGTGGAAGGATGACAAAAGTGCGTATAATCCATGGACTCAACATTAGTCATAAAGAACTCATATACTTATTGCAAAAATCTACAAGTTATCAAAGCAAAGTATTACGCGCATGCTCCTAGGGGGGTAGATTGGTAGGAAAAGACCATCGCTCGTCCCTGACCGCCACTCATAAGGAAGACAATCAATAAATAAATCATGCTCCGACTTCATCACATAACGGTTCACCATACGTGCATGCTACGGGAATCACAAACTCTAACACAAGTATTTCTAAAATTCACAACTACTCAATTAGCATGACCCTAATATCACCATCCTCATATCTCAAAACAATTATCAAGTATCAAACTTCTCTTAGTATTCAACACACTCATAAGAATTCTTACAAATCTGGTATGCCTAGCATATTAGGATTATTTAAGAAAATTACCATGATATTTAAGTCTCTCAAAATAATCTAAGTGAAGCATGAGAGTTCATATATTTCTTCAAAATAAAACCACCATTGTGCTCTAAAATATATAAGTGAAGCACTAGAGCAAACAACAAACTACTCTGAAAGATATAAGTGAAGATCAATGAGTAGTTGTATAATTATACAACTATGTGAAGACTCTCTAACATTTAAGAATTTCAGATCTTGGTAATTTATTCAAACAGCAAGCAAAGCTAAATAAAATGACATGACACTCCAAGCAAAACACATATCATGTGGCGAATAAAAATATAGCTCCAAGTAAAGTTACCGGTGAACGAAGACAAAAGAAGGGATGCCATCCGGGGCATCCCCAAGCTTAGACGCTTGGTTATCCTTGAATATTACCTTGGGCTGCCTTGGGCATCCCCAAGCTTAGGCTCTTTCCACTCCTTATTTCATAGTCCATCGAATCTTTACCCAAAACTTGAAAACTTCACAACACAAAACTTAACAGAAATCTCGTGAGCTCCGTTAGCGAAAGAAAACAAAACACCACTTCAAGGTACTGTAATGAACTCATTCTTTATTTGAATTTGTGTTAAACCTACTGTATTCCAACTTCTATATAGTTTATAAACTATTAACTAGCCATAGATTCATCAAAATAAGCAAACAACACACGAAAAACAGAATATGTCAAAAACAGAACAGTCTGTAGTAATATGTAACTAACGCAAACTTCTGGAACTCCAAAATTTCTAAAATAAATTGGTGGACCTGAATAATATGTCTAGTAATCATCTGCAAAAATAATCAACTAAATATCACTCTCCAGTAAAAAGTTGAAGCTAATCTCGTGAGCGCTAAAGTTTCTTTTTTTTACAGCATGATCATAAAGACTTCACCCAAGTCTTTCCAAAGTTTCTACTTGGCAAAAACACTAATTAAAACATAAAACCACATCTAAACAGAAGCTAGATGGATTATTTATTCCTAAACAGAACCAAAAAGCAAGAAACTAAAATAAAATTGGGTTGCCTTCCAACAAGCGCTAACGTTTAACGCCCCGAGCTAGGCATGATGATTTCAATGATGCTCACATAAAAGATAAGAATTGAAACATAAAGAGAGCATCATGAAGATGTAACATCCCAAATTTTGGAATGTTAATATAATTAATTGAATTGTTTGATTGTTTGCTTGAGTGAATTAAACTTGAGTGAAATTTGAACCTTTTCAAAACTTTTGAAAGAGAGGAATAAAATGACTTTCCCTTCTCCGTAAATTCAAATTCATCCTATTAAAATCAATGAGAGAAGATGACATGACTTCTTCAACTATAAAGAATTTGAGCGGAGTTTTGCAATTTAATTCTTTCAAATATTTGCACTTGCTTCTCTATTTTTCTTCCCGAGAAATACCCGAAAATAAATTCTTGCAAGCAAGAAAGAGCGGAGAAAATGACCCTCCAAAATCAGGGGCATTTTGAAAATATTGAGCCAAGAAAACCAAAGTTTTATTTAAAATTATTTGCAAAAAGAAATAAAGCCTTTCGGGATTTTCTGAAAACATTTTTTTAGTTTTTATTTTGGCCGTGGAATAATGCTCATCATCTACATTTTATTTTTCTGATAATTTTAGTATATAAAACTCTTTATTCGAATTGATTTGATTTCCTTTTTATTGTTTTAGTTTCCTAATTTTAAAAATAGGAATGGAATCGTTTTTATTAGGAAAAACCTGCTGGCCCATTAAGCACTTTCCTATTCTAGCCCAACAAGAGATCATCTCCTTCCTCTGTTTCCTTTCACGTTACACAAGCTTTCCATATCCATGGAGACAGGAATCTCCACCTTCCCGATCTCCCTCATCTTTCCATCCCAGCGCCTCCCGAGACCGCCTATAAAACCCCCTCCCTCTCCTCGTTCCATTTTTCCCATCACCACGCCCCCTCCCTGCCCGTAGCCTCCACGCCACCGTCCTCCTTTTCCTGCCTAGAAACGCTCACCAGGAGCTCTCCTGGAACCTCCCCATCGCCCAACGCCACCTCCCCAAGCGCCGACCCCTCCTCCGCCACCCCCACCCTCGCCGGCGACCTCGCCCCTCGCCGGAGCAGCCCTCCACATCGCCGTCTCCTTCCTGCCATCTCTGCCTCACGTACAGGTAACTCCGTTTTCGTTTTCAGATTTATTCCCGTAACAGATTTAGTTCCGTTCTTGTTTAGCTTATAACTTTTGATCTAGAAGTCCAATGATGCTGATTCTTTTTGCGTTAGATCACAATTTTCTTGTAGTTTCCAAAAATATATAATTTGTCTATGTTTGGATTTATAAAAATTGAGTTAGATCAGATTTGAATTAAAGCTTGTTTTGCTTATTCCGGGAGTTTCATAATAGATTTTTATTTAATTCTTTTTGCTCCTAATTGCTTAATGAAATATTTTCTGTTTAGTTAACATAAAACCATGATTAGGTGATGTTAAGAAATTTTTGTTATATAAAACTATTTTTGTTGTTATTTGAAGTAGGAAAACTTTGAGTTGTTTCTCTTTAAGTTTTCCCTTGGGTTTTGCTTTGTTGGTTTTGGTGTGTTACTTTGTTATGTTATTGTGTTAAGTGATGTTATGCTATGTGCTTATTATAGTTATTGTTTGCCTCGGTAGAATTTCCGGAGTGCGAAGATTGCTACTACAAAACCCTAGTGTTCGAAGATCGTCAACAAGGCAAGTTCACTTTGACCATGCTTTCATACCTATGTTTTATTGCATTTAGTGACATCTTTGCAACCACCCCTCAGTAGTGTTATTGAATCCTTGTAGTTGAGTAGTATGCATGAGGTAGGAACCCATCATTCCTGTTACCAAGCCCGGGACGATATTTTATTTAATGCTACGCTATAGTAGACGGGGTTTGGTATGAGTACTCGGGAGTGGTGTGAGAATGGAGGATTCTACGTCAATGACGACAACTCCATGATGGAATCTGCAAGGACTGCATCTTCAAGGCCTCAAGACTTCAAGGCTCAAGACAAGAATTCAATACACACTCTGGGTGAAGGACGGTTGTGGGCACCTGGAGAAACCAGTGGTTGGCGGGATGCATGGAGAAGCGCCATGACATCTTGCGGAAAGCTTCACCCAGAATCAAAGAGACGGAAGAATACTTCACGCCGGAAGCTTACCCGTGCAACCGCAAGTCATTATGGGCTCGGCTTGGTTGACCTTAGTTGTGACTCTGGCTGGGGCGGTGCTAGCAGATGTAGAACTACGGTAGGATTGGATGGGTACGGACGGTGGTCGAGGAACTCTTTGGAAGACCATGTTTGGTCATCTTGTTCTCAAACACTCAAGTGCGAGAACGTAAAAGAGGATCGAATCTTGCGGGTAAAGTGTACAAACCTCTGCAGAGGTTTATAACCTAATCGATTAGCCGTGTCCCGATTACGGACAATTTGAGCCTCTGGACTTGGATCTATTTCGAACTCTCAACGCCGGATTGATAACTTAATT
This sequence comes from Aegilops longissima, assembly GCA_021605205.1. NCBI lineage: Eukaryota > Viridiplantae > Streptophyta > Magnoliopsida > Poales > Poaceae > Aegilops > Aegilops longissima. The sequence continues at coordinate 576,807,801 of CM038681.1, forward strand.
GTGGGCAACTTATGATGATTTTGGGCTATGAGACATCGGTTGGCGGAACCATGTCATGACAGAAAAAACTCCATAGTACAGGCTTCATTTTATTCCTTTGATGTAGGTAAAATAAAACCAGCTTTTACGCAAACAAAATTCAGATCTGAGCCATAAAGCCATATTGCATATAGTATAGTTTTATCATCTGTTTTCTCATATTGTGATCTTGCGGTACATTCAATGTCTTGACCTACACGGCTGCAACGTATCATGTTGCGATACTTCCTCGACAGTAAGAGTTACGATCTGGGTTACGGTCTACACTCAACCTGCCGATGGCGTTGATGGGACTCCACACCCGTTTGATTGTTTCCGCTGAGTATTATGAGGTATATATCAGTTTTACGTTATTTATGCATGTGATTGCACTTTGATATATACATTGATGTCTTGTGTGTGCCAGATATCTGATCCAGGATGGCACAGATACACGAGGCTTGACCGTCTCGAGGTCGGGTCGCTTCTGAAAATGGTATCGAGCACATGTTGGTTGTAGAACGTGACCCTAGAAAATGACTTAGTAATATGAAGACCCCAATAGGAATGACCTTTGTTTTGTACTACTCTCGTAACACCTCATTCCTTTTACTGAACCTTCCTTATCTCAAACTATAGATGGAGAGCTACATTCTGAACAAAAGAGAACACTACGAGAAGGTTCTTGGAGGCCCCTTCCTTGTGGAGCTAGTCAGGCTGCTGAAGTTACCGATACCTGAGATCAAGGCAACTAAGAGGACGTCCATATCATGGGGAGTCAAGACCCAAATTTTTGGTCGTAAAGAAGCCCCCAAGACTGCAGACATCATCTTTGGAACTATAAATGGTGACTGTGATATGGGCATCAACACTGCCGTCCATGATGCTATTGCACGTTTATGCTATCGTCATCGTGCTGCACTAAACTCACACTTCTTTGGAAAGGTTGGATGGCGAAAGTCGATGGAGCAACTATTGCCTTGACGGAAGCGCAAAAGATGAAGTTCTCCCCACTTTTAGTGTACAATCAGGACCTGGAACAATCGTCAAGAATCTTCGATGGACCTCCGGAAGCCTGTTCGACAATGAAGCACTACGAGAAGAGGTCAAGACTCGAGATGAAGGTAAACAAGCTGGAGGAGGAGAACTTGAGATCTCGAGAGTGCGTCAGGAACTGAAAAGCAGCAGGACCATGTCTCATGCCAAGGACGTTGAAATCCGAAGCTCAAGGAACAACTTCAGGACATACTGAGGTCGTCACAAGAAACTCCGTGTCGACGGAGAAAATCTAGCGAAGAACCGGAGGAGATCAAGTCCACACGAAGAAGCCCCAGTGGGGACAATGACCAAGTTCCTAATAAATTAGCTTAGTAGTATCCCACCATGAGAGAAATAAAGATGAACGCTTCCTCGATTTAGGTATCTGACCATACCAACTTATGTGGGTGGCGATAGTGTAGTATTGATTGAATAAATGAATGCTTGGTTGCTATTATTTTTGTGTCTTTATTGAATGGTTGGATAGATGCGATATCGTAGATTTGTATTTATTTCAACCATGAGAGACGTAAGTTACGGAAGAATGGTAGAAGGCCTTCATATGGGAACAGCATCGAGAATTGGAAAACTCCCGAGCATTGAAGACTGAAGAAATGAGGACTTAGAAACGAAACCATAGTAGAACGGCCCATTACAAGCGATAATTTTGTTGATGAGTGGGTAATTGCTTTCTCTTTCTATCTCAACCAAACCCGGAATCTTGAACCCATGGACAATGAACACCAAACTTTTACGGAGACAATTGCAATTTCCCCATGGAGATACATTCCTTGTTCTCGAGCACCCTCCTATCCTACACATGCAGATGACAACCCTTTATGAGTCTTTCCTTAAGGGCCTCAAACGATCATGACCACGACCAGTGATCATGATTACCCAAGATCTTGAAGGACATGATGAAGCATATTCACCTTGAAGGAGATGCAGTCTACAAAGGCTACCCTTCATGCAAAAGGGAGTGGAACTTTGGTATGTGGAGGTACACCTCCACCGTTTGAAAGGAGTTTGCCCAAAGAGGATGGGGCATTACTTTTTCATCTCACGTGTGCCACAAGCAACTTTCTTCGACGCTGTTCGTGAAGCAGCCATGGAAGCCATCGCCGGATCGAGAAATACTTGAAGCAAGACTCATTATACTCGGGAATACCTAAGCGAAGTGCATGCAGAGATGATGAAGGTGAAGCTCAAGACCACCATGATGAAAAAGAAGATTGAATATTTCAAGGCTCATGTCGCACACTTCGATGGGATCAAGAATCCTCGAGGAGGATAAATGAATAAAGTTGGAAGTAATGCCCACCATACCAAATCATGTGGGTGGCAGCATTTGTAACAAAGTACTTTTGGAATTTGAATTTACGAAAATGGTTAAGGATGTAATGAAAGATTGATATGAAAATAATGAGATTTTATGGATAAACTTGTGCATTCTTTTGGTCATAGTACTCTGTAAAGCCACAAGATCAATGAAGAAAGAAATGTGTTATTCATGACGGTCCATAGAAGGAAGCTGAACAAAATAAGTTGGAGTTTTATTTTGATATGATGGTATGAAGAAACAGAGTACTCTGGATTCAAAGGAGGTGTAACAAGAGAGTTACTCAAGGATGATTTAAAGCTGCACTAGTGCTGAAGTGGGCCATAACCCACAGGCCCAGGATTTTGAGAAGGAACAGTTGTAACCTGGATAAAGGAATACACTTGGAAGAAGCAGTGATCAAATCAGCATACGTTCCGTAGGAGGTTACGCAAAAACCTAAGAGTGGTGAAGTAACGATAGATGTTTTGTTTGGCTTGCAGAAACCATGGATTTACTCGAAACCAGTTCGGGAACAAGAGAAATTCTGCAATGCTTGTGAGTATGCCCAAGTGTTAGAATACGTGATTCGATATTTACGTATGTGGTAATGATTCAAGTATGGGATGGATTGGCCCCCATACCGGAGACTTCTATCATGAACTAACATATGTTGATGGAAAAATCAGAGAGCCTTGAAAACCTTTGAAGAGTGTTGATGCGATAAGCCATAAAACCATAGAATGGTAGGACGATGGAACCCCTTTACAGGCAACCGTTGCCAATCGTAGGTTATACGGTGAAGTTCAACCCAGACCCGTTTTCTGCAGGAGAAACCATTAATGGTAGACCACCATGAGTGTTTCGATAGTTGTTTAGAATGGACACAGACCCATCAGCTAAGAAGATCCAGTCTCGGACGAACTTCAACTTTGACGAACCGACCCAAGCTTTTGAGGAAAACTCTATGCTTCTGACAGAAGAGCTTTAATGAAGGAGCTATTGTAAGATATGTGAAGAGACATACATTGTCAGCCCTCCAGAGGAAATATCTGAGTTTATTGGAACCATGACCTTGTTTTTAAGTGTGGTAGCACCCCTGACCTTTCTGACCAAGACATTTGCTAGAAGACCCCAACCCCTAACCTTTTCTTGCTAGCCTCTTCGAATCTCGAGGACTAGATTCATTTTAAGTGTGGTAGGTTTGTAACATCCCAAATTTTGGAATGTTAATATAATTAATTGAATTGTTTGTTTGTTTGCTTGAGTGAATTAAACTTGAGTGAAATTTGAACCTTTTCAAAAACTTTTGAAAGAGAGGGAATAAAATGACTTTCCCCTTCTCCGGTAAATTCAAATTCATCCTATTAAAATCAATGAGAGAAGATGACATGACTTCTTCAACTATAAAGAATTTGAGCGGAGTTTTGCAATTTAATTCTTTCAAATATTTGCACTTGCTTCTCTATTTTCTTCCCGAGAAATACCCGAAAATAAATTCTTGCAAGCAAGAAAGAGCGGAGGAAAATGACCCTCCAAAATCAGGGGCATTTTGAAAATATTGAGCCAAGAAAACCAAAGTTTTTATTTAAAATTATTTGCAAAAGAAATAAAGCCTTTGGGATTTTCTGAAAAACATTTTTTAGTTTTATTTTGGCCGTGGAATAATGCTCATCATCTACATTTTATTTTTCTGATAATTTTAGTATATAAAAACTCTTTATTCCGAATTGATTTGATTTCCTTTTTATTGTTTTAGTTTCCTAATTTTAAAAATAGGAATGGAATCGTTTTTATTAGGAAAAACCTGCTGGCCCATTAAGCACTTTCCTATTCTAGCCCAACAAGAGATCATCTCCTTCCTCTTTTTCCTTTCACGTTACACAAGCTTTCCATATCCATGGAGACAGGAATCTCCACCTTCCCGATCTCCCTCGTCTTTCCATCCCAGCGCCTCCCGAGACCGCCTATAAAACCCCCTCCCTCTCCTCGTTCCATTTTTCCCATCACCACGCCCCCTCCCTGCCCGTAGCCTCCACGCCACCGTCCTCCTTTTCCTGCCTAGAACGCTCACCAGAGCTCTCCTGGAACCTCCCATCGCCCAACGCCACCTCCCCAGCGCCGACCCCTCCTCCGCCACCCCCACCTCGCCGGCGACCTCGCCCCCTCGCCGAGCAGCCCTCCACATCGCCGTCTCCTTCCTGCCATCTCTGCCTCACGTACAGGTAACTCCGTTTTCGTTTTCAGATTTATTCCCGTAACAGATTTAGTTCCGTTCTTGTTTAGCTTATAACTTTTGATCTAGAAGTCCAATGATGCTGATTCTTTTTGCGTTAGATCACAATTTTCTTGTAGTTTCAAAAATATATAATTTGTCTATGTTTGGATTTATAAAATTGAGTTAGATCAGATTTGAATTAAAGCTTGTTTTGCTTATTCGGGAGTTTCATAATAGATTTTTATTTAATTCTTTTTGCTCCTAATTGCTTAATGAAATATTTTCTGTTTAGTTAACATAAAACCATGATTAGGTGATGTTAAGAAATTTTTGTTATATAAAACTATTTTTGTTGTTATTTGAAGTAGGAAAACTTTGAGTTGTTTTTCTTTAAGTTTTCCCTTGGGTTTTGCTTTGTTGGTTTTGGTGTGTTACTTTGTTATGTTATTGTGTTAAGTGATGTTATGCTATGTGCTTATTATAGTTATTGTTTGCCTCGGTAGAATTTCCGGAGTGCGAAGATTGCTACTACAAAACCCTAGTGTTCGAAGATCGTCAACAAGGCAAGTTCACTTTGACCATGCTTTCATACCTATGTTTTATTGCATTTAGTGACATCTTTGCAACCACCCTCAAGAGTGTTATTGAATCCTTGTAGTTGAGTAGTATGCATGAGGTAGGAACCCATCATTCCTGTTACCAAGCCCGGGACGATATTTTATTTAATGCTACGCTATAGTAGACGGGGTTTGGTATGAGTACTCGGGAGTGGTGTGAGAATGGAGGATTCTACGTCAATGACGACAACTCCATGATGGAATCTGTAAGGACTGCATCTTCAAGGCCTCAAGACTTCAAGGCTCAAGACAAGAATTCAATACACACTCTGGGTGAAGGGCGGTTGACGGGCACCCTGGAGAAACCAGTGGTTGGCCGGGATGCATGGAGAAGCGCCATGACATCTTGCGGAAAGCTTCACCCAGAATCAAAGAGACGGAAGAATACTTCACGCCCGGAAGCTTACCTGTGCAACCGCAAGTCATTATGGGCTCTGGCTTGGTTGACCTTAGTTGTGACTCTGGCTGGGATGGTGCTAGCAGATGTAGAACTACGGTAGGATTGGATGGGTACGGACGGTGGTCGAGGAACTCTTTGGAAGACCATGTTTGGTCATCTTGTTCTCAAACACTCTGAAGTGCGAGAACGTAAAAAGAGGATCGAATCTTGCGGGTAAAGTGTACAAACCTCTGCAGAGGGTTTATAACCTAATCGATTAGCCGTGTCCCGATTACGGACAATTTGAGCCTCTGGACTTGGATCTATTTCGAACTCTCAACACGGATTGATAACTTAATTGTGGGCAACTTATGATGATTTTGGGCTATGAGACATCGGTTGGCGGAACCATGTCATGACAGAAAAAACTCCATAGTACAGGCTTCATTTTATTCCTTTGATGTAGGTAAAATAAAACCAGCTTTTACGCAAACAAAATTCGAATCTGAGCCATAAAGCCATATTGCATATAGTATAGTTTTATCATCTGTTTTCTCATATTGTGATCTTGCGGTACATTCAATGTACTGATCTACACGGCTGCAACGTATCATGTTGCAGATACTTCCTCGACAGTAAGAGTTACGATCAGAGGTTACGGTCTACACTCAACCTGCCGATGGCGTTGATGGGACTCCACACCCGTTTGATTGTTTCCGCTGAGTATTATGAGGTATATATCAGTTTTACGTTATTTATGCATGTGATTGCACTTTGATATATACATTGATGTACTGTGTGTGCCAGCATACTGATCCAGGGATGGCACAGATACACAGAGGCTTGACCGTCTGAGGTCGGGTCGCTACAGAAGAATATGACTAGCACATTTAAGTCTAACCCACTTCCTATGCATAGGGATTTTGTGAGCAAACAACTTATGGGAACAATAATCAACTAGCATAGGATGGTAAAACAAGCATAGCTTCAAGATTTTAAGCACATAGAGAGGAAACTTGATATTATTGCAATTCCTACAAGCATATATTCCTCCCTCATAATAATTTTCAGTAGCATCATGAATTAATTCAACAATATAACCAGCACCTAAAGCATTCTTTTCATGATCTACAAGCATAGAAAATTTACTACTCTCCACATAAGCAAAATTCTTCTCATTCGGAATAGTGGGAGTATCATAAGAGACATGAACACTAAAAATTGTTTCCACACTAAAAGAGTAATGTTCAGAAAAAGGGTAATCATAATCATGACAAGATTTTTAAATATAATCATCACTACTTTTTATAGCATAAGTTTCATCACAATAATCATCATAAGTAGCAACTTCGTTCTCATCATAATCGATTGAAACCTCTCCCAAGATAGTGGAATCACTAAAAAAGTTGACACTCTTCCAAATCCACTTTCATATTCATCACAATAAGATTCAACATCCTCCAAAATAGTGGGATCACTACTTCCTAAAGTTCACACTCTTCCAAACCCACTTTCATCAATATAATCATCATACGTAGGAGGCATGCTATCATCATAACAACTTTGCATATCAAAACTTGGGATGCTAAAAATATCATCTTCATTAAACATAGCATCCCCAAGCTTGGGACAAACATTAATTCCAGCAAATATATTCTCAAATATTTCATCCTCATCAAACGTAGCTTCCCCAAGCTTGGGCTCTTTCATATCATAAGCATAATCACTCTCATCATTAAAAATATGGATAGCACCAATAGTAAAGCAATTATCATCATCACAACGAGTAGTAGGAGCAACATCATTTGGGAGGGATACCTTTTTACCTTTGTTGCTCCTTCTTTTCTTTTTCTTCTTCACATTATGTGTGGGTTCAACCTTCCTCTTTGAGCTCCTTATTGAAGAGATTGGTTGAATAGAAAGCTCCTCCTCGTTACCTGATTCATCATAAGAAATAATAGGAGGATATTGGGAAGTCTCTTCCCTTTCATTAGTATTCTCATCATCTTCTATTTGCTTTCTTTTCTTTAGGTAATTGGCAATATAAGGATTTTCAATGCAATTCACCGCACAAAACATATAAATCTTTTCTAGATCAATATCAAGGAAATGCTCAAGATTAAATTTTGGAATAGGCTTAGTTAAACGTTTCAGCTCTTCATAACCCAAAAGCAAACTAAGTTCATTATAATGTGCAAGGGAGATAAAATCATCACAATTTTTGGACAAGATTCGATCATAAAACAATTTGAATCGGGGATGTAAATGACCACGTTCATTGCAAAGTTCACAAGTGCGGCAAAGGAAATTTAAATTTTCAGCACTCACATTTAGCCTTTCTTGCAACCATTTAGTTTCTAAATGCTTATGCCTCTTGCAATATATATCTTCTCTATTTGGTGCGTTCATGCAAACATACATTCCACAAAAGTTGACATGCTCATAAGGGATATTTTCATCATGACTAGAGCAATCATCATTAGTACTATGGATATTCAAGGAGTTTATACTAACAACATTGCAATCATGCTCATCATTCAAAGATTCAGTACCAAGCATTTTAATGCACTCTTCTTCTAGCACTTGAGAACAATTTTCCTTTCCATCAAACTCACGAAAGATATTAAAAAGATGAAGCGTAGGAGACAAACTCAATTCCATCTTTTTATAGTTTTCTTTTATAAACTAAACTAGTGATAAAACAAGAAACAAAAAGATTCGATTGCAAGATCTAAAGATATACCTTCAAGCACTCACCTCCCGACAGCGGCGCCGAAAAAAGCTTGATGTCTACTACACAACCTTCTTCTTGTAGACGTTGTTGGGCCTCCAAGTGCAGAGGTTTGTAGGACAGTAGCAAATTTCCTCAAGTGGATGACCTAAGGTTTATCAATCCGTGGGGGCGTGGGTTGAAGATGGTCTCTCTCAAGCAACCCTACAACCAAATAACAAAGAGTCTCTTGTGTCCCCAACACACCCAATACAATGGTAAATTGTATAGGTGCACTAGTTCGGCGAAGAGATGGTGATACAAGTGCAATATGGATGGTAGATAAAGGTTTTGTAATCTGAAAATATAAAAACAGCAAGGTAACTAATGATAAAAGTGGCGTAAGCGGTATTGCAATGATAGAAAACAAGGCCTAGGGTTCATACTTTCACTAGTGCAAGTTCTCTCAACAATAATAACATAGATAGATCATATAACAATCCCTCAACATGCAACAAAGAGTCACTCTAAAGCCACTAATAGCGGAGAACAAATGTAGAGATTATGGTAGGGTGCGAAACCACCTCAAAGTTATTCTTTGGATCAATCTATTCAAGAGTTAGTACTAGAATAACACCTTAAGACACAAATCAACCAAAACCCTAATGTCACCTAGATACTCCATTGTCACATCAAGTATCCGTGGGCATGATTATACGATATGCATCACACAATCTCAGATTCATCCAACCAACATAAAAGTACTTCAAAGAGTGCCCCAAAGTTTCTACCGGAGAGTCAAGAAAACGTGTGCCAACCCCTATGCATAGGTTCATGGACGGAACCCGCAAGTTGGTCACCAAAACATACATCAAGTGGCACGTGATATCCCATTGTCACCACAGATAAACACGGCAAGACATACATCAAGTGTTCTCAAATAAAGACTCAATCTGATAAGATAACTTCAAGAGGGAAACTCAATTCATCACAAGAGAGTAGAGGGGGAGAAACATCATAAGATCCTACTATAATAACAAAGCTCGTGATACATCAAGATCGTGCTATAGAGAGAACACGAGAGAGAGAGAGAGAGAGAGATCAAACACATAGCTACTGGTACATACCCTCAGCCCCGAGGGTGAACTACTCCCTCCTCGTCATGGATAGCGTCGGGATGATGAAGATGGCCACCGGTGATGGGTTCCCCCTCCGCGAGGTGCCGAAGCGGACTCGAGAGGTTTTGGTGGCTCAGAGGCTTGCGGCGGCGGAACTCTGGATCTATCTTGATATTCGATGTTTTTAGGGTACGTAAGCTTATATAGGCGAAATAAGTCGGTCGGGAGGTGCTCGAGGGCCCACGAGACAGGGGCGCGCCAGATGGGGCGCCCCTATCTCCCGGCCTCCTCGAGGATCTTCGACGTGAACTCAAGTCTCGAGGATGATATTCTTCCCAAAAATAACGCTGCCGAAGGCTTCATTCCGTTTGGACTCCATTTGATATTCCTTTTCCTCGAAATACTGAAACAGGCAATAAAACAACAATATGGGTTGGGCCTCCGGTTAATAGTTTAGTCCCAAAAGTAATATAAAAGTAAATAATAAAGCCCAATATTGCCCAAAACAGTAGATAATATAGCATGGAGCAATCAAAAATTATAGATCGTTGGAGCGTGTCGAGTCCTCTCCTACTAGGAGGAGGACTCCTCTGAGCGCCTCTGAGGGGCTGCCGCCTCCCCTTGCTCCTTTATATACGGGGGGCAGGGGGCACCCTAGAATACAACAATTGAGCATTGATCTTTTAGCCGTGTGCGGTGCCCTCCTCCACCATAATCCACCTCGGTCATATCGTAGCGGTGCTTAGGCGAAGCCCTGTGTCGGTAGCATCATCATCACCGTCATCACGTTGTTGTGCTGACGGAACTCTCCCTCGAAGCTCTGCTGGATCGGAGTTCGTGGGACGTCATCGAGCTGAACTTGTGCAGAACTCAGAGGTGTCGTGCGTTCGGTACTTGGATCGGTCGGATCGTGAAGACGTACGACTACATCAACCGCGTTGTTCTAATGCTTCTGCTTTTGGTCTACGAGGGTACGTGGACACACTCTCCTCTAGACTTCACCAGCGAGCCCACGGATTCCCCTCCTATCTGCCCACTGCTCTGGTGGCCGGTGGTGGGGAGGGGAATCACGGTTCCTTCACTTCGGCTAGTAGTTTAGGTTAGGGTTGTTTAGTCCTCGCATATGAGTTTGGGCAAGCTTCGATCCTCCTCAAGTTCGTCTGTCTAGACATAGTCGACGAAGCTCGGGTGTAGATTCCTGAAGTTAGGGTTTCTCGTCATGTCGTGAGATTTGGTGTCAGGTGCTTTAGATCTATGCAAGGGCTCAACGGTGGCGATGACTGCGGCTCTAGGAGGTTGGTCCTTAGGGGCACATGCACAAAGACTTCTCGGTTGTCATCGAAGAGGTCAAGTCGGCTACGATAGGGGAGCAGCGACAACGGTGCGTCGACGGCTTGTTCTGGCGGCAGTAATGGTTGTTCGGTGGTCTCCAAATCTTGATTAATTTTTATTATGTTTCAGAAGCTTTGTATATCCGATGAACTTTTATAATAGATCTGATCCTTTTTGCAAAAATAATAAGAGAAAGGTTCCACCGCTTTTTGGCAAACTTACAAGTAATGACTAGAGCAGTCGGAAAGATATTATAGGAAATTTGATCTCAATGATCTTATCCAAGCTAGTGTGAACTTAGCTTTCCTGGAGGCCCCCTTTTACACTGAGATTGATGAAACATTTTTGACTTACATTTGATGGTTTTAACACGGAATTACCTTAAAAGAATTTTGATGCATGATAAAGTAATACTTCTATGTATCCTGTCATTAATTCTACCATGGATGGTAATATAACCCTCAACTATTAGGTCTTGTATCATTATGATTCCAAAAATTGATGATGCAGCTGGTGTTAATAACTTCTAAACCATTTCCCTTCTCATGGTCTTATATCACTAAGATTTTAGCAAATATACACCAAAAATTATTCGCAACGAGTGCTATCAACCATCATGGTTTTATCAAAACTAGGACAATGCAAGATTGTCTTCTTTAGGCCTTCAAGTATGTTATGGCTCTCTAATTTCAAATAGGTAGTGGTTATTCTTAAACTAAATGTCGGAGGGACTTTTCTCAAATGGAACACCTGGTTCTCTTGGAAATTCTAAAGCATAGGGGCTTCGGTGAAAGTGGTGTAGAACCGCAGATGGATCAAAATGATTCTTCTCACCTGCTACTTCTTCTTTGTTGCTTAATGGTATGACGAGAAAAGTTTGTCAAAGCTCTAGAGGGGTGAGGTGGGGAGGCCCCTTATTCAATCTCCTTTTTTTTTGCCTTGGCTACTAATTTGCTATAAACTTTACTCAACAAGGTCATGATGGATAACCTCATTGGATGACCAATTCTTTCAATGATTTCCCTCACTTGCTCATTATGCAATAGGATGATACACTTGCCATTATCTCAGCTCTAACACGTCCATTCCTTGCTCCGACAGTTTGCTATTTCCATGAATCTTAAGACAAACTACCAAATCGAACCTTATTTCTATTAATGTGGATAGAAGTAGGATCCCTAAGATGTATTCCTCTTTGAAACATAAGCAGCTCTGTATCATCAAAGTGATGGAACAAGTTGATATGAGTTGGTTGTTTCACTGGTCACTTTAGATGAATATTTATTAAATGTCTAGCACATATCCCAACATATGGAATATGAGTGGAAAACCATTGGCTTCTCTACCTCCAGGGTATATAAGGCTCTTGTGGATCATTTTGTTGTACCTAGGGAATTCCCTTGGCTTTAGATCTTGTTATCAGCGAAAACATCAAGTGTTATTGTGCCTCTTTCTCAATGACATGTCAAATACTAGGGATATGTTGCAAACAGTTCTTTTATCCCTCTAGTTTCTTGTGTCATGTGGGATAAGCAAGTCAAGGAGTCTATAGATCTTCCTTTTTTACCAACAAGTTTGTTTAGACTTGGTGGAAATATATGAGCCCTAGCATCAAGAAAATGTCCATCATAACTTGGTAACCCTAAAACAAAGTATGCCGGTACTATTTTATATGGAGGTTATTACAATAGTAGCACAAAGTGTGTGGCCATGTAGAAACGATTTGATCTTCTAAAAGAAACTCGGCCAAAATTAATTATATATATGTTGGAAGAATTTTGAAGACGGGCATGTGATTGTCAATGGAGCTAAGAGGAAGGCATACTCAAATCCTCAAAGTTGTGTGGAGGATATCTTTTATCCAAACATGTATAGCTAATTTTACTGGACTTCTTTTCTTTCACTCTCTTTACATAGATATTTTGTAACATATAAAAACTATAGTATGTAATCCACCAATTATTAAATGACACAATCGTGTTTCATTTTCAACATTACAATTTTGTCACTTTACATAATTACTTTTAAAAAATACTAATTACGAAGCAGATGTACATGCGCGCACATTCATACAAACACTCAATGAAGGTATTGTTGGAATTATGGAGTTTCAAGATTTACGAAGTCACAAGTCTTAGTAGTCTTTCTTTCCCCTCTTGCGAGGTGACTACGGCAAAACCTTTCCTCCCAGGCAGTAGATAGGCTGCTAGGACTATGTGTGCCACTCTAGTGGCCGGTGGTGAGGAGGGGAATACTGGTGCCTCAACTCCGGCTATTAGATAGGTTAGGGTTTTAGTCCGGACAGGGGCAGCGTTTGGACAGATGGCGAGGCTTCTTCTTTGAGTCTGCCTTCAGGTGCAATGGCCGGCTCACCAGGGTTGCGAGTTAGGGTTTCTTGTCATGCATATGCGATGATGAGTTTTCGCGCCGGGTTCTTTAGATCGATTCAATGGTACGTGCGCCGTTGTAGAGTACAGAGCTAAGTTCTCCTGTGATTTTAGCCCGTTGTGGCTTTTCATATTATGTCAGATTTGTAAGACCTTTTGAGACCTTATTTTCAATCTGAATCTTTAATAATATAACTGTGTGCATCAAAAGATGCATAGGGCGGAGGTTATCCTTCATTTTGAAAAAAAAGAAAAAAAATGCTCCTGTGATTTGGCTACGATACTAGTAGTGCGAATCTTTTGGTCCAGGAATGATGCATCCAAAGGTACGACCAAACGAGATTGTCACTCATCGTATTTTCTCAAACTTTGGATGTGAATTTGATTTGCAAATTATAAATTACATGCATCTCTCCGACATGGTTAAAAATATAATGACATGTAGAGATGGTCATACTTCCTCCGACACACAATATAAGAGTGTTTTTAACACTATACTAATGTGAAAAACACTCGTATATTATGGGGCGGAGGGAGTACACTTGTATTGTAGAGCCCGATTAGGATCTGGGGATTTTGCCACGGAGTATCGGCGTACGCGCGCGAAGGTAAACCGGTCCGATCGAGGCTGGCTGGTCCGGTGGGTCGGTCCCGTTTGACCCTTGTTTAGCCACGCACGTCACGTCCTTCCAGGCCTCTTGTACGTATGCAGCACACACGCACGCACCCTTGGATAGCAACTGTTCCGTCAGTCAATTCAGCTAGCCGTGGACCTAATGGCGCATCGGGCCAATCGGGACGAGTCGATGAAACCGAGCTGTTTTTTATGTGGATCCTACGGAGGGATCGATCATCGTACGGCGGCATCTCAGTGACGGCAGCGCGCGCAGGTCCTGCCATGACACGCATCAGATGGGGAGGTGCTGAATCATATTTGTCCGCGTATCTGTCGCGAGTTCAGGACGATGAAGAGCCAAGATCAAGATGATTCAGAAACCTCACTGGCAGATCCTAAACAGAACCTGGAGGTTGATACTTCGGACATTAAGGTGCACGGAGTGACCAGTCAAGCACACGCACGCATGATCGAGGCCCTCGTCAGGTGCGCTGTGACAGCCCTTGTACGCCCTTCGTTATCTTCTCTTTTTTTTTGAGATGGAAATCAGCGCTTCCATTAACCAAGCAGCTCAGCAGCATCGCTGGCTACAAGATTGTGCACAAAGGCAGGTGCTTGGTCCGGCCAAATGGCTGGGGACACAAGGCCTGCATCTGCACCGTACTCTGCTAACGCGTCCGCAACTTTATTAGGGCAAAACAATAACCCAGCATAGGTGAAATTGCACCTAGCAAAAAAAATATAATCTCCTTTATTAGGATCCCATTAGCAGAAATGTCAAAGTCGTTGGACGTGAGGGCCTGCACCAGAATCAATTTTTTTTGAAACGCGATCCCTTAGGGTCCAATTCATTAAAAAAGGTCGAAGAGAGTTATCCAGTTAATTAGCGAAAAATCGGGCTAAACCGTTACAACATGCCCGTCAAAACAGGGCACCCTGGGCGACCTGGCAACCCACACAAGAACGCACACACGCCGTCAAGGAGAGAACGTCGTCGAGGTTGAATCCGGTGCCATCGTCATCGCACCTCCGCGAGGGCGACTCCGACTCCACCATCAACGACCACCAATGTAGCCCTCACCGCAAACAAGCGTCGAGGCCTGCGTCGGCCGATGCCAAACAGTCAACCACACGCGCCGGCCACCAGGCAGCTCCGACTCTGTCGACGAGCATTGCAGGAGAAAAGCGTTGTGCCTGCGCCGAGCCAGCGCTGGAACCGCCCACCTGTCTTGTGTCATCGTCGCCGCAAGGGCCCCTCCTCAGCAGCTCCGACTCCAGAAAGACAAAGTGAGGCACGGCGACTCCTCGAACACGCCAGATGAGACCGACTACCAACACACAGCAGCAACCCAACTCCGCTCGAAGCCGCCATCGTTGCCTCACAAGAAGCCGCGCAGAACATCCACATCACCGACCGGGCACCTGCCGATCGCAATGCCGCGAGCGTCTAGCCCATGGAGCGCGCAGACGAGATCCAAAGCTCTTCAAGACAACGCCCCAAAGAGGGTAGCGACGATGTCGACGCCGTCGCCCGACCCGACCGGGCCTTAGGTTTTCACCCGAAGAGTTGAATCCAAGAGTGTGTAGGGGATGAACTCCACGACGGCGCCTCCAAGAAGGTAACACGACGTCCACGGACGCCGACGTCATCGGCTGACCAAAGCCAGGCAAGCTTTCGCCCGGATCACCGCCCAACACCACACCCCTACGCACCGCACTGAATGGACTTGTATCTTTGTCATTCCCCATCCCTGAGCTGCATGGAGACTTTGCAGGCAAGCAGTAGCTTCGTTGCAACCATCTTGACCTTGAGCGCATTCTTCGGAATATGCCGGTGATCCTGCTTCCTTCCTGATGAAATACCTAGGCTTACCTCTCTCAGTTTGGCAGCTAAATACGGTGGATTTCCAATACCTGGTGGACAAGGCAGCCGGAAAATTAACCACTTGGGATGGGCAAAACATCACTGCTATCGGACGCACGACTCTCGTCAAGTCCGTCATCTTCTCCCAAGCGATTTTCTCTATCACGCCTCTCATTGTGCCGCAGGGCATTCTGGATACACTCAACAAGATTGAGAGGGCCTTCCTTTGGTCGGGTGCGGAGAAGACCACGGGAGCCAAATGCAAGGTCAACTGGAAAATGGTGTGTAGACCAAAAGATTATGGTGGCCTTGGGGTGCTCGATACCGACAAGTTTGCACGGGCGTTGCGGCTTCGTTGGCTATGGTATGAATGGAAGGAGCCCCGCATATTATGGGTTGGCTCTGGCAACCCCTGCACTGAAGAGGACCTCCAGTTCTTCTATGCATCTACGACTATCACTGTCGGCGACGGCGCAAAAACACCTTTCTGGGACTCTCCTTGGCTCTTGGGGCGCAAGCCCAAGGACATTGCACCACTAGTCTATGAGGCATCGAAGAGAAAGAATTGGAAGGTGCGTGAGGCTCTGAAGGGGAATGCCTGGATCCTCAAGATCAAACATGACACTGCCATCTCCGTCAACCACATTTCGGAATTCTTTAACCTTTGGATGCTTGTGCATGACTTCCACCTTGATGAGCAAGCCGAAGACAACATCATTTGGAAGCACGCGAACAATGGGATCTACACGGCGAGCACCGCCTACAAAGCGCAATTTTTAGGCCCGACTCTGTCCCCATGGACCGCATGGTGTGAAAGGCTTGGGCACCTCCAAAGGTTAAATTCTTTGCTTGGCTGGCTTTGCAAGATAGGATTTGGACTGTCGATCGTTTGGAGAAGCGTGGTTGGCCAAACTGTGGGCCTTGCCCGCTTTGCAAAAGAGAACAAGAAACGGGGATACACCTCTTTGTCAAGTGTCGCTAAGCACTTAGGCTCTGAAGATCAATCATCGAAAAGCTTGGGCTCACGCACATGGACACCTCCGATTGGCAGCTAGAAGCAACCGTCACTGAGTGGTGGAAAAAAAGAACCAACGACCGCAACCCTCACCGCCACGCAATGGCTTCCCTCACTGACGGTGTCCTGGACTAGGGGGTACTCACCACGTCATCTCCCGATCTGTTAAATTGGGTCGAGGACCCCCATGGCCGTATACTCATGGGCCAGTCCGGACAGTTGCCGCATACAAGGAAGATTCCACAAGACTTGGCGATCAAGACAAGGACTCCTCCCCACCGGCGTATTCGGCTAGGACTCTTGTTATCCTAGGCCTCTGGTGCATTATATAAACCGAGGCCAGGCTAGTCGACAGATATACAATATACAACAATCATACCATAGGCTAGCTTCTAGGGTTTAGCCTCTTTGATCTCGTGGTAGATCCACTCTTGTAACACACATCATCAATATTAATCAAGCAGGGCGTGGGTTTTACCTCCATCAAGAGGGCCCAACACAGGTAAAACATCGTGTCCCTTGTCTCCTGTTGCCATCCGCCTAGACGCACAGTTCGGGACCCCTACCGAGATCCGCGGTTTGACACCGACATTGGTGCTTTCATTGAGAGTTCCTCTGTGTTTCGCAAAAGTCGATGGCTCGCTGCAGATCAACTGCGACTTCAGCATCTTCGTCACCAGCTCAACTGGTCACCTTGGTTCGACCAAGGGTTGTGCCCTACCTCCATCGTCATGTTCGGATGAGGGCCTTCATCAACACCAACTCCGATCTCTATCAAGATCATGGAGGAATCATCCAGGGAGCCCGGGGGCTCAACGTCAACATTGCCCTCGGGCGACCGCACTGTTTTTCTGAACAGCGGACTTGTGTCCGCCGCCACCGCCTCCTCAAGCGTCGTTTTAATGATTGCTTCGGTGGAATTGTGCGGAATTCAGTCTACAACAACCCTGGAAAATTTCGTCGAGTTCCGATGGAGGAATCTCCGGCAATCTCCGATATACCGGAGCCGCATTGAATCTGGACGAGAATCCGGACGAGTTTAGGGCGTGGTGTCCAGCTTCTAGCTTGGACTTCCTTTGGAAGATCCGACCGTTGATCGGCTGCGGAATTCCTATATCTACCACCCCTCAAAATTTCAACTCGATCCGACCGTCCAAACTCCGGGAACCTTCCGATTAGTGCATCACTTTTCGGATCTGTTTTCTGCGCGAAAACGAATCCGACCCGAGTTCGTCTTTTTTATGAACGGGATTTCAGACATACTTTTTGAAGGAAGTTTTGTATGGGGTATTGTGTTTTGTTTCCGAACACATCCCACTAACTTTAAGATCTTTTGAACATGATCTTCAACATCATGCTGGTGTCAAACCAGTCCGGCAATATTGCTCCACGGCTGCCGACCTGCGCTAGACATGTCGTCACTTTGTTGAGCCGAGCTCAAATTCTTCGGATCATCATCTCGGCAAGCCGAACAAGAATCCGGCATCGCGAACGATAAATCATCACCAACATCGCCGCCCCACGGATTACACGGAGCGGGCATACCGGCATCGCCGCACGGTCGCTTCATCAAGCCGGCATCGACCACGTCACGACCTGCATCGGCAGGGCCGCACTATTTCTTCTTCAAGCTGGTGTCCATCACGCCGACCTACTTCGACATCTCGGCTGGACCGGGGGTTTCGCCATCTCTTCATCAACCTACTCCGGACACTTCGGCGTCACTAGCCGACCAGGCAATGGGTGCGCAGATCGAGTCCCAATTGTGGGAATCACCTTCCTTCGGATTGCTACAACAAATAAACCAGGTGCTATTAATCCTAGTATTTCTTTTTGCTTGTTTGGGTTAATTTTTCCCAAGGAATTATTACTCTGGTTTGTCCATCATATGTACGCAGGTCTATCAAATGGTGGCCGCATTATCGACGGTCGCATGATGGTTCGGTCAGTTTCCGTACATAGTCCGGCGAACGCCGCATCCGGAACTCGGACCGACCTGTGAATCCAGGCTTTGCCACGCCTTTATTGCATTACGCCGACGACCTGCATCGACATTGATTTCGGCCCCAGGCCCATATTTCTTTTATTACTCACTTTGCATAAATTATTTATTATGCAACATTTTTTTTAATTCTTATTATTACTATTATCCCGGTCTGCACTTTTTGTGCACAGAAAATGATCCAGCGGACTATATCCTTTGGCGTCACCTCGGCTGGACGGGGGGCTTTGTCAACACTTCATTACCCTATGCAGGGGACTTCGGCATCACTCTGCCGTCCTGCATTGATCGTGCTATGTCACCACTTCGGAGTGCCGAGCTCTTTTGCTCCGCCACCTCGGGATCGGCTTGGGGGGATGGAACCTTGTCCCGCATCAAGCTCGGACCGCGTCGTTAATACCGAACACATTAACCAGCTAAGTTGCCTCCATGCTCAAAGTTTTAAATTTCTAACTTGTGTTCGGTTCGACCAAGCATTATACTTTGTTGGAAAAAAAGTTGCTTGTAAAAATTTTCCTTGTCCAAACTTTGTTTGCACATACTTGACGCGCTACCCGCTCATTATACACAGGGCTTCTTTAATGAAGCTTATTAATACAGGCTTTATGCCCAACACATGTGTCACACTTCCGCATGTACCTTTTATTCACCATTATATGCATCAATATGACTTAAGTTTTGGCCAAGCTGGGTTGCTGGCTCTGTGCTTACCCCTCGTTCCCGATTGTTCGTCTAGGTGGTAAAGGAGCACCTCTGCGATTGTTACTGCCGGGTCAGCCGGATGTGTACCTCAGACTGGGTGAAGCCGAAAGCTAGCGTTCTTAAGGGAATATCCGGTCGGTGAACTAAAAGATGGTTTTTAATTATTTACCCATCTACCCCCAGATGATTTTCTGCTTTCATAGCAGCTTTGACATGCACTTTAGGGCATGCATCCCAGCGAAAGGAACCCTTAACGGAACTATTCTCCCTAGAAGATGTTTCTTACTACCCATGTAATATAACATAATTAGTTGGGCACTTGTCTGATACAGCACTAATGACCCCTACGCCTTGTCTCCATGCATACCACGGTTCTTATATAACCACGAAGGTATTCGGACACACTCCGGACTATTGGGTCCTGAGGTCGAAGCGAAAAGGTCCGCTATGACAAACGATCTACAATCCGGCTAGAAGGCATTCTACATTTCACCTTACATTATATAGTCAACTTTTACCCAAGTCACTTGAGGGCTCTTATGTTTATTTGAGCCGTTTTATAATAAGTGTTTTTCTTCTTAGTCGTTGCAGAGTTTTTATTATTATTTATCACTCCTTTTCTCGACATGAGTGTGCGGTCACTAGCCGGGGAGCCTAATTTCTCTCTCAAAACCGCTAGAGTTTAGTTTTCTAAACTGGCCTAATGAGAAGTACTCCGCCTTCGGGATGGGAGACTGAAGCCGTAGGCTGGCCCGCTTGAAGTCTTGAGATAGGATGTGTCATGTTAAAGCATGGCGAAGCACTTTTTTTCTAAAGTCAATTTTCGGATTGGCACGAACACTTGATCTTATTCGGACGTCATGTTTTTACTGACGTTTTTGGTTTTCAAGCTTTTGGCACTTTTTACCTATTTGTGTGTTTTCAGCACAAGTCTCGCAGATCTGCGCCGACACCTTTAGAGATTTGGCAAAACATTCTCGGATATTGCTATATATGCATCAGTTTGAATTGTGTCTTGGTCAATAGTTGGGTTGCCCGGCTCCGCGCTTGCCTCCTACGTTCCGCTTTGTTTGGCTAGGTGTGCAAAGGAGAACCATCTGCGATTGTGCTTCCAGCTCGCATGGTCAAGCACCTCGATGGAGAAAGCCAAAACTGACTGTCACAATAAGTGTAAACTGGTCAGCGATCCGATGACTATATTAAATGACGGGCCATTCATAAAATTGGCCGAAGTGTTTCCGGCTTGACCTCGACTGTCGCCGAACACTACCGGGGCTAGTAACTGGCCTCCCAAACTAAATCCTCAATATTTTGCTCTTACATTGGAGCTGAGGTTTCATGATCATGCTTAGCATGACAACCCAAAGAAAGGAACCGATAGCGGGACTATTTTCTTTGGAAGACATTTCTTCTGTTAAACAGTAATATAACATATCTCTCTGCGTACCTTTGTTTATAAAACCGTATGGCCAGATTGCCTTGTTTGTCGTAAATCTTTGCCCTCATAAAGGCTTTATAAAGTAGGACAAACACTCCTCGACTCTTGGCGAGGAGGTTGAAGCCGATGGTCGGTCAACAAAGTTTTGTACAATGCGGATCCGAGAATTAATGACATAAAGTACTTGGATACATTGAGTCATTACACATAATTTGTGATTTTACTATAGATATTGATCCTTAATTCGGCCACCCGTGCCCGCATTAAGGCTCGGGGGCTACTGTGCTTCGGGCTTATTATTTACAAATATTAAAGGGGCACATCAATCCCCTGATCTGGTGTTGCCACCCGACCAGTGTCTCGGGGGCTACTACATTGCATGTTCTATGCAGAAAATTTTAAGTGCAATACAGTTTCCGAGGAGATTTTGATCCTCAGGTTGGTCGGCCGCACCCAACCTGAGTCTCGAGGACTGAGCACGCCGCTTTTGTGTCGAAGTATTCTGCGAGCTAGGACTTGATCCTCGGGCCGATTTTGCAAATCAACTTTGAGTCTCGGTGGCTCTTGGGATCAGCGGTCTTACGTCATCCTTCAGTGCATCTCGGGTTTTAGACCGATACACACCTTGTGGGCTATGGCTATGTATCTCGGTAGAGAATAAATTGCACCAATCAAAATATTGACAAAATCGCCCACATTCGGGTGGTGCACCACCTCGAAGCAGTCCGCATAAAGCTCGGGCGCTAGTGGCTGGCTCCATAGAGGGCAATTCCGGCATTAAGATCGGCTAAACTTCTTCAAACTTCTTTGAACCAAGGTGATTTACGACACCTCGGATACAGTCCGGCGTTGGAGCTCGGATACGTAGTCCGGCGATAGAGCTGGGAAGCAGTCCGGCGTTGGTGCTCGGCTGCAAAAGATACCTCGAATGTAGTCTGGCGTTAGAGCTCGGACGCAAGAGGACACTGCCTCCCGGGAATAACTTCAAACCGGAGGTGTGGCATAAAAATAACAAGGCATTGATAAAGGTCGGAAACTTAAAGGGGCTCCTCGGATACCCGACGTGTAAACTCGCCGAATGCATTTTGGCGATCCTCAAGATCGAAGATGGGAAGATTTGTTGAACCAGTTTTCAAGACCGACGACCGAAGATGAAGAACAGTTCGGAAGAATCGAGGAGCGTCCCTAACGAAGACCGGTTCAGGGGCTCTCGACGGTGTCTGGACTAGGGGTACTCACCACGTCATCTCCGATCTGTTAAATTGGGCGAGGACCCCATGGCCGTATACTCATGGGCCAGTCCGGACAGTTGCCGCATACAAGGAAGATTCCACAAGACTTGGCGATCAAGACAAGGACACCTCCCCACCGGCGTATTCGGCTAGGACTCTTGTTATCCTAGGCCTCTGGTGCATTATATAAACCGAGGC
Source organism: Aegilops longissima (assembly GCA_021605205.1). Lineage (NCBI taxonomy): Eukaryota > Viridiplantae > Streptophyta > Magnoliopsida > Poales > Poaceae > Aegilops > Aegilops longissima. The sequence continues at coordinate 576,830,003 of CM038681.1, forward strand.
CGGGCTAGTCGACAGATATACAATATACAACAATCATACCATATGCTAGCTTCTAGGGTTTAGCCTCTTTGATCTCGTGGTAGATCCACTCTTGTAACACACATCATCAATATTAATCAAGCAGGGGCGTGGGTTTTACCTCCATCAAGAGGGCCCGAACACTGGGTAAAACGTCGTGTCCCTTGTCTCCTGTTACCATCCGCCTAGACGCACAGTTCGGGACCCCCTACCCGAGATCCGCCGGTTTTGACACCGACACTCACCATGCTCGTTTCTTGGACCATTTGGAATGAGAGAAACGCCCGCGTATTCCGTCGAAAAAGCGCACCACCGCCGGTCCTCCTAACCAGCATTTTAGAAGATGCTAAACTTTGGGTTACTGCTGGCGTAAGAAAGCTAGGGAACATCATATTGTACGAGTAGTTGTCATGACGCTTATTTGTGAGTGCGTTGTAAAACTCTAAACTCTTCTCTCCCTTATTTAATTGAAGAGGCAAATCTTTTGCCTCCGTTTCAAAAAAAGTATGTGATTAACAGGACCAGCTCCAGCTCCTACCGGTTGGCCCTCTTGGTTTCTACTCCCTTTGTTTCTACTCCCTCCGTTCCTAAATATAAGTCTTTTTAGAGATTCCACTATGGTCCATATATGAAGCAAAATGAGTGAATCTACACTCTAAAATATGTCCATATACATTTGTATGTAGTTTGTACTGTAATATCTAAAAAGACTTACATTTAGGAACAAAGGGAGTAAATATTTATCTTTCTAGATATTTCAACAAGTGACTATATACAAAGCAAAATGAGTAAATCTACACTCTAAAATATGTCTACATACATCCGTATGTGGTAGTCCATTTAAAATCTCTAGAAGACTTATATTTAGGAACGAAGGGTGTAATTATAAATCCCCAGCCACCTTAGTTAGGATTTTCCTTAAAACTGCCATCCACATTAATCTGTAGCATATCCTGACTTGGGAGCCTATCCTGGACCACATTCAGTGTGTTCACAGTACCACTTTTAGGGACATGCAGCTGGAAATCACTGACCATGGTCTGCACTCTTCTCACCAAAGCTTCAGTAGCTCGTTGTGGCTCTCCCACATTCTTCTTATTTCTTGTATCCCACTCCCACCACACCCAGAGCATGGTGATACACCGCAGCTGTTTTTCGTCCTGTAATTTCAAAACTACAGTAATAAAATCCTTCGGCCCCTCGCAAATGAGAAAATTTTCCCTTTCAGTTTCTAACTGAAGCTCGCACCAAAGCGGTCTGACTGCCTTGCATCTGAGGAAGAGGTGCCCTCCATCTTCATTAAACCTGGAGCACATCGGACAAGCAGTATCAATCTCCATCCCCCTACGCTCGATGCTCCATCTATGAGGTAGGCTGTTGTGAGTCATTCTCCATAAAAAATGTTTCATCTTCCCGGGACAATGACACTGCCAGATTGCCTTCCAATTAAATTTATTGACTTGCTCACTACTGTCCCCAACTTGCTTCTTAGCCCTCGTCAGGCTCAGCTCACATTGCAAGTGATAAGCAGACCTGACCGAAAAGATTCCTCTGGGTTCGTACTGCCAAGCCCAATGGTCATCAAAGTCATCATGCAATGGCACTGACAAGATCATAGTCGCGTCCATCGGCCAGAAGGTGGATTTCACCAGTTCCTCGTCCCATCGACCTGTATACGAATCGATTAGATCAGACACCTTGTTTATGATTGTCCAGCCTTTCGGTGTGATGGGTCGCATACAACCATTCCTAGGGATCCATGGATCGAGCCACATGTATGTATCCTCTCCATTGCCTATTCTCTTTACTAGCCCTTGTTTTAACACCTCGATACCTCGGAGAATACTCCTCCAAGCATAAGAAATGCCCGGCTTTGGCTTAGCTTGGAGAAGATTAGACTTTGGATAATATCGAGCCTTGAAGACACGCCCGCACAACGGTTCCGGTTCGGTTAGCAAGCGCCAACCTTGTTTCGCTAGCATAGAGAGGTTAAAAAGATGCAAATCATTGTAGCAGACCCCCATCTTGCTTTGCTCTGGTCAACTTGTCCCATCCAAGCCAATGCATCTTTGATTAATTTTTCTGTTGAGACCACCAAAATCTGCTAATCATTGAGTTTAACTGCTCACAGAGACAGAACCCCTTCATCAGATCGAAGCATGTCATCGCAAAGCTGGGGATCGCGTGAACACAAGCTTTCACTAGAATTTCTTTACCCAATTTTGAGAGCACTCTCTCCTTCCAGCCCTGGATCAATCTCCAGATTTTATCCTTAATGTACGCAAAGGTACGAGTCTTGGATTTGCCAATATGCACCGGGAGCCCCAAATACCGATCACCTCTGCCTTCTCTTGAGATGTTCAGGGTATGCATCATCTCCTGTTTAGCCTGCATTTTCGTATTCTTGCTGAAAGTAATGGACGATTTATCTGTATTGATGGTCCGACCCGTGCAATCCTCATATAAGTTTAGAATATGTTGCAGATGCTGCGGACTCTTTTGAGAAATTTTTAGAAGATTCAATGAATCATCAGCAAACAATAAATGATTAAAGCTCGGCGCTCCACCACATATTCGAACACCTTCAAGCGTGGCATGCACTTTACACCGCGCTCTATGGGTTTGGTGAAACTTGACCATCGACTGCAGGCCCCACCATTTCCGTCTCTGGCCGGCCGCTGCTAGAACGCCGTATGCCCCGGACCATGTGTCGGTCCCGCTCCCGCACCTTCGTCGCACAGACGTGTCTGCCCACCGCGCTGCACCGTGTGGCAACGGCGCCGGACGAAAGAAGTATTTTTTTAACACAGTACAGACGCAAGCGTTCATATACACGCGTATATACTCATTTTTACAAACGCACACATGCACACCATACCCCTATGAACATCTCCGAAAAACTGAGCCGACATATCATTTTGAAGTTTATGAAAGAAGTATTAGGACTAATTAATTAGTTTAATTAAAGTAAATCTCCCCTTAGCAAAACTGATTTGCGTTTTTCTGCCGATAAGTCGTGTCCCTATGTTAAAGGACGCATCTCTGATCTTGTCTGTTGTAACCATCGCGTCTGTACGATGCGCCTCTTCAGGAGGTATAAATATGCACATCATCATTATCAATGACAGTGATGTTACTTTTGTTTTTTTAGTGAATGCTACTGTTCATTCACACTGTTTCTTTATAAAAAGGATGGAGCGGAGCAAACACCCTGTAGGGAGATAATTGCATCTATCATCCTTGTAGTTGTTGGCGAGATTCAACTTGGTCCTAATGGTTGCAAAGTGCTTCAATTCGGTCCCGGTACAAGAAAATACGTACTCAATATGGTCATTGAGGTTCAAACAGCAGTCCTAGCTCTACACGTTGCGTATGTATCTCGTATTTATACAGGTAACACGGAGTGCTCCTCTTCGGCGCCCTCTGCGCCGCGTAAGGTAGCAGGCGGCGGGGCACAGCCAATCGTACTAACTTTCCCGAAACCCTAAACACCCTCGCGGCGATTAGGGCTACGCGACCTTGACGCCCACGTGATCCCGGCGACGATGGCAACATCCGGCGCGGGCAAGGAGAAGCAAGACGGCGGCGCCCTCTCCCCTCGCTCGGCTCGGGCGCAGATGGAGGCGGCGCTCGGTAGACTCGACATCTCCGAGGAAGAGGCAACGCCTCTGGTGATGGATGAGAAGGACGACGGTGCAACGCCGAAGTGGCTTCTGGCGGGCAAGGTTCTGTATCGCAATCTCTTCCATATCCAGACAATCTCCAACGCCTTACGTCCAGCTTGGGGCAACCCAAGAGGCCTGGTGATTAGTCCGCTGGGGGAGAACATGTTCGTCGCGGAGTTTGAGACCAAGCGAGATCGAGATCGTGTCTGGGAGGGATCCCCCTGGCACATCAGCAAACACGCGATCATCTTGGAGGACTTTCAAGCGCACATGCAGCCTTCGGAGCTGAAGTTTGACAGGCTGCCGATCTGGGTTAGGGTGGTAAATCTGCCCTATAATCTGAAGAACGAAACGAGGGGGCTGGCGATAGCAAGACAGATCGACTGGGAAGCTTCTATCGTGCAGATTGATCCTGTTGGGGGTTTCCTGTGAGCACGAGTCACCATCGATGTCCATAAACCCCTACGCAGGTGGATACTAATTGCTTCGGCCAAGAGGAACAAGACAGATTGCTATGACATCGAATATGAATATATACCGCACTTCTGCTTCTCTTGAGGCCGCCTGGGACACTCTGATCTGTTCTGCCCTACACCGGGAACCCGGGACGAGAAGGGGGATCTACCTTTCAAGTCTAGCTTACGGGCACCGGAAGATAGGAAGAAACCCAATTCTGAGGAAGCCTCTTCGAAGGAGAGTAGAGATTCACAACCAAGCACAAAAGAATCTCGTTCATCAGGCTCCAAGCAGAAAAGTGGTGTTGAAGTGACCTCCCCTGCCAAGAACAACGCTCCATTCAAGAGGAAGGGAGAGCCACAAAACACCCAAGTTTATCGTAAGGTACCTCAGCCCCAACTGGCTCTTACTGAACATGGGGAGGTGCATGCTGGTCTAGTAATTGTCGAGGGGGCAACGGCCATTATGGAGCAACAAGTTGGAGACCTTGTGGATACCTTCAGAGAAAGGGGTCCGAAGAAGAAAAAGCCAACGCCACCATCATCTGAATCTTCGGTAGGGTCTGCGGGTCAGCCCTGCCCGAATCAGTGAGTGTCTTATCATGGAACTGCCGAGGGCTTGGGAACCCTTGGACAGTTCGAGAGCTTCGCAAAGTTGTGAAGCAAGAAGGCCCCGCCCTTCTGTTTGTCATGGAAACAAAAATTAAGGGCAAGCGTGTGGAGGATCTAAAATTCAGTTTAGGTTTTTCTGGTTGTTTTGCTGTCGATAGCAACGGGCTTAGTGGAGGAATTGGTCTTTTCTGGTCAAGAGATACTGATATGTCGGTTCAAAATTATAGCCGATCACATATTGATGTAAAATTCAAGAAAGATAATAAAAGTTGGCGTTTTACGGGTTTTTACGGAGAACCTCGTGTGGAAAATAGACATCATAGCTGGAGGTTCTTGCGTACGTTATTTACTGTACACCATGAAGCATGGATTTGCATGGGCGATTTCAATGAAACTCTTCATGGAGACGAGCACTTCGGAGTCAATGCTAGACCGGAGAGCCAAATGCGTGCGTTCCGGGAAGCAGCGGCGGACTGTGCACTCCAGGATGTGGGGTGGCGCGGTGTCCCTTTTACATGGGACAACAGGCAGCAAGGGGAGATGAACGTGAAAGCACGACTAGACCGAGCATTGGTCAACTCTAGTTTCCTTGATCTGTTTGAATACACAAGCGTGAAGCACATAAGTAGTGTTGAATCGGACCACTGCTTTGTGCTTGCGGAGCTGAGAACAAATATGGAGACCGGGTGGACACGGGGCAATCGTTCTTTTCGCTATGAAAACGTATGGCAGTGTCATGAAGACTACGATGAGAAGGTGCGGTCGATGTGGCGAGAGGGAGCCGGGCAGGGCGGTCTCCAAGGCATCATCGAGGCCCTTGCTAAGGTTCAGACTCAGTTGGGTGCTTGGGGTAATCGTGAGTTTGGCAACATGCAGAAAAAGGTACGCCGTCTTCAAGCCCGCCTTGACAGATTGCGCAGCGCTTCGATGGGTCGTGGCCCGACGGTGGAGGAAAATAGTGTTGCTAAGCAGTTGCGTGAAGCATTGCGCCAGGAAGAAATCTGGCTAAAGCAGCGATCTCGTGTGTCTTGGCTACGCGAAGGAGACCGGAATACGGGATACTTCCAAGCACAGGCAACACAACGTAAGCGTATAAACCGAATTACCTCACTGGAAAGAGGGAATGGGCAGCAGTGCACTGATCTAGTGGAGGTCAAAACTGAAATCATGGACTCCTATAAGGCTCTATACCAGTCTCAGGGTTACGCGCCTATGGAGGAACTGCTGCAACGCGTCCAGCCACGAGTATCGGAGGCCATGAATCATACACTTGAGAAGGAATTTTCGGCGTCCGAGGTCAGGGACGCTCTGTTTGAGATGGCCCCGTCAAAGGCTCCAGGAGTAGACGGATTTACGGCCGGTTTTTACCAACGCCATTGGGATGTCGTTGGGGAAGATGTCACAAAGGAAATTATGGGATTTCTCAACGGTGGTGAGCTACCTCTTGGACTTAATGATACGGATATCACGCTAATCCCAAAGGTCCGGAATCCGCAGAAAATTTCCCAATATAGGCTAATTTCTCTTTGCCCGGTTTTATATAAAATAGCAGTGAAGGTTTTGGCCAACAGGGTTCGGCTCATACTCGATGAGTTCATCGGAGAAGAGTAGAGCGCGTTCGTACCGGGTCGTATGATCATGGATAATGTTTTGGTTGCTTATGAATGTGTTCATACCATTCGCAGAAGGAGAAGAGGAAAGAATGCAAGTTGTGCGGTGAAACTGGACATGCTTAAAGCATATGATAGAGTGGAGTGGCACTATCTCGAAGCAATGATGGTCAAGCTGGGTTTTGGTGATCGCTTTACCAGCCTCATAATGAAATGTGTCACATCGGTTCGGTTCACAATCAAGGTAAATGGTGAGCTTTTGCCATTTTTTGACCCTACGAGGGGGCTCAGGAAGGGCTGCCCTATGTCTCCATACCTCTTTCTTATATGTGCGCAGGGCCTTACTTCCCTTCTCAACAATTACGGGGCTGCATATATTGATCAAGGGGTTCGGGTGAGTATCCATGCACCATGGGTAAATCACCTATTGTTTGCATATGACAGTCTAATTTTTATGAGTGCAAACACCCAAAGTGCAGAAAGACTCAATGACATACTCCGGATCTACGCCGAGTGCTCGGGCCAGGCGGTGAACCGGGAGAAGAGCTCAATCTTTTTTAGTATAAACTGAAAGTGCAATCATGCCCTTAGTCATATTTTGATGTTGATGACAACACATATGCTAGGGACTAATCATGTTTATCAAGTATATCTCAGGATTATGTCTCAAAGACCGTGTGCATGGATCATGACTAGGGACAAAAAGCATATAACTCAAGAATGGAGATATGTCGGTGCGGGGACGACACCTATGGGATCACAAGAATCCCTACTACGGTTGCGGGGCGCGGGGTCGCGAGAAGAGCGGATCAAACAGATAGCACACGGTTCCTTTATCCAGGTTCGGGCCGCGAGGATGCGTAAACCCCTACTCCTGCTTTGGTGGTTTGTTTATCTGTGTTCTTGAGCTAGCTATGGGGCGTGAGGAGCTCCAAAAAGCCGAATCCTCCTCCTGGTCGCCTTGGGCCTCCTTTTATAAGGAAAGGGGTTGCCACAGTGGCACACAGGAGGTGGAAAGGGTACAGCGATGCGAGTTTATCCCTCGCATTACATGACAAAGCGCATTTAATGCATCTTGCTTAGGTGTCCTTGCTTTATCGGGGACGAGGGGAGAGCCCAATCTTGTCCATCGCCGCTCCCTTTCGTGTTGACACACGCCCTGGCCAGCGGTGCCTGTGGTGCCATGTAGGCGGCAGCACCGAGGTGGCGCAGCGGTGGGTCTCCACAAGGTTAAGCTTGCCGCCACGCAGTGCCTGCCCAACTGGTTGGGTCGGCAGCTGCATCTGAACAGCGGTGAAGGTTTGATGGCGGGGGCTCGATGGTGGCCCTCGGGTGCCCTTGGCGAGGCCTCGGCGTAGCCCGACAAGGGTCTTGCTGGGCCCCGGCAAGGGCTGGCGCGCGCCTTCTTTGTCATCCCGGCAAGGCTCTTGCCGGGGCCTTGTGGTCCTCCTTGGCTGGGATCCCGCCAAGGGTCGTCATCTTCTATAGTGTGTATCGATCTTGAATGTCTTCACAAAGATCGGCATGCCACCACGGGATGTCTCGAATCCTTCCCCATGGGGCGGTGGACTCAAGGGTGATTCGCTCCGTGGGTGTGGGGCGAGCTGCCACGACAAGGGTCTTGCCGGGTTTGCTAAAACCGCCCCCCGGCAAGGATCTTGCCGGGGGAGTCTGCTTCGTCCCCTTTGCTCTTTGTGGTCTTGGTCTTGGTTTCGTTCTGTTCCTTTCAAGCTTCGGCCTTACCTTGGCTCACCTCCCTTGCCTTGCCCAGTGCGGTGGTGTCCGTGGCTCGATCTGCACATGCATTAGCTATAGGGGTACAAAAGTGTACCCCTCTTTTTGTACACCGACAGTAGCCCCGGCCTGGGCCACACGTGAACGCAATCGCGTCGTTGGGCTAGGCCCTAAAGCGGTCTTGTGAGCAGGCAGGGTGGTTTTACCATGATAAGTTTCTTGGCGCTGCGCTTCCCATGCCTCCCGCGTGTGGCTCAGCGTGGGGAGGTGTGCGTGACGTGGGCGGCATGCGTGGGGCTGAGCTCTGCACGCATGCGTCCCGTCGCAGTTAATGCGAAAGGAGGCGGCCCGCATTTTCCCCCATAAGAAGGAATAACCGTGGGCGCTGCTCACTTTCACCTCTTCTCTCGTACCTTTTCCAATCTCAGAGCCGCCGTTTCCTCTCTTCCTTCCCTCCTAAGCTTTCGCCGCCACCCGCCGTCGCTGCTTCGCCACCCTCCTTCTTCGCTCCTCTAGACTTCTTGGCCGCCATGGCGCCCAAATCCGCCAAGGGCAAGGGGGTGGCTAAGAGCTCTGGGACTGTGGAGCCGCCGGAGAGCGTGCTGTCGGGGGACCGGATGAAGTCCGCCTTCTTCATCCCCTCGTCGATTGGTGTTCATGAAATCCTGGCCTCCTTCAAGCCCTTATGGGGAGTGAAGACGGGGGGAGAGAATTCGGGGCACCCGGCGACGCGCATCATTCCTGCCGCCTGCGTCGATCCTGCCCCAAATCAGTATCCCTTTTTTGTCGATTACCTTTCTTGCGGGTTATGCCCCCTTTTTCCGATTTCTTCTGTGACATCATGCACACCTTCGGCTTTCGCCTCTTGGATTTCACTCCGAATGTGGTGGCGTGCTTGGCTCTCTTCGCGCATCTTTGCGAAGGCTTTGCCGGAGTGCAGCCCAACACGACACTCTTTCGCCATTATTTCTTCCCTCGAATCCAGCCCGGAGGCGCCGTCTCCGGATGCATCGCCTGGATCTCAATATCCAAGGGTGCGTACCCGGACGGTGCCATGAAGGAGAAGCGGGATGAATGGCGTAGCCGGTGGTGCTATATCGAAGACGAAGACCCGCCGGAATTCTGCAAGGTCCGTCGAACGCCGCCGATCCGCGCAGCGACTGGGGTGATGTCGATGCTGCTGACGGGAGGCTTACTGTCGCCACCACCAGGATCCTCCGACTGACCCGGGCTGGGCTCACCCTGGAGACGATCGGGGCGGACTTCATTCGCCTCCGGATTGCCCCGTTACATAACAAGGGGAGGCCAGCCTGGCTTTTTACGAACCCGACTGACATTATGCGGCTCCGCCCTGGCCTCGACCACAATTTCACGGTGATGGGGCATGCCCACTTCTATCAGCGGCTTTTCCAGCTCGATGTGGGTCGCGACAGCAAGATTGAACAGACCGGCAAGGCCGCGAGGGCTGCCGCAAAAGTCGGCAAGGCTCTCAAGTGGTCGTTCTTCAAGTTGCCAGCGGGGGTAGTCCCGTTGTGCAATAACTCACGCCGGTCCGAGATCATTGCTATGATGCCGGACTGCAACGCGCACGGCCCTGTCCCGAGCTGGCAGGAGCCGACGGATGCAGATGTGCAGCAATTCTTCGACTCCTTGATCGAGGTGTACGTCAATCTTGACGCCGGCGGTGGCTTGTCATGGACACCACCAGCGGAGCTGGACTACATCGCCACTAGGGCGAGGGAGGCACAGCTTGCCATGGAGGCCGGCAGCGCCGGGGGTGTGGAGGACAAGGCCGCGACGGCTGCGGAGGAGGAGCAGTTCAACCTGTGGGCGGCAGCCACTGGGGAGGCCAGCAGCGTCGACGCTGGAGCTCCGCTTGTCAAGGACGCGGCCGACGAGTCATCGTCGGAGGAGGACGTGGCGGCGGGCTCGACGCCAATCAGGGGAAGAGGGCGAGTCCTGCGGCGGGCTGGCTCCGGCGAGCCGGTCCGTCCTGGCAGGGCTACGCAGCCTCAATTGACCCTGGAGGGGTCCGGGCGCCACACGAGGGCCACGGCGGCGAAGGGGCTGACGAAGGCCGCTGAGAAGAAGAAGGCGACGGCCCCTTCCTCATCCAGCGCGCAAAAACCCGCCGCCTTCTTCGCCTCCTCCGCAAAGGTCGACTGGATGATGATGTGGAGCTCCCTTTTGATCTCGGGTCTCTCAGCCCGGAGAGGAAAAGGAAGCTGGTGGAAGAGGAGGAGACGGATGACGAGTAAGTACTCCGTTCCTTACTGTTATTTCCACTTCCCCGAATCGGGTCGCTTGTCTTGATCCATTTTTGCTTTTGCAGTGAGACGGAGACGTTGGCCCAGAGGGCGAAGGGGGCGAGGACCTTGGCAAGCGATCAGCCCCCGGCTGGGGCTTCAGAGACAACACTGGTGGTGCTGAGCATCCCGGACAGCAGCCCCCGGCGCAGCCTGTCGTGGTTCTAAGTCTGACAGTAGAATGGGGGGTAGGAATGGAGAGGCAAGATCCTAGCTATGGAGTAGTTGTATACGCAAGGGATTTACGAGTTCAGGCCCTTCTCGGAGGAAGTAACAGCCCTACGTCTCGGAGCCCAGAGGCGGTTGACTGGATTATATGCGTATGTGTTACAGGGGTGCGAACCCTTCTGCCTGTGGAGGGGGGTGGCTTATATAGAGTGCGCCAGGACCCTAGCTAGCCCACGTAGCAGAGGGTTTAAGGTACGTTAAGACCTGGCGTTACTGGTAACGTCGGACATAAAGTGTCATCATGACCATAAAGACTACTTAATTACGCACCGCTTTGGATCTGAGTGATTCCTGAGCACCTGATGGTCGAGTGTCTCTGATTCTGTCGAGTGGAAGCCTACCAGGTCGACTGGAAGGCAGCTTCTTTCACGAGTGTCCTTGGGGAGGGTACCTTTGGGCAGGTCTATGACCCTACCATAGGTACATGACTTCATCATTAGCCCCCGAATGGATCGAGGTTTGAATGAGGAAGGAGTTGATAATCTTTCCGACCCGTTCTTTGTGTTGTGAGTGTGTCTTACTCTGGATCAATGACCTTTTAGTGATGGCGTCAACTTCTCTTTCAGTCGCCTTGATCCATTCTTCACATTTGTCGAGTGTACTTTGTGAACTTGAGGATTTTCGAGCGACGGATCGGAGGAAATCTGCTGTCTGACAGGTTGCTCCGCGGTTAGCGGATTTTACGGGATCTGAATTTTGGGGAAGCGCGCGTAGCGGAGAAAACTGCGGCACTCGGATGGGATAAGGCGATGACGCCTCGATCTTCGCGCCGCCTTTTTCGCCATGTATCGTGCGCGCGCCTGTTGCTGGATTTGACAGGATTGCCTGGGCCTACCAGTCAGCCACTCGGAAGCGGCCTCATATAAGGCATCGGACGGGGTATTTTGAATAGTGTGACCCCAATCTTCCCCTCCCTCCGCCTCCAAATCCTTCTGCTGCGCCCTTAGCCTGCTCAGCGCCGCAGCTCAATACCTGCTTCGCCGGCGACCATGGTGAAGGAGAAGACCGCCGCCTTGGAGCGGGTGAAGAAGGCGGCGGCGAAGGCGAAGGGGAGAGCGCCCAGTCGGGGCAGATCTTCTTCGCGGTCCAAACTGCCGCAAGGTTGGGTCCAGGGAGATTGGATCCGCTCGACCATCACCGAGAAGGACCTCAACGATCTGGCCAACGAGGGACTGATCCTCCATGGGTTGGTGAGGCTTCCGGGAACGAAGTGGCAGCCGCAGCCTGAAGAGGGTGAGTGCGTTCTCCTAGCCACTCACGTAGATCGCGGATTTTCTCTGCCGCCGAATCCTTTCTTCCGGGGGTTTCTGAACTTTTTTGGAGTGCAACTCCATCATTTCACTCCCAACTCCATTGTCTATCTTGCTGCTTTCGTGTCGTTGTGTGAAAACTTCTTGGGTTGTCGGCCGCACTGGGGCCTCTTCAAGCATATATTCACTTGTCGCTCTCAGACGGTGAAGAAAGCGAACCCGAATGACGAGAGAACCCAAGTAATCCAGATGTGTGGGGGACTCGGGGTCCAGATGAGGGGGAAGAGCGCTTTTCCGGCTATGACTCTCCCCGACTCGGTTAGAGGGTGGCAGTCGACCTGGTTTTAGTGCCAAGACCAGCCGACGCCGGGGCAGTCGACTGGACTCCCTCCTTTCTCCATGAGTCGAGTGAACAAGCCATCTTCCCTGAAGGTGCTACCAGAGGAGAAGGCCCAAGTAAAATTGTTGATGGAACGCGTAGTCCAGCTCATTCGCGACGGGGTGACCGACATGGATCTTCTGGAAGTTTTCCTCCAACGGCGTATTCAGCCACTCCAATACCGAGGCCATCCGATGTGGATGTACTCCGGTACGGATGATACCACTCGGGTCCATCCAGAGGAGGTCGATGACGCCACGCTGGAGAAGTGGATGACTGCCATCACAGGAAACAAAGATAATCCTCGCGGTGCTAGGAGGATTCCCCCACTCGACCATTCTTACGATCCAGACAAGGTATAACCACTTATCTCCGATCGTGATTCTGCTGCATTCATTCTGCTTTTGATGCAAATTGCCGACTGACTTTTGCCTTGTTTTGTTGTCTTCTAGGCCACCACCGAGATGTACTCGATGCCCAACGGGCGCAGGAACCAACAAGAAGGAGAAGGAAGCGGAGATGAAAGCCAGGAGGAATGGGAGTCGAACGGCGAGGAGGATGAGGGGGACGACAGCTCTGGTGAAGAGGAGGAGGAGGAGGAAGACGTCGATCCTCCCCGCTCGGAAAGAAGGTCCAAGTTGACGCATGACCCGGCGGCCGAGCCTGTAAAGCGATTCGCCCATTGGGCGATCAACGGCGACCTCGACAACTTCCCTCGCCCGACTAAGAAACCGCCGAAGCAACCTCGAGCAACGTCGTCGAAGCTGGCGAAGGCCCTGCCCAAGATGCGGATGGTCATTCCCACCATCTCCGGGTAATCAGCAAAACTTGTATTTCCCTATTCAACATGAGTGTACTTTTGGTCGACTCGATGACTGATCAGCCGATTCTTGAAATCTGCAGTGCTGCTACCTCTGAGACCTCAGCCAAGCACGAAGATCAGGAAATGGAAGATGCCATCACCTCCAACCTTGATATGATCTCTGTAGTTTCGCTTTTAGTCGATTGGATTTCCGTGTTTACTTTTGAACCTTTCTTGTAGTTCCGCCTCATGTCATTGATCTCCCCGATGATGACGAGGAAATGCTGTTGAGGAAGAGGAAGAACAAGAGGGTGCCTACTGGCAAGGCTGCTCCAGTTGTGACGATACCTGAGACGCTGGTTCCCGAGGGAGGCAACACCGCTCGGGCTTCTGTGTCTTTTGCTGTACCGCTGACAAGTGCCCGACCCACTTCGTCGACTGCTGATCCACCATCCCTTTTTGCTACAACCACGTCCCGGAAGACCAAGTGAGTGCTGCTAAGGAGGCTATACGCCAGGCAGGGATCATGATGGAGCAAATGAAGGCAGTCCGAGAGGCCAGCCAGGCGGCCTATGATGCTAGTTTAGCTCTCCAGAGCAATGTCCAAGTAAGTCGATCGTTGCTTGCTCTGTTAGGATATGCTACCTGAAACTGCTTCTTTCTGAAGATTTCCATATCTGTACACCCACTGGGTGTGTGTGTCAATTGAGTTTTTGTGGGGGCATGCTGAGTGCACCCACTGGGTGTAGACCCCGAGACTATGGTGGACTGCGTGCAGTCGACTATAGTCTTTACACTTTGAACTTCTTCACTCGGCCTGGTCGGACCAAGTCGAATGGAACCGTAAAACCGGTGGGGGCACGCTGAGTGCACCCACTGGGTGTAGTCCCCGAGACTATGGTGGACTGCGGGCAGTCGGCTATAGTCTAAAGAACTGTTTTTTTACCGCGGCTGACCGCTGACAATTAGCCATGATTTTAGAATCATAACCTTTTTGCCTCTTTTGGTCGACTGGTCGAACCAAATTGGTAAAACCAGTGGGGGCACGCTGAGTGGACCCGCTGGGTGTAGTCTCCGAGACTACTGTCGAATGTTTTGATTCTGCTGTAGTCTTAGAAATGCTACGATTTTTCCTTAGTCACTCGGAAGTGATCTGTCTTTGATGTCTTTTGTTGATTGACTCTTTGTAGAAATCTTGCGAGCTTGTGGCTCGCTATACTGAGTTAGAGAACAAACAGATCCAGCTCAACCTCGACTTGAAGCTTGCTCAGGAGAATTTGCAGAAGGCGAAGGATGAAGCAAAAGGTATGGCTGGTGAGAACTTGACGACTGTCTTTGTTTTTCTGTTCATTCTCAACTCTGTTCTCATTGTTGCTTTGCAGATAAACCGGAGGAGACTCTGAAGAAGAAGGACCTTGACCTTGCAGAGGCACAAAAGGCGGCTTTGGAGAAAACAAAGCTCGCTGAAGAGAAACTTGCCTCAGTCGGCAAACTTGAAGATGAAAATGCCAAGCTGAAAGCCGCTCTTGACGCGGCCAACAAGGAAGTTAGTCGACTGAAGAACGACAAGATTGCTCTGTCTGACAAGGCTGGCCAATCAAGGGGAAGTGAAATGACACGGAGGTTTATCTTGGAGGGCTCGCCAAGAAGTTGTTCCTCATGCTTGAAGGTAATCTCTTTTATCCGACTTTCTTGCTATCACCAGCTCATCGCATGATTGTTGTTTTGAGTCCGAGCTGTGTTTTCAGAATTCTGTCAAAACTTCAAGAAGAAACCAATCAGTGGAAACCAGCCGGACCCCATCAACTCTCCCGTGAAGGACGGTTGCTATGAATGTGCTCCGACCGAGTCTCACGTTGCTAGCGTGGTGGATTATCTTGCTCGACCGAAAGCTGCGGTGTCACGGATCGACTCAACTCTCGCCAGAAAGCGGGCGCTTGAATGACCTTGAATCCTAATGACTCGATCGAATGAGATTCCAAGTCGAGTGCAAGAATGGAAAAGTCTTACGCGGTGTGGTGCTGATGTTGCTCGCTCGGTTCGTGTCCACTGCAAGGAAGGGCAAGAGGAAAAGCTGGCATCCCTCAAAGTTGCCAACACCAAGAAGTACGACTTCCGATCTTTCATGGAGACCTTCATCGCTGCTGCTACCCGTATTGCCGACAGAATCGACCTCGACCAGTTTGTTGCACCTTCCAGTCCTCCACCGGAGGAGTAAAAAACTTCTAAGCCCCACCTTAAATTTGCCTCAGAATGCCGAGTGGTTTTTGTAACTGACAAACTTTAACAGGCTTAATGCCTGAGCACTTTTGGATCCGTAGGACGTTTATCCAAACTTGATCTATCCTTGAACATGCTTTATTTTCCTTCGAGAGAACTTTGCTCTTCATTCAGAATATATTTCATTGTTGTAAGTAGTATCCTTGAGGTGAAACTCCAGTCGACTTGTACTTCATCTATCTTGCAGGTAGAGATGGAGCATAGACTACGACTGGCCTCATCGTTCTTGCGGATTGGGATGGACCGCACGTTGTACTTGTGGCGAAGCTCCGAAGGAGAAGATAGCAGTCGACTTGTACCTCATCGTCCTTGCGGATTGGGATGGACCGTACGTTGTACTTGTGGCGAAGCTCCGAAGAAGAAGGTAGCAGTCGACCTGCACCTCGTCGTCCTTGCGGATTGGGATGAATTCCTTACTTAGGAGAGTACTGGACTGCAGCTAAGCCTCCGAGCGGGAGGTGTGCTCTCCACTCGGTAGGATTTTTATCACTTAGGCGAGCACTGGGCTGCAGCTAAGCCCCCGAGTGGGAGGTTTGCTCTCCACTCGGTAGGATTTTTATCACTTAGGCGAGCACTGGACTGCAGCTAAGCCCCCGAGTGGGAGGTTTGCTATCCACTCGGTAGGATTTTGAATACTTAGGCGAGCACTGGGCTGCAGCTAAGCCCCTGAGTGGGAGGTTTGCTCTCCACTCGGTAGGGTTTTTATTACTTAGGCGAGCACTGAGCTGCAGCTAAGCCCCCGAGTGGGAGGTTTGCTCTCCACTCGATAGGGTTTTTATTACTTAGGCGAGCACTGAGCTGCAGCTAAGCCCCCGAGTGGGAGGTTTGCTCTCCACTCGGTAGGATTTCTATTACTTAGGCGAGCACTGGGCTACAACTAAGCCCCCGAGTGGGAGGTTTGCTCTCCACTCGGTAGGATTTCTATTACTTAGGCGAGCACTGGCTGCATCTAAGCCCCCGAGTGGGAGGTTTGCTCTCCACTCGGTAGGATTTTTATGGTGTAGCTCTGAAGGAGAAGGTAGCAGCTGACCTGCACCTCGTCGTCCTTGCGAAGCATTCATTATATTGATTGTTTAGGCGAATCCTTGGGCTGTTGCTAAGCCCCCGAGTGGGAGGCTGGCTCTCCACTCGGTAGGATTTTGACTACTTAGGCGAGTACTTGGACTGCAGCTAAGCCCCCGAGTGGGAGGCTGGCTCTCCACTCGGTAGGATTTTTAATACTTAGGCGAGTACTTGGACTGCAGCTAAGCCCCCGAGTGGGAGGCTGGCTCACCACTCGGTAGGATTTTGAATACTTAGGCGAGTACTTGGACTACAGCTAAGCCCCCGAGTGGGAGGCTGGCTCTCCACTCGGTAGGATTTTGAATACTTAGGCGAGTACTTGGACTACAGCTAAGCCCCCAAGTGGGACACGGGCCTCCCGCGCAGCGACATCATCCTCCGCCCTCATCACCAAGCGCTCCCTTGTTTCCAGGCGCTTGTACTGCTGCTCGTTCGCGGCTTCGGTGTCAGCGCCTCCTCCCGCTTCTGAAGCTCTGCTGGGTCGCCTGAGGCCATCCTCATCGACGCAAGGGCCGTCTCGCGCAGCTCCACCTGCTCCTCCAGTGAGCGGCAACGGGCCAGGAGTTCCCGCGCCCGCTCCTCAGCCGCCTCTCGCCGCCGATCAGCTTCCCGAGCCTCTTCAACGGCCCGAGAACGGACCTCCCGAGAGGCCGCCAGCGATGTCTTCGCCTCCTCATCGTCAAGATCACGCTGGTGGCGCGCAAGGGCGACAGCCACCTTCAGCTCGTGCCTCTCCACGGCCAGGCGCAGGCCCTCGACCTCGAGGCGCGCGTCCTCATCGGCGAGCTCTTCACCAAGCAGGCTCACTGCATCAGCCACCCTTCGAAGAAACCCTTGGCGAAGAGCGCGACGCTCCCGGGCGCGCTCAAGTATGT
Source organism: Aegilops longissima (assembly GCA_021605205.1). Classification (NCBI taxonomy): domain Eukaryota; kingdom Viridiplantae; phylum Streptophyta; class Magnoliopsida; order Poales; family Poaceae; genus Aegilops; species Aegilops longissima. Next base: position 576,847,279 of record CM038681.1, read on the forward strand.
CTTCCACACCATCATCCGCCCCAGGCGAGCGCCGAGGGCCACGAATCAGCACTCCCCCTTCGGGCAGGGGGCTGGGGGCTGGCGCCCTCGCCACGGCCGGGCACGCCTCGCCAGAAGCCCGGCCAGGAGCCAGCCCATCCCCCAAAGAAGAGCGCAGGGAATGCCTCGGCCAATCACGGTCGACGACCAGACGAGAAGCCCACGGCAAGCTGGCTATGCCATGAGAGGGCTCGCGAAGGAGGGTCGCGAGGCGCGCGGGGACGTGATGCGCCTCAGGATGGCTCGTCTCTCCGGTCGGCCTCACCACAAGGGCCCTGCTGCTCGGAGTGCTCGAAGACAGCGGAGAAGGTGGAGCCCAGGGGGATGGCTTCTCAGCCATCTCTGTGAGCTCGGCGGGAAGGGCCCTGCAGAGCAAGGATCAGTAAAAGCAACAAGAGAATCAGGGGCTAGAAAAGGGGAAATCTTACTCATCGGTGGCGAAGTACTTCCTGCGCTTCAGCAGGCGACAAGGGTAATCGTCGCCCAAGGCTTCCCTTCTCTTTCGGAGAGCCTCGAAGTCCACGCGGAAGCGACCCAAGAGTTGAGCGCAGGGGTCAACCTGCGACGAGGAAGGAGCGTCGAGACGACCGGCGTCAGGGGCGTCGTCCTGGCGCACTTCGCCGGTCGCCTCATGAAGAAGGGTAACTGGGGCCCCAGGGGCCTCAGCCGCAGGCACCACGGGCAGCTGCTCGCCACCCCCAACCGCGGCAGCCTGGGCCTCAGGAGCTGCTCCCTCAAGAGCGCCGCCTGGGACCGTCACCCCTGCGGAGGCCCCTCGGCCTCCGGCTGCTCAGGCCTCCTGCTCCGCCACTCGAGGAAGAGCCGCCACGGCCGACTGGAAGGGCAGTCACCACCACCGGGTTCTCGCGAGACCCCATGAGGCCTGCGGGGCGCAGCCCCCATTCGTCGAAGCTGGGCATCTGCTTCACAAAGTCACCCCTGCTTGAGCAAAAGTACAACAAAGAACCCCCTTGCCGGACGCTGCCAGGGTTGGGATCCCCAGTCAAGACCAAGAGCACCTTCCTCAGCGCTTCAGGCGTCAAGTCCTCCTCCTGGAGCCTCATGCGGTCTTCACGCCCGCTGAAGGCCCACATCCGGCGGGAATGGCGCTGGAGAGGGGCAATGCGGCACAACAGGAACTCCTTCACCACCTTGGGCGCCGTCACCTCGAGCGCCCTCAGGAACGCGAAGCGACGCTAGACGAAGGCGAGCCAGGAGCTCGTGAGTGTCTCCTGGCCCAAGCCTGAATTGGGGACAGCGGGTGATGTTGGCTCCGACAGCAGGGGGCTGGGCACCCCCACGTCCACGTACAGCCACCGCTCGCGGAACCCAGGCGCGGGCGGAGGAAGGGTGAAGTCAATCCCTGAAGCCGCCGTTTCAGATGCAGCAATGAAGCTCACACACCCCGAACATTGGGTGGGGTCAACAAGGCGCAGAGAGAAGAAGTGGCGCAGCAATGCAACTGAGGGAAGGATGCCCATCATCGCCTCGCAAACAAAGGCAAAGACCGCAAGAAGAGTGATGGATTCCGGACCCAAGCGCATCATATGGATCTGATAGTGGGAGAGCACATCATTGAAGAAATCGGGGAAGGGGGGAACCAGCCCCGCCCACAGGGTGTCGGCAAAATACCGGACCTCGATGATTACCTGTCGATGGCGAAGTGGGACGCGGGCCAGGCCGTCGTCCGCCCGCATTCGTTGAAGATGGTGGCCAAGGCCGAGCTGACCTTGCCCAGGCCCTCTCGATTGAGTATAATTGACCGATCGACAGCAGGGGCCGCAGACGACGGCGAGCGAGGCGGAGGCATGGGTTTCTTCCCTCTTCCCTTTTTCGTCGGAGCCATGGCAACGGAAGGGGGGGAGGAAGGTTCGAGATTGGATTGGGAGCAGAAGGTGCAGTTCGAGAGGAGGAAGAGTGGGGGACGGTCGAGCAGCGAAAAAGGGAGCGGCTGTGTGCGGCTACGAGTCCGCCTAGCACGACACAAAATAAGGAGGCGTGGGGGAACAGTGCCGCCCACTTCCAATCAACCGCCACGCGGCGCTCAAGGCCGCAGGCTGTTAGGGCCCGCGGCGCTTCGCACTTGCCCCTTCGCCTCTCTGCTCAGCCAAGTCCGGGCGCACCTTGGGCTCGGGGGCTACTGTCGGTGTTCCAGGAACAGGGGTCCCCAGACTTGCCTGCCTGCGGCCTGCGGCGTGGCTCAAAGGGGGCCCATCACGGCCCATCTTCATCAACACGAGCTCAAGACCCTCGCGAGGGGCCAAGCCTCGCGGGGCGGACGACAGGGAGCTTCCTCAGGCACGGCCTCGTCAGGCTGGCTCACGAGGAGGCGGAGAGATCAAGGCGGGGTACCTCACGAGGTGCCCATGACGCAAGCCATGATTTACCAAGGGCGCCAGACGGGCGCCAGCCAGCAGCAGTGTCCTCCTTTCCTCTTTGGTGCAAAGGAGCAAGCGCAGCGAGAGCATCAAGCAAAGGCGCCCATTTCGTGCAACAAGACCAAGACCAGTCCAACGGCAGGAAGGAAGTCATTGTGGAGCCCAAGCCAAGCGTCACCACGAGCCTTTGACAAAGCGAGGACCAACTTTAGTCGATAAGTGTACTAGATGTTCCCTTCAAAATGACCAATTGTTGGCGCCCCTCCCGCTCAATATTTGGGAAGAGGCCCAGGGCCTCTGCCTATATAAGTAGAGCTAGCCACCATAGTGGGGGGGGGGGGGGATCGGAGATCTGGAATCAGCAGATAGACAGAAAGAGGGACTGAACTCCTCCTAGCAGTTCATCCCCCTGGCCAAGAACAGACCCTCGCGAGGCTGTTCTTCCTTGTATTGTTCATCACCATCAGCCCAAGAGGCAATCCACCACACCACAAACTAGAGTAGGGCATTACACCACAATGGTGGCCCGAACTAGTATAAACCCTGTGTCTCTTGTGATGTTCCTTTCGTAGTTTAGATCCTAGCGAGACGGTGGGGTGCAGGTAGGTAGAGGGCGAGATTCCGCATGCACCCCAGTGTTCGAACCTCAAGGGTCTGCCAGAACCCAAAATCCGACAGAGGCCGCCAAAGATGCTGACAAGGCCGCCGCTGACGAAGCCGCCAAGGGTGCTGCCGAGGACACCGCTGCGGGGGCCGCCAAGGCGTCCGGCGAGGCTTCTGCCGAGGGCGCCAGCAGTGGGCCTGCCGGCGAGGCCGGCAAGGCCTCCGCCGGGGAGAAGGTGGCGGGTGACCAGCCTCCCTCCTCCTCAACCTCGGGCCCCGGCAGATATCTGAAGGTGGGCGACGATCTTTTCGTCCATCTTCCGGCGGCGTCAAGCCGAGCGCCCGCCGAAGGGTAAGCCTTTGACGGCGAGGTGCTTGCCGCCACCGGGCTTGAGGTGGTTGATGAGCCGGGCGTTGGCGGCGACGGTTCTCTAGAAGAGCAGCTTTTTCGCGCCATGGGGGCCGACTTCCGGAAGCTCCAAGTGCTCTACTGTGCCCCCCTGGACAAGATCAAGTCCAGGATGGCAGCGGTGGACAACGCGGAGGTGGATTTCAAGGCGCGCGTCGCTGAGACGCAAACTTGGTTCCACCAGACTCGCGAGGAGCAGAGGGCCTTTCAGGAGGAATTGGCCAAGCGCGATGTGGAGCTCACCATGAGAATGGCCAACATCGAGAAGGCCTAGGAAGAGGCGGTGAACTTGGCTGCCGCGGCCGAAGCCGCCCGGAACCAGCATCAAGCCGCCTTGGATTCCCAGGAAGAGGACCTCTCCGCGCGTGAAGCGAAGCTTAACGCAACGCTCGGCGGCAAGGATGAGGAGCTCGAGGCCCTTGTCGCGCGACGGACCCGCGAGCTGGAGCAGAGGAACAAAGAGGCACTCGATGCCCAGGCTCTGGCCCATGCCGGCAAGGTGAACGAGTTGGAAGCGGAGCGGGACGAGCTGAAGGAGCAGGCCCTCAAGCTGTCCAGCAAGAAGAACACGCTCAACCGCGCCTTGGTAGAGGCGCAAGGAGCAGTCATCAGCAGGACTGGGGAGCTCTCCGACACGCAGAACTCCATCAGAGACCTCAAGCTGAAGCTGGAGGGTCTCAAGAAGATGCTGTCGGAGAGCAGGGCTCGGGAGGAGACCTTGACCAGGAGCCTCGAGGAGGAGAAGCAGCTTTGGGCAAACGAGGCCGCTTCCCACCAGGAATACGTGGTGGGTGAGAACAGGTGGATCAGCCATCTGGAGGTCGTCGCCGGCAGGGTCACCTCGCAATTGGCCACCATGGGGCTGCCAAACGTGAGGTACGCCCCCGAGCGCAGCGGGACCGTCAACGCCAAGCTGACCCAGTTCTTTGAGGGCGTCCTCGGAGCCTTGGCCTATCTTCACTCCAACAGGACGGCCACGCCGGCCGAGGAGGCCCGGCGACTTTTCCGGAGGGTTGTGACCAAGGTCCTCACCAAGGTGGCGACTGAATCCCGACCTTGACTTCAAGGCCTCGATGAAGAGCTTGCCGGATGGTGTTGACCTCACGGTGCTCAAGGAGCGCATCAAGCCCATCACCAACGGCATCGATTTAAATCAAGAGGGTGGAAAGTCAGCGCCGGATTGAGCATCCCGTTCCTCTTCGCCAAGGGTTCCCGACCAAGACAAATTTTATCTTTAGTTAGAACCGCAGCTATGACGTGATGTAATATAACTTTGAAGTACTCTTAATTTTCATGCATGTTATTTCCCCGTCAATTCCTCTTTGTATGTGTGCCCCTCGTTGATCGGGTAGGCCCCTAGCGAAAGCCCCTAGCGGCGTTTTGGGGACGGATCCCCAGGGCCTGCTGGGTACGCATGATGTCGGACGAGCCACCTTTCCGTTCCAAACGCGGCCGCTCGAACTATCGAGCTTGACTCGAGTCAGAATCGAGGGCGTTGTCGATCGCGGAAGGTTACTCTGCCATTCTCGACGCAGCCGCTTGAGCTGTTGAGCGGACTCGAAACAGGGCAAGGGCGTTGCCGATCGTGGGAGAGCCCCCTGGCGTGCAGGTTTCTCATACAAAGGCGTGACATCTCCGGGGGGAATAACCTCAAATAAGAAGGGTACCACAAATAAGGGTTCAGTGCAACTTAGCTTCTGTTGGCGATCGCTCGAGTGTCGATCTTCTGGCCTCCTTTCTTCTTCAAGGGTCACGAAGACGAAGGAGTGCCGGGCTAACTGCAAGAGCCGATTCTCACAACTGCGCCCCCTACCTGGCGCGCCAAAGATGTCGGTGTGGGGACGACACCTATGGGATCACAAGAATCCCTACTACGGTTGCGGGGTGCAGGGTCGTGAGAAGAGCGGATCAAACAGGTATCACACGGTTCCTTTATCCAGGTTCGGGCCGTGAGGATGCGTAAAACCCTACTCCTGCTTTGGTGGTTTGTTTATATGTGTTCTTGAGCTAGCTCTGGGGCGTGAGGAGCTCCAAAAAGCCGAATCCTCCTCCTGGTCGCCTTGGGCCTCCTTTTATAAGGAAAGGAGTTGCCACAAGGCACACAGAGGTGGAAAGGGTCTGGCGATGCGAGTTTATCCTCGCATTACATGAAAAAGCGCATTTAATTGTCTTGCTTAGGTGTCCCTGCTTTATCGGGACGGGGAGAGCCTAGTCTCGTCTGTCGCGCTCCCCTTTCGTGTTGACACGCGCCTGGCCAGCGGTGCTGTGGTGCCATGTAGGCAGGCAGGCAGCTGAGGTGGCGCAGGGTGGGTCTCCACGAAGGTCCGCTTGCTGCCACGCAGGTGCCTGCCCAACTGGTTGGGTCGGCAGCTGCATGCGAACGGCGGTGAAGGTTTGACTGGCGGGGGCCTGATGGTGGCCCCACGGGTGCCCTTGGCGAGGGCCTCGTCGTAGCCCAGGCAAGGGTCTTGCCGGGGGCCTTCTGGTCCTCCTTGGCTGGGATCCCGCCAAGGGTCGTCATCTTCTATAGTGTGTATCTGATATTGAATGTCTTCACAAAGATTTGCATGCCACCACGGGGATGTCTCCCAAATCCTTCCCCCATGGGGGCAGTGGACTCAAGGGTGATTCGCTCCGTAGGTGTGGGGCGAGCTGCCACGGCAAGGGTCTTGCCGGGTTTGCTAAAACCGCCCCCGGCAAGGATCTTGTCGGGGGAGTCCGCTTCGTCCCCTTTGCTCTTTGTGGTCTTGGTCTTGGCGTCGTTCTGTTCCTTTCGAGCTTCGGCCTTACCTTGGCTCACCTCCCTTGCCTTGCCCAGTGCGGTGGTGTCCGTTGCTCAGACTGCCCGTGCACAGTTATAGGGGTACAAAAAGTGTACCCCTCTTTTTGTACGCCGACAAGATACAAGATATTGACTTCATTTATGGTTTGTTCTTGAGTATAGGGATCCCGCACTATTAAGAGGGGATCGTTGGATCTAGTGAAAAACTTGCTCAAAGCCACTTTTCCTATACCTTGCCTTCGGACGTCCGGTGTTCTACGGACGTCCGGTCCCTCTCGGTTGCCCGGACGTCCGGCCACTTCCGGTCGTCCGGTGTTCCTTTACAGTATGATTTTTACGGATGTCCGGAACCCTCCGGACGTCCGGTACTTTCACAACAGAATCATTTCTATGGACTCTCCGGTCATCCGTGCTCCAAATGTCCGGCCCATCTCGGACGTCCGTGTCCTCAGACACTGGTCGTGGCTCACAGCCATTAGCGGCAGGTCGTCTGACGATCGCTCGGACGTCCGGACCTATTTGTGCCTCCGGACGTCCGATGTTCTCCGGACGTCTGACCCATCCTGTACACTTATGTTCCTCAAACGGTCACTTTTACTCACCTACTATATATATGCCTTTCCCTTGGGGAAGCTTGAAATCTAGCACACATGCATACACTAAACATGATGTCTGGTCTAGATGCACAAATATAAAGCAATGAACCAATCATAGAGCGGTATTTAGATGGGTCAAAAGGAATACCGTTGGTGTCTTCAGTGAGTACAATTTTGGTTGGCATGGGTGTCTTACATGGACTAGCATCAGTCATGCCGAACTTTTCTAGGATACCTTGAGGTATTTTGCTTGAGACAAGAAGAATCCTTCTTGAAATTGTTGAATTTGAAATCCAAGAAAGAACTTCAAATCCGTATTGAGTGACATTTCAAAATTCTTGGTCATGGAGTCCGCAAACTTCTTGCACAAATGAATGTTAGGAGAACCAAAAATTATATCATCTACATAGATTTGGCATAAGATCAAATCACCCTTGTCCCTCTTAGTAAAAAGAGTGGGATCCATCACCCCTCTCACAAAGCCATCATTGAGTAAAAACTTCTTAAGATGATCATACAGGGCCATACAGAGCCATATGAAGTTTATACACATAGTCTTTGTGATTGGGATCAACGAACCCAGGTGGTTGTGACACATATACTTCTTCTTGTAGAGGACCATTAAGGAAAGCACTCTTCACATCCATTTGATGCAATGTAAATCCATTGAAAGCAGCATAAGCAAGTAAGATGCGAATGGATTCAAGACGGGCAACGGGGGCAAAGGTCTCACCAAAGTCCAAACCATCAACTTGTGAGTACCCTTGAGCCACTAACCTTGCCTTGTTGCGGATGATTATACCATTCTCATCTTGCTTGTTCTTGAAAATCCATTTTGTTCCAATGACATTGTGTTCCGTAGTTCGTCTCTTGACTAATGACCACACTTGGTTGCGTTCAGAACTGATCAACTCTTCTTGCATAGCAACGAGCCAATCGTTGTCCATCAATGCATCTTGTACCTTGAGAGGTTCAACACTAGACACAAACGAGAAGTGAGCACAAAAGTTAGTCAATTGTTTACGAGTGACTCTACCTTCTGATATGCCGGTGAGGATTTTATCAACATCAACACGACCGGCCACACGAGGCATGATGGAGGTTAAGGTTTCGCGAGGTTCAACTTCATGTCCATCATCCACGTCCTCAACATACGGATCATTAATGTGTGGTGGAAGATCTTCTTGTACATGTTGCATTTGTTGAGGTTCATCATCAATGATTGGAATTTCTTGTTCTTGCCCTTGATGATGATCTTGTTCTTGAAGATTCTCATAAAGAGGAACTTGATCATCTTCTTGTACTTGGACTAAGGGCATCGGTTGAACAATAGGAGTTTGTGATGGTAGGGGTGTTGAAGTAGTTTGATAATGTGTGAGACTTTCCTCTTCTTATTCATCATCATGAGGTTCTTGTTCCATTGGAAGAAGTGCACCAACACCCATGGTTAAAATATCTTGAGAGGAATCTTCTTCACCTACATCACTTAGATCAACTTGCTCCCCATGGGAGCCATTAAATTCATCAAACACCATGTCACAAGTTTATACAACACATCCATTGGATTTGTTGTAGACTCTATATGCGTGAGAGTTTGATCCATAGCCAACGAATATGCCCTCAATTGTTTTGGATTGAAATTTTCCTAACCGTTCTCTTTTGCTGAGGATGAAACATTTGCACCCAAATACACGAAAGTACTTGACATTTGGCTTGTTCCCAGTTAGGAGCTCATATGGAGTCTTTTCCAATATAGTGCGGAGGAAGAGCCGGTTTGATGCATGGCATGCAGTGTTGACAGCTTCGGCCCAAATACTATGTGGTTACTTGTATTCATCCAACATGGACCTTGCCATCTCCACAAGGGTACGGTTCTTCCTTTCGGCTACACCATTTTGCTGAGGAGTATATGGAGCTGAATATTGATGCACAATCCCTTCATCACTGAGGAATTCTTCCAAGGTATAGTTTTTGAACTCAAATCCATTGTCACTTCTTATTGCCAAGATTTCTTTGTCAAACTTGTGTTGTGCTTGCTTGGCAAAACCAATGAAGGTGATCTTCGTCTCGTCCTTGGACTTGAGGAAAAACACCCATGTATATCTTGAGTAATCATCAACAGTGAAAAGTCCATACTTTTTCCCACCAAGACTATCCCATGAAGGAGGCCCAAAGAGGTCCACATGAAGAAGCTCCAAAGGCCTTGAAGTAGACACAATGTTCTTGGGTGGGTGCTTTGATTGATGATGCTTCCCGGCTATGCATGCACTACACACACGATCTTTCTCAAAAGAGACATTTGTTAGTCCAAGGATGTGATTACCCTTTAAGAGATCTTGAAGATTCCTCATGCCGACATGGGCTAGCCGGCGATGCCATAGCCACCCCTTGTCGGCCTTGGCCATTAGACAAGTTGCATGGAATGTACTCTCTTTCGAGAAATCAACCGTGTAAAGGTTGCCATCCAACTCTCCAACAAAGGCCACTTCGAGAGTATCTCCTCTTAAAGACTTTCACATCCGTTAGTCCAAATAGTGTATCATAACCAACAGAAGCCAATTGACGAATAGAAAGCAAATGATATTTAAGGGATTGGACAAGCATGACATTTGCAAGAGACATGTCATTTGTGATAGCCACCTTCCCCAACCCAAGTACCTGTCCTTTTGATCCTCCACCAAACATAATGCTCATAAATGGTTGAATAGCTTCCATGAAATCGTAGAGCAATTTGCTATCTCCGGTCATATGATTGGTACATCCACTATCAATCACCCATTTTACTCCACCGGAGAAGGCAACCTACACACAATTTTTACTTGGTTAGAGGCACCCATTTTGCAATGGGACCTCTCAAGTTAGTCACAAGGGTCTTAGGGACCCAAATAGCATAAAACCGAAATGCATTTCGAGGACCAACAAACTTGCATAAACTTCTCCATCCTTAGTCTTACGAAGTACATAGGATGGAGGCATGAACTCTTTGGCTTGTTGAGAGGGCATGCCCTTGTGTCCTTCCCACTAACAACCTTACCTTTCTCCTTGTGCCCTTCTCGTACAAAAGTTTCTTTTAGAGGGGTGGTGCACTTTTGAGAGGACTTCTTCTTCTTGCTTGTGCTTTGGTCAAACCCGAGTCCCTCTTTGGCGAACACTTCATTGTGTTGGCTCAACACCTCATTAAGGTTCTTTTGCCCTTGAGCACATGTAATGAGCCCTTTCTCGATTTGAGCTTTGAGAAAACGATTCTCCTCAAGAATAGATGCTAGATCACTACTAGAGTTAGTAGAACAAGCATCAACATTGATAATAGGAGATGAGTAAGCCTTAGCTAGAGTTTCAAGATAAGTAAGTTTGAGCGTCTCAAAGCTCTTTGTAAGAAGGGTGAGCTCTTCTTCCTTAGTCTTGAGAGACACGGATAGAAGCTCACAATCCTTAGAGAGAGAAGCATGAGACTTCGCAAGCTTACTTTTATCATTCATCAACTCTTCACAAGAGCCAATAGCCTTTTTCAAGGAGGCAAGATCTTTAGTATGAACATCAATATTTGCACCAATTTTTAAGCATAGTTCATCATTTCGTGCTTCCTCATATTGGACTTTTCGCTCAAGGATTTCACATTTTTCCTTTTCCTCGGTGACGAGGGTTTCGAGTTCCTTAATGGTGATGGTGTGCTTACTCACCATCTCCATAAGCATACGAAACATAGTGAGCTTCTTTCCTTTGAGGGAGCACATGAACTTATTAAGTTTAGCAAGCATAGGATCATTTAGATCATCATCCTCATAACTATCCTCCGCATCAAGATACTCATCACTAGGAGTAGAAGGAGTGAAAAGAGGAGGATTTGATCATGGAGTTACCTTGACCTTGTCAGGAGAGCTTTGGTCCTCTCCATCTTCTACCACGGCCTTTGCCATTAGGCACTTGTGAGCGTTTCCCTTGTAGTCTTTCATGTAGTTGTAGGTGACCACATCACCACTCTTGTTTACTAATCTCAAAGTGTTTTGAGAGTCTTGAGCAACTCCGGAAACTCCACTAACATCATCCGGATCGGATTCTTCTTGAGCAACCATTGGAAAGTCATCATAAGGCGGTTAAGCATATTCTTAGACACCTTGTTCACACCCCAAAGTTGGGTCTATGGTACCCCAAGGATGCTAAGTTTGATCTCATCGGGTATACGGATGCGGATTGGGCTAGAGACAAGGTGGATCGTAAGTCCACATCTGGTGCATGTCAGTTTCTTGGACGATCCTTGGTAAGTTGGTCCTTGAAGAAACAAAATTGTATTGCTCTCTCTACCGCAGAAGCTGAATACATTGCTGCCGCTTGTTGTGCAGCTCAGTTGTTATGGATGAGGCAAACTTTGAAGGATTACGGTATAACCTATAGACATGTGCCTCTTCTGTGTGATAATGAAAGTGCCATCAATATTGTTGAGAACCCCAAAGATCATCTCCGCACCAAACACATTGATATTAGGTATCATTTCTTGAGAGATCATGTTGAAAAGGGTTATATTCACATTGATCACATTGGCGCAGATTTTCAACTAGCCGATATCTTCACCAAACCTCTAGATGAAGCAAGGTTTTGTCGACTTAGGCGTGAACTTGGTATCTTGGAGCTTGACAATATTATGTGAAATCTAGTACCCATTCATGCATGAACCTAATGTCTTGTCATGATGTAGGCATATATTTAGGGGGAGGCATTCAATTCATGAATATTCTCACCCTATTTAATGCATAAAAAGAACCAACACTCTCAAAGTTACCATGGTTCTAAAACTATGGTGCTTTAACATGATGGAGTAGTGACTATGCACTCAAAGTTCAAATCTTTCCATGTCATGTCACGTCTACTCATACATGGTGGCATTAGCCACCGCTCGTATCACTCGACCAATATTGGAATAGTATATGGCTATTATTGATTGGGGTAGGGTATTAGTTACTAAATAAATAATTTTTTACTGTGGACGGTAATTGTCTTCTCCTCATCATGATCAGCAGCACATACACTTACACCTTGCCTCTTGTCAAAATTCTGGCGTCGGACGTCCGTAGGTTCCGGACATCCGTAAATTCTTCTCTGGTTACCATCGCCCGGTCGTCCGGCCTATCCGGACGTCCGTGAAATCCTCTCTGGTTCCCTTAGTTGGCCTAGACGCCAAGACGTCGGACGTCCGTAAGACTTCGGACGTCCGTAATAAACTTTCTGGTACAATCTGACCGGACATCCGAGGCCGTCGGTCGTCCGTAAAATCATCTCTATTATCTTTTATTCTTTTCCTGGCCCCGACTCCGGTCGTCCATTCCCCCCCGGTCGTCCGGACGCCTATTCGGCTCCGGTCATCCGTAGGCTCCGGTCGTCCGATTGTTTTCACCGACCACTATATATAGTGTGCGGTAGGGTTTCCCAACTGTTCCTCATCTCCTCTCCACTATTTCCCCACCGTCGCCGCCGCTCCTGCCGTGTGGCCACTCGCCATGTCAAGACGCCGCCGCGCCCTCGCAGGGCTCCTCTCACCATGGATCTGCGGTCCTGCTTGGCTCCGCTCAAGCCCATCGGCCTCTCGCTCTCTCCGGTTGCTTATTGTTGGTCCGGTCGCCCGTTTCCTCTGTGTTCCTCCCTTCAAGGTAGGGCATAACCTTCCCCCCCTTCATGCATCTGATTTGTGTCCTCTTTCTCCCCTAGGTCATGATGCCTCGGACCAAGCACTCAGCTAGCAAGCAAGTCGCCAGAGGGCCGGCTCGTCCGGCTCGTCGTGGTGGCTCCAATGACTCCCAGGAGCAGGCTCGCCCTAGGAAACGTGCCGCTCGTCCTCCCAGCTCATCTAGCGATTCCTCCTCGGAGGGGTTGGACTTTGAGGATGAGCTTGAGGAGGTGGAACCGGCCCCGTTTGTTGGTGTTCGCGTCGCTGCACCCAAGCCGGGCACTCGTCGTCCAACCTTTCACCCTCCTCCTCCTTCGGTGCAACCACACGGTGATGCTCGTCACATCTCAAATGAGCGTCCATTGCCACTCGGCCGTCATGTTAAGCGTTTCAACGAGGTCCCAAAGCTTCACATCTTAAATTGCGTCGCGATGTAGATCAATTTACTGTTGTTATGGATTCTCAGGATAGTCGCTTTCGCACAAATGTCCAAGCCGACATCTTCACCACGATTGTCATCCCGAAAGGCTTGTCACTCCATATCTGCATTGATCTTGAGCATATTCACACTCATCCGGAGAAATATCCTGGAGCCATTGAGCTCATTGAGTCGTCCAATCTAGCTGCTCCATTCGCATTTCAACATGATTTTAACCACGCTGCCATTCATCAATTCTATGACACATGTTACTTTTCTCCTGATAACACTGTCACATGGATGACTTCTGACACTGCACTCACAGCATCTTATGCTCAGTTTGTCATTGCCCTTGGATTTCCCGACACTGGGTTCAAAATCCACAAGGATGACCCCAACCATAGGCCCAAGGGCATTGCGGTCTGTGCGGATCTTATTCGACCTATATCAACTTTGTCTGCCACTGAAAAACAAAAGGGTCTAAACCAAGTCTCCATTTGGCGCTTTCCATTCAACATCATTTATCAGTGTATCATCCGCACCATCTATCCCAAGATGGGTGACAAGGGCTCCTGCAGCAGCTATTGGATTGATCTCATGCATCGCCTCTTCACATCTCCTAAAGGGAAGATCAATGTTCCACACTTTCTATGGCATGAGATCCGTCTTGCTAGCTTCCAGCACAAGAGGGCTTTTCCTCATGCCCCCTTTATTCAGGCTTTTATCGAGAGCGTAGCTCCTTTTCCCATTGTCCGCACTCACGTGCATGAGCAATGGGTCATTCTAGCTCACATGGCGGCTGATTATGTTCCTCCTCCTACTGCTACTGCTCGTCGCCCCGCAGCCAGTGTTCCTTCTCATGGCCCGCTCTCCTTCCAGTTCTGCACCTTTTGGGCGCATTGCTCGTTTTCTTGGGAAGGCTCACTCTGCCATGATGAAGATGTTCTCTTTCCATTGCTCCCAAAATCACGTTGTTGTCACTCGTATGGTCACTTCCAAGAACGCTCTGAAGGCTCGCTTGAGAGACTCCAGAGTGTATGATGTAAGTGACGATGAACGCCTTCCTGATGAGCCTCCTTCTGATTTTGGTTTCCCTACGGGTCCTGAGTGGGCTGATTTCTTTGACGAGGCGGGTGGCAGTGATGTTCATGATGATGATGATGAGGCTGATCTCTGATGCTCTTATGCTTCCCCCTATTCTCTATTTTTGGATATTTGATGCCAAGGGGGAGTAGGCTCTATATGCATGTTCTTCTAGCTCATTATGTAATCGAACTTATTGTTATGATTGTGTTTTAGCTTGTACTCGAACCTATGTTATGAGTTTGTTGAGTCCGAGATCCGTGAATCTATATGAAGTTTAGCTCTTGATTATCATGTGTGTGAGATTTGGTTATATTGGGGCATCATTGTGAGGGGAGCCTCGTCATGTTTTTAGTATCTATGGTATCACTTTGAGGGGGAGCTCACTCGTTACTCATTCTTGATTATTGTTATTGAGCTCCACAACAAATACTTTCGATTACTATTATGAGTATGCATATGAGTTGTCATCAACTACCAAAAAGGGGGAGATTGAAAGTGCAATCATGCCCTTAATCATATTTTGATGTTGATGACAACACATATGCTAGGGACTAATCATGTTTATCAAGTATATATCTCAGGATTATGTCTCAAAGACCGTGTGCATGGATCATGACTAGGGACAAAAAGCATATAACTCAAGAATGGAGATACAAGATATTGACTTCATTTATGGTTTGTTCTTGAGTATAGGGATCCCGCACTATTAAGAGGGGATCGTTGGATCTAGTGAAAAACTTTCTCAAAGCCACTTTTCCTATACCTTGCCTTCGGACGTCCGGTCCCTCTCGGTTGCCCAAACGTCCGGCCACTTCCGGTCGTCCGGTGTTCCTTTATACTATGATTTTTACGGATGTCCGGAACCCATCGGACGTCCGGTACTTTCACAACAGAATCATTTCTACGGACTTCTGGACTCTCCGGTCGTCCGTGCTCCGGATGTCCGGCCCATCTCGGGCGTCCGTGTCCTGTACACTGGGTCGTGGATCACAGTTTCACAGCGGCCGGTCGTCCGACGACTGTCGGACGTCCGGACCTATTTGTGCCTCTGGACATCCGACCCATCCTGGACATTTATGTTCCTCAAACGGTCACTTTTACTCACCTACTATATATATGCCTTTCCCTTCCACGGGATAGGGTTGACCACTCACTTTGAGCCTATGAAGAACACTCCTCTCTCTCTCTCTCTCTCTCTCTCTCTCATTCACCTACACCAAATCCTAGATTCCCAAGAGTTCTAGGAGCATTTGAGAGAAGTTTTCCAATCAAGTGATAGATCCACTCCTTCCCTTTCTTTGCACCAAAGGAATTCGTGATTTGAGCAAGTTTTGAGCTTTCCCCCATCGTTCTTGTTACTCTTGGAGGTTGGAGACTCCTAGGCGGTAGGAGTCATTCGGAGAGGAATCGAACTTTGTGATTACCCTGTGAAAAGTTTGTGAGGGTTTGGAGACCACCCCAAGGTCTACCACTAGTGGTTGAGAAACGCCTCCGTGGTGTTGTCTCAAAGGGAGAATAGGGTGAGCCTTCGTGGCGTTGGTGTGCCTTCGTGGTAACATCCACCTCTCTAACCGTGACTAGCTTCCCTCCAAGGAAGTGAACATCGGCATACATCCTCGTCTCCCGGAGTTGTGGTTATTCCTAACCCTAACTCTCTACTTGTGGTTACTTGTCTCTTTGCACTTACATACATCATATTGTGCTTGCCTACTTACGTACTTGTGTTACTAGCTTAGTACTTAGTACTCACTTGCAATTGTTAGGCTCATCTTCATATTCCGCATTATTGCCTAAAATTGCTAAGTAATAATTAAAATTTTGTAATTGTACCTATTCACCCCCCCCCCTCTAGATCCATCTTGATCCTTTCACAAACTCAAGTCAGCCTATCCGAGAAGCCCTCAAGGCCTCTCTTGGAATCTCAGTGGAAGCATTCTCGGAACGGTACTTGGGGTTTACCGACCGCTATTGGGCGTATCACTAGCGACACTTTTAACCATATTGGTGATCGTGTGCGCAACAAGATCGGCGGCTGGTCGGAAAGGAATCTCGCATGTGCAGGGAGGGAAGTTTTACTCAAATCAATCGCTCAGGCGATACCAACCTACAGCATGAGTTGTTTTCACTTGACGAAAAAGGTTTGTAAGAGTGTCACATCTCCTATGCCATGGTACCGGCCCGAGCTTCGGCGACTTGGAAAGCAATAGTGGCGGGACGACAGGCATTGGAAGTTGGTTTAATTCATCGGGTTGGGAACGGCTCCACAATCTCCATCTGGCAGACCCGTGGATACCAAATACACTATCGCGGAAACCAACAGGTTGCCTTGGCGCTGCACCTTTGAAGACGGTTTCTGAGTTGATTCATGATTATACTGTCAATTGGGATGAGGAACTAATACGCCAAAACTTCCTACATCCTGACGCAGAGGCAATCTTGAACATCCCCCTCAATTCTGTGGGAGGGGAAGATATATTGGCATGGGACTTGGAAAAGTCAGGAAACTACTTTGTAAAGTCAGGGTATCGATCTCTTATGACTCGCAACGAGCCTAGCTCCATAGAGGAAGGGACGATAACGAAATCTTCATCGGCAAACAGAGAGTTGTGGACTGCACTTTGGAAGATCCATGTGCTACCAAAGGGTGTTCTGGTGGAGAGTCCTTAGAGGTATCTTACCAGACTCGGGGACCTTGCAGTACAGGCATATCAAAACAAGCGGCCGATGCGACATCTGCATGGCCTTTTATGAGAATCTGCTGCATGCTCTTGTTTCCTGCACTCATGCAAGGAAATTTTGGGTAGCAGCTAAGGACCGCTTCAGCTTCCAGCTACCATGGCTGCACCCCGAGACTTGGGCTCGTGACATTCTATTGGACAGCTTGTTTTCTGATGATACACGGTGCAAAATCATCTCTATCATGCACTCTATTTGGACTTCAAGGAATAACTGGACTCATGGCCGAGAAGGGTATGATCCGGCAACGGCGCTGAAACGGGTGAATGAAGCTTTATCCATCATCGACATCCCGGGACGACGGACCAGGACTGCAAGCCAGGGTTGGCGCCCTCCGGAGGCGGGATGGATCACTATAAACACTGATGGTTCAGTGTATGCAGATACGACTAGGGGAGGGGCGGGGGGAGTGGCTCGCTCTCACCTCTCTTTCCTAGGAGCATGGTGTAAGCCTTTGCCAGGTGCTTCGGATCCGTTTATAGTCGAGCTACTGGCCTTTCGGGAGGGGGTCATCTTCGCCCAACTTCGAGGTTTTTCACATGTGATCATGAAGGTGGATTGCTCACAGTTGGTCGACCTCTGGAACTCGCGAGGTAATTCTAGATCGGTTGCTTCGCCCATCTTTAGAGAGTTAGTGGACTACGTCGTTACTTTTACTTCTTTTTCGGTTCGACATGTTGGCAGAGAGAATAATGTGCCGGCCCATCTT
Source organism: Aegilops longissima (assembly GCA_021605205.1). NCBI lineage: Eukaryota > Viridiplantae > Streptophyta > Magnoliopsida > Poales > Poaceae > Aegilops > Aegilops longissima. The sequence goes on from CM038681.1 coordinate 576,864,694, forward strand.
TGTGCTCAGCGTGCCTGTACGCTTGATGGGACGGAATGCTGGCTAGAGAGTAGCCCGGATTTTATCTGAACCAGCCTACGGGCAGATTGTAACCGACTACTGTTATTTTGGATAAAGTCCGAACTTCGATGCAAAAAAAGGTAGCGGGCAGTCGAAGGAGCGCCGGACTGGGCCGGCCCAGCAACGATCGCGTCAGATGCACAAAAAATGCTCCAGAGAAAATACGTAGCACAAGGGATTCGAACCCACATGCCATTTATTACAGACTTGGCACTAAACTGCACCAGGATATCATTGTTGTCTTTTGTACGAAAACAGATCTATTTAACCGTGTTTAAGCCCCGGTATAAAATATTTGGAAAAAGGGAACGGAAATTTGAACAAATGTGCACAGATAAAGATATGTATATTCTCTCCCTCTTGCCTTTGAAAGAGGAGTAGGTGAGCACAAGTGAATATATGATCTTCTGGCTGCAATGTATGGAAGTAATTACTGTTATTGCTTTTGACAGGGATATGGGAGCAAGTAGGTGAGACATTACGGGTGATATAATCGAAGAAAAATGAAGTAGTAATCCAATATTTCCACAGTAACACCAAGGTTATCAGTTCAGGAGCTTGTGTTATTCTTCACCTTCCAGAAATTCAGTGTCCATGTTTGATTGAGCTGATCACACATACATCACGAGATGAGCATACGATGTAAGCCCTGTGGGCTTGCTTCTGAAGATTTTTTTTTCAAGAATCCGCAAAGTTATGTATCATTCATTAGTAGATACATAGAAGTTACATCCACATGGCACATGGGGGCTACTCGGGAAGAAAGTTGTCCAATCCAAGCGCGCCATCCCTGTATCAAAGGTGAGCATCGTTCTTGATGAGCTGAAATAGGACGCGTATGGAGGGAAGCGCTATTGTGAGCCCGAGCGGCAGTGATCTCGTTATCTGCACCCCTAGCTTGTCTCGTGATGCACACTGCTGGCATATAGGCTCAGCTATAATTTATGTATTTCTTATTTTATTATGGCTCATGGCCCACAACACAGATGCAGTTTTCGTTACACCGTCAGGCATGCTTCATGCGGCCCACATGGAGAGAAACGATATGTGCCGTTCCGATCCAGATTCTAGACTAACACCATCGCCGCATTCATTTATTGTGTCCTCCCGTTGGAGCTACAAGTCTTCCCCCAACAAGCTAGTCATCTTCATAATCTTGTGATTCGACTGGAAGCCCTCCCAGGTCTGCCGGTGCATCCTATCCCCACCGGAGCTAGTGCCACCACCCACATCCCTTCTCCATCATGTCTGCATCATCGTCGTCCGTCAACCTAAAGGAGATTTCACGCTCATTCCATGCCCTGACTGTGGCGCACAGATTGTGCGCCTGGATTGCTCATGGTGGATCGAATGTTGTTCATCGGTTCTACAAGTACATGAATAAAGATGTAAGATTTATCATCAAAAACAAGATGTAAATTCTAGTCATATAGTTACTCATGCGCATAGATCGGTTCCTAACCATTTTGGCATGGATCAGCAGCCAGTCCGTGCCCACCCCAGCCGATATCTTACCTGAACAAAAGAGCTCGTCCAATGAAGCAAACGAGCAATGGATTCGTGCAGGTGAGCTGGCACGAAATGGTTGAGCGGAGCAACAACCATGGAGGGGTCAGGCTCGTCTCAATTAGGCAGGCTCATTGGTCGACAAGTTGCCCCTGCTTATATTTAGGTGTTGCAAACCTGTTACTCGCAGTGTTTATGTTAGTGTCACCTAAACAATTCAAAGCAGTGTTAATACTGGGGAGTTCGGTCATGCACATTCAATCGCTCAGCATATTAATATAGCTGATACTCACTTTTGCGTCCAGACATGTCAAGCCTGACAACAGGTATTTTAGGGCCTGGAGGAATCCTCGTTATGTCCCCTGTTAAAATGGAGCTAAGATCAGTACTGGATTACCACTTTTGCTGAAGCAATCTATTATCAATGCGCTCGGATGCAATTACTAGTGGGGTTATCAATAGCTCTAGCTGGGCAGTCAGTAAAACCTCTGGTGGTGTAGCATATGCACCTGTTGCTAAGTACAACCATGAGTTTATCGCCGAACTTGATCATGCCAGCCTGTGCACTAGTCCGCGCAGTACTGAGTTCGTGCTGGCACCTAGCATTTTGCTCCTTCAGTAGAATAGTTATCTCATCTATTACCTGAATAGGAAAACAAATTCACCAACAAATCACTTTAGTGCAGGTGTGGAATTTCTCGGAAGTGGAAGCTAATGGAAATGATGAGTGAACAATTAGTGACATGTGGCTTTCTGCCCAACAAGGCGTTTGTGTCACATACCAAACTTGGGTATCGGCTGGGAATGTGCTTTGCAAAGTGTGGACCGAGGACACGGTGTGGTGTTCTGACATCCATGATAGGAGCTGCTGATGATGACGATGCATGCACTGCACCTAATCTTGCTTCTGCATGATGCTCGGGGCTTTGATTTTGATTGGTGACGTCTGCTGGTTGGTTAATTGTTTTCTCAGTGCATTATGGTTGCTTGCGGCGGGCATAGCATACATCTGCATTTGGTCGGAACTGTGGTTCGCAAATTTGAAAGTTAGAACAACCAAATTCAATGTGTCAGCCAACGCGACACATCTGAGACAAAAATAGTGATTACCTTGGGATTCGAATATGATGTGACGCTCGTCCCAATGTCAGTTGCCATAGTTATCATCCTTCTAATGCTGGTCTGATCGAAGGCGCTGATCTGACGAAGGACATCATGCTTCTTGTTGAACATCCCGAAGTCAATGTTGTCGAGAAAGAAAATCTGAAAACATAAATAAACTTGCCGTCAAAAAAGCCACGACCCCTAAGATACATGATGTGATCAGATGCATGCAAAAAAATGCTGCAAAAGGAACAAGTAAACTGGCCTGCAAGAACAAATGGCAACCAACTAAATTAGTGTTTGGGTTGTTGTTCAACATGTCCTTATGTCCTTCTTAAGCCGTCGAACTGCCTGGAGGAGACACTCAAGTACATACTGACACCAGTTGAATTGTGAGATCGTCTCTGTGCTGGCAAGTGCACCCCAGTAGTCTATAGTGGTGTAATCATGTTTGGTTGTTGGTGCCAAAACATGACACATTACGAAAATAACGAATGCAATTTGGAAACAGCCCTTTTCAAGCTAGTTAGATGTCTCAGAGATGTCTTGGAGAAGGAATTTCTCTGCAGCTCGGAAGCTATGCACCCCGGTCTTGTCCATCCCAAGTGTGCTCTTTATTAAATGGATGGCTTCTTTATAAATGCATCACGTCCTCTAACATTTCGACGCCCAAATGGTATACCGAAAACCTTGTGCACGTCTTCGGCCCAAAACTTTAGAATGTTTGACTCTGTCAATATGATTGCGCAACGCCTAATACTGACCTTACTAATTGTCCATGCACTGAATTTTAGCTTGAGTTGTTGGATCACAGGGAGCTTTAGCATACAACCAAATCCAATTTCCGCAACCAGCCACATCTTGTAACCATCAAATAACTGAATTACTTCTACTGCTCGCTTAACTGAAATTCTGGATGTGGGTGTCGGAGGTGCCTGTGCTTCATTTCCAGATGATGAGTGCTCCGGGTCTTGTGTTGTAACTTCTACACCGGCTCCAACTACGTCGCAAATGCCGGAGTTAGACATGATTACTACCTGAAATAAGGTCTGATTAGCCGACAGTACACTGTATCGTTTATATAATCATGCATTGCTGCAAATTGTTTTGTTTCATGTTTACAAATCCTTTAAAAATCATAAAAATTTGGCCTGCAACAAGACAGCAATTCAAAGCACAACAGGTGGGGTTGGAGACAACAATAAGCTAACAGAACAACGGATTTGCAGATAAGAGGTTTCCTAGTATTTTTGTCATACAAACTATAAGTAAACATATATGTCAGACTCTGCAATCCATAATGAAAACAGATGAAGTATTGGTTTGTTGCATTTCAGATCAGTATGAGATTTGCACAACCGAAGTGGATTGAAAACGAAAATACACACATACAGGTTGCAGATCATATCCAGATTCAGAATAACAACAAAATGGATTAGTGGAGTGTGAGAAGGTGCGACAGGGGTGGGGCGGGGGGGGGGTGGAGGGATGAGACATGTTCTGTGAGCATACCGGGCAAATTTGTCCGCGCCACAGGCGATCCCCGCCGACCATATTGCTGATGGTGCGCCGACAAACCCTCGGATTGATTTCTCCATTGCTGACCTTCTATTATGGTTCGGGGCCCGGCGAAGGGCAGCAGATCTTTAGAAAATCTCCACCCAAAACACGGACGAACAACCAGACCCAGGACCAGATCTGTACCTGTTGACCGGCTGCATCGAGAACACCATGTTCGCCATAGCGGAGTGTTCCTAACCCTAAAAATATAGTGGTTCGCCTGCTCGCCGCTCTCAACAAAACAAGATCTGCAGCCGGGAGGTAGACCCACTGCCGTCTCACTGCCGCCGTTACCGGAAAGCAGCAGAACTGATCCACGGATCAAGACGACGCTGACGACTCGAGCCACGGCTCTGAACCGAACTAGCGACGTTGTCCGTTCCAGGTGGACCCTATCCACGTCACGTGCATTTACTAGAACGAATCGCGAAGCCATACCCAACGGGACAGATTACGAGCGCCTGTGTATGAAGGACTACAAGCCATCGAAAACACAGCCGTTCTGGTGCTTTCCAGAGGTGCCATGCAATCAAGAGGAGCAAGGATGCTAGTCCTTTTCTACACGAGGAAGGCACCGCCGAGCAGGCATCGATCCACCACTCCTAGAAGATGACGTCAAGGTGTGGCGGCGCAGCAGTAGATCGGAACCATGAAAGGACTTGGTACCATAGCTGGCGGGAGAATGAGCAGCTGACGAGATGGTGGTGTATGGCTCTCCGGCTCTTGTAACAGAGTAGGCACCAAGGATGTGAGTCCTTTTCTGCTGTCGCTCATTTCTAACATCTTTTCTAAATCTACCCATGGAGAAAGTCTTTTTGTTTCTCTTACAATGCATACCAGGGAAAATGCTTGTTTGGGTGTAACTTTCTCACCCTATCTAGCCGTTGGAGGTCACCATAGTTATATATAGGAGAGAAAAATATGCACAAATAAAGACATGTATATTTTATCTCCCTCTTGTCTTTGAAAGAGGAGTAGGTGAGCACAAATGAATATATGATCTTTCTAGCAACAATGAATAAGGGAGCAAGCGACGTTATTGTCTTTGACAGGGATACCAGAGCAAGTAGGCAAGACATCACGAGTGAATTAATCGAAGAAAAATGTAGTGTCCTAATATTTCCACAGCAACACCAACGCTATCAGTTCAGGAGCTTGTGTTGTTCTTCACCTTCCAGAAATGCAGTGTAATGCTTGATTGAGCTGATCACATATATACCACGAGATGAGCATCAGATGACAAGCATTGTAAATTTGCTTCTAAAAATTTAACACTGATACTTCTCATCTGTCTGACATAAAAAGGTCAATTCATCACCTGTGTTACTGGCTTGCTGCGCATGTTGGATGCCTCTCCCGACACTGTCTGTACATGTAATGGGAGTCACAATGACCGTAGAACTGCAAATACAACATATTTCTAATCAACCGTTGGCTCTTTTCGTCTGATGTTCTCGTGGATGGGCAAGCAAAGCAGTAGTCTGTACAAACGCTCGAAACGCAGAACATGGTGACTACTGAAAGCCTCCAGTCTTCAATGCTCACTCACGGCCTCACGCCCTGCCATCTCATGGCTGAGCAGGTCAAGCATGTCCAACACTTCCGCAACCTGCGGATGAGACCGATCGCCGCAGACAAACTCATGCACGTCGCCGTCGATCTCCACGGCGCTGCGGCCTGGCCTCTTCTTCACCCCCCGGGCTTTCATCAGGCCCCTGACCTTGCCGGCCCCATCCCATTTCCCGACGGCGGCGTAGATGTTCGACAGCAGCACGTAGTTCGAGTCGCCGCCAGGGTCCTGCTCGAGGAGGTACTGCATCAGTTGCTCGGCCATGTCCACGTCCCCATGAATCCGGCAACCCGCGAGCAGGGCTCCAAGCACCACCTCGTTCGGCCGCATCGGCATGGTCGCCACCACGCTCATGGCCTCGTCCAGGCGCCCGGCCCGGCCGAGCAGGTCGACCACGCACCCATAGTGCTCCATCCTTGTTCGGATGCCGTGCTCTTCCCTCATGGCGTCATAGTACCTCAGCCCCTCGTCGGTGAGACCAGCATGGCTGCAGGCCGTGAGGACGCCCGTGAACGTCACAGCGTCTGGCTTGAACCCCTTCCTCCTCATTGCCTCGAAATGCTCGATGGCGTCCGTGCACCGTCCGTTGGCTGCCAACCCAACGATCATTGAGTTCCACGAGACCACCGTCCGCTTCCTCATGCTGTCAAACACCTGCCGTGCAAACTCCACCTGACCGCACCGAGCATACATGTCGATCAACGAGTTGGCGATGCGGATGTTGCCCTCCAGCCTCTCCCTGGTCACGAACCGGTGCACCCACATACCGAGACTGAGCGCGCCGACCTCGGCACACGCGGAGATAGCAGCTACCAGCGTGACGTAGTCTGGCTCGACGCCGTCCAGCAGCATGGCATGGAAGCAGTCGATCGCCTCGTCGTGGCGCCCGTTCTTGACGCACCCGTCGATGAGCGCCGTCCAGGAGACCTTATCCGGGTCCGGCATTCCGTCGAACACCTCTCGCGCGGCGGCGACGAGGCCGTTGCGCATGAGGCCGGTTATCATGGTGTTGTAGGTGACCACGGACCTGACGGGCATTGAGCCGAAGAGCTGGAGGGCGTGGTGGGGGAGGCGGGACGCGAGGTAGAACCGCGCGAGGCAGGTGCAGAGGAGGAGGTGGCTGGGGAAGAGCTTGATGGCGAGGGCGTGGAGCGATAGCGCGAGGGGCCGGGCGAGCGGGGACGAGGGGGCGCCGGCGCAGGCGGAGAGGACGGTGAGAAGGGTGACGTCGTTGGGCGCAGGCGCGGCGGGGGAGGAGAGCATGGCGGAGAGCGCGGCGGTCGTCGACGGCAGGTCGCCCTCCCGCGCCGGGCGCGCGACGGCGGCCGTCCACGAGACCACGTCTCGCGGCGGCGTGCGGCGGCGCGGCTTTGGGGTGGCCCGCTGCGCTGGTGGAGGAAGAGTGAGAGATGGAGAGGCGGGCGCTGCCATGGCCGAGAAGCTTTCGGCTGGAAGAGTAGAAGCAGACCAAATTCTGAAGACTGCTGTCGATGTACCTGAATTCCTCTCCTTCTCAGGCTGACGCTTAATCCATCAGATACTTCAACTGGTACGGAAAAATGGGGAGAAAAATGGGCCAGATTTACAAACATAGGAGTAGTACCCAAATCCGAATCAACGCAAAATAAATTTTTTTTTTTGAACGGTCACCGGGGGGAAGAGATTCCCCACCTGAATATATTGCTCGAAGTGGTCAAAATGCCAAGTGTTTGATCCAGTTTATAAGAAAAACCGGATCGAAAACCTTAACAGGTTGACCCCGTTTATAAGGGAAACCGGGCCGAAAAACCACACAGGGTGAAAAGATTACATAGGGTGAGAGCATATGGACGCCCCGAAGAAGGCACTACCTAGCCAGCAAGCCAAGAGACCACCACCATAAAAGTCGAGTGGAAGTGGTGTGTCATCGAGGAAACACAATACCAACACTAAACAACTATCCTAACGCACCACACCTGCGTGCATACCAACCCCTTGGCACAACAGAGGAGCAGCATCAATCAACGAGTGACCCATCACGAACCTTAATCGAAACTCCGCCACAGCAAGCCGACACGATTAGCAAGGTGGGGAGGCATCGCTATGCCGTTGTTGAGCAAAGATGAACCGAGATAGCACGAAGAGCACGAAGCTCACCAAAACGGACGACATGCATTAGAGGGTCACTACTCTCCGTCCCTGTTCTTCCTTCCTCCTGTCGGCATGCGCGCCGCCGCCCCTCTGGCCGTCGCCGGCATCCCGTTCGAGCCCGTGGATCCGAGGAAGATGGAGACGATGGATGATGGGAAGGAGCAGCGGCTGCCTCGTGGTGACCTCGTGGAAGCAGACGGTCGACAAAGACCATCATCGAGGCTGCTACTGGTATGTGTTGTGCAATCTTCAGAGATGAAAAAAAAGATAGTACAGAGAGGAGGGAGGATTGCAATTCAGACAGATTGGCTGGTAAGGTTCAGAGATGTTGCTGAAGATTTTTTTTGTTATGCAAATGCACTTCTCCTTGCTTTAGGTTTTATGCATATGTGACCGCGATTGCTAGAAGTTGTAACAAAAGACGTAGAAGTGGTTCTGCTCTTGCTGTTTTCGTGTATTATCATTGGTTCGAAGTGGAAGAGGATTAGAGCATAGCATGCAATCTATAGTAATCCAAAAAAAATCTGTTTTGTAGGAGTTCAGCAGAAGGATTCACATCAGTGCAAATCTCCGGTGGGAGTAAGTTCAGAGGGGGAAAATGCATCTGGCCCAACCGCCTCGACCTCAACAAGCCCCGTCAAGATTCGGCACTGTGGGCTGCACCCCCTCTCTTCCTTCACAACTAGGAGTTGTGGAGGAGCATTGATTGGTTGTCTACTCGGAAAGAAAAGAAGATGAAGTACGTGACCATCGTAGCTACTGTTGAAGAGATGCTGTGCGGCTGGTTGTGGATGAGAATTGTCTAGCCGGCAATGGATTTCCAGCAAGGGCGGCAGAGAAAAATCCATGACGAGATGAACACCACCACGACAGCATCATGGATGTGATCGAGGTACCTCTGTTTCCACAGTCCTACCAGGAAAGTTTTCAGGTTATCCTGGTTCCAGGTTCAGATTGTTTATAGAGTAATCATACATCGATAGTGTGTGCGCAGTCTGTACAAAATGGATAGGCGTAGTTTTTATTAACCAACTTGTTGCGCATTATTGGTTCTAGCTGAAATATCTTTTTCCCTGCATCTTACACCAAGAGAGATTCAGGGAAGAAGTGAGGTGCATAAGTATAACAACAAGGCAGGCAAGATACCAGGGTGCAGGCTTCAACATTCAGTCGTTGTGGCCAGCATGCACTCTTATTTCATAATCTACCTTGCATGTCTTATATTTGAGAGGGAATTAGATTTAGCCTGGCCGTGCCATCCATCCCGGATGCTACTAAATTGTGTAACTACCTAAGTTCTTTTTTGACTGTGCAGAAATAGCATTGGCTGCAACGATGGAGTATGTTTTACATGTTTTTTTGTTGATGAAAAAAGTATGCGTTTCATCTTAACCATACACTCGATGAAAAATGCTATTTTGCCAAAGAACGTCTTGTCAGCTATGGTATTTAAGCTCAGAGTTACTAACTCAATGAGGTGTATTATAAGTTTGGGGCTACTATTTTTTTCCATATACATAAATGTATTTGACACCTCTGAGCATCTAGAAATCTTGCAATTGGTAGATAGCATTTGCCTTCCAAAATTTTTCCTTGAGACCATGAGAGTCTGAAGAAAAATTGATTAATTATTAATGTTGTTATATTTATGCAAGTTGAATGCTATTAAAAATTTCTTATTTCCCTTATCGGGAATGAATTGTGATTTATACTAGCTGTTAGACAAATATTGGAACACAGTGTGCATGATAGTTCTTTTTAGAATACGTAAAGAACTTTGTGTCCCGATGAACTCACAGAAAAAGAGATTTGAAATTATGTCCAAGCCTAAAGAAGGGCCACGTCTAAAATAGAACACCACACCCCTTTTTAAAATTACTGACGGGTTGATGTTGTTGCATGTCGTGGCGGGGACGGCCGTGTAGCAGCCGTATGCGCACTGCTTGTGCTGGGCGCCGATCTGGAGGCCCCTGATCGGAAGGGACGCCACTGGAGCTGCTGCGGGAGATGGTAGCGGTACGCCCAGTGGCAAGGCACCATATGACAGACAATTGTGGTCTGCATTTTTTACCAAAATACTGAACATGTTCTGATTTTACCAGAATACTGATGTGGACATTCAAGCTGCAATAGTGGAGCTGCATGTGCTGCTATAGATTGGTCCTTGCAGCTTATGAAGGCATCAACTATTGGCGGCACAAAATTGTGGAGCTTAAGATTCCCCACCCTTATTTCTGAAGGAAAGCTAAAGTTCGGGGTGCTAATCTCCGAGGATTTTCTCAATGGTGAACATTTTTCTTTTGTTTCTCTTGTTCTAATCTATACCTCAAGATGCAATAGTTCTTATTGTACTGCTTGGATTGCTCTCTCATTGTAATCAATACTGTTAATTAATATATAATAATCATATATTTTTCATGCAGGAGGGTTTATTTAACACTAACAAGCCTTTCAAGTTTTTATATGGTAATATGGTGATAGGTTGGAATGTTTGATCACCCAGGAATGTGGATTACTATCGCAGGATATTTTTCCTCTTGATGGTGCTTCCACTGAATGTTATGCACCCCTGTACAACCATATATCTAAGTTTGCCTGTTCATTCAGAAGATTATATTGACTATTCAATTCAGGGTTCAACCTTTGAATAACACAGTTCTGGCTCAGTAGTTTGAGATTCTATTGTGCAACTGGATCTTGATAGACATCTAGACCTATAGCTGCGTTTTATTTTCGTTATCCCTTTTAGAAACTTACACGCTAACTTGGTGGATTAAACCGATGTTCTAATTAAATGATAAATGAGTATAAAGATTTTCTTTTTTTTACTGTTATATGACAAAATGAATGAACATGTGATCGTTATCCAGATTAGTCAGGCCATCTTGCAAATAACTATGGGATACATTACTGATATTTTCTTAGGATGGCCAAATAGACATGCATTCTTTGCTAGGTTAAGTTTTGTTATTCTTTGTACTTATTTGCTCAATCTTTGTAGTGAAATAGTGCAAGATGAGGAACTGGCTCAACTTCAGAGTTTCAGTTAAGTGCACAGTTAAAGAAAAATTGTAACAACTCGGATGCAGCTCAGAGGTCAAATATCATGATGCAGAGTAGGCACTAAACCTAATGTATCTACTTGATTTTGTTGTTGCAGATTAAATGGTTATCTTATCTGTACACAGCTGATTAGGCAGTATAGCAGTACCCGCGCGTTTAGTAGTTGTTAGATAGTTTTTGTGCATAGTTGAACTGTGTATTGAGATGGGAAGCCAAGTTGTTTAATTTGCGGATTCCATTTGTCAGACTGGTGGCATTCCTTAATTTCTGATCCCTGGTTATGATTTGATTCTTATTTATATTGTCCTATGGAAAGAGCATTAGGATAGGACAAGCAAACAAGCCTTTAGACATTCATGGTGTATATTTTGTTTCACCGAGCTGTGTTGCTTATGATTTTGAATTCGAACGGATCTGCTTCTGTTCACTAAAGAAATAAATGCATGGATAGACAAGGTATGCTCGAAGCTGTTTTTCCCTTAGTTGAAAGGAAGGATTAGTAGTACATGTAACTGTCTTTTCTTTTCTTCGTATTCAAACAAGAACAAATCACTGTTGATGTTTTAACTCTCTAGAATCTCATAAATTTTATTATTCCTCTTAAACTTCTGATACAAAATTGGAGTTGTAAATTATTTATTCTGGCACAACCAACTGCTTCTTCTTCTGCCTAGCTTGCTTTCGATGAAGTACTTCTGATACAAAATTGGAGTTGTAAATTATTTATTCTGGCACAACCAACTGCTTCTTCTTCTGCCTAGCTTGCTTTCGATGAAGTATTCCTGGTGACCTGGTCAATAGACTGCACTTGCCTATTCCAAGCACATACAGGCCTAAGGATGTCTTGTAAGAAAAGCTTTAACGAAATCACTTTGGTTTGTAAATGTCCTTGAGGATTGAATTAATAGAAACTAGCAATTCTTCTGCCTAAACTGATTTCTGCAAATTTTCTTGCCGAACTACTACATGGTAATACTCCCTCCATTCCATATTCTAATGCACATAGTTTTTTGCCTAGATTCCGAAATGTAGTGCGCATAAGCTGCTTTGGACTAAAGTAGCCCTGGACTGTTCACAGGAACGCAGCAGCAGACACCCACGTGTTGTGACAGAGCGAGCAGCTGGAGGGCAATTCATGTCCAAATGAGAATGCCAGCTCACGCATTGGTATAAACGCTACACACAAAGGCGCATTATAAAGTGGAACAGTGGGAGTACTAAATTCATATGTAATACTAAATTCCTACAGGTCATAAATTAGATTTTTCGACAATAAGTACCTAAGTCTATGTTATGTTTAAGTTAAAAAACAATGTCGATGTGAGCCATACATACACCGATTAATAAAGTGGTTAGTACTTAAATTGACCGTCATGTCCTATGTGCCTTAGGGGTAAGTTTTCATCTCCATCATTGACCCGCTTAAGGTGGCTATACTGAAGCAGACCCCTTATAATTATGAATGGTTTATGAAGTTGAAGGATGAAACTTGAACGAACACAATGTTGAGGTTTGTAAAGTGAAGCCTAAGACAAGTTTGAGGGGGTAATATGGACTTCTCTCAAACTATATTACCAGAGGACAATGAGGGCCTTGAAGACAATGACAACGATGAGTTTCTCCTGGTTCTGTTTTGTTGTAGGCGAAGTTCTTAATTATAATTATCAATGCGTTTGTTTTTCTTAAGGATGCAGTGACATGCAAGGCGAGGCAAATTGAAGCCAAAACAGCAGGACGGTCGGAAGTGTGCCATTTTTTCTATATAGGTTAGTGATTTTATCCTTTTTGTATTTTTACATTGCTAGGTACAGTAGTTTATATGAAATGATTTGTTAGGGCAGGGGGTGGTTCTTCAATCTTCAGGGAATCAAGCGGTAGCACCGGATGCTGACATGCATGGAAGGTAGGAGTGATGGAGTATATGTATTTGTAGCAATTCATCATCGCCCATAAATAAATCATCTTTGCCCTGCTTCCTCTGTCCGTCTGTCAACTCAAATTGCTTTGGTTCACACGTTCTTTTCATCGTACATCTAGGTACACTAGAACAGAGAGACTACTTTCCTTGAATGGCTCATGCGAGTAAACTGACAATAGTGTTCATCCAAGATGCAGTTGTATATGTATCTTCATAGAGATGTAGATGCGTAGGTAGTTCAATAGTGCACATGTTCATCGACAGGGATGTAGATGTAGTATACAACCGAGGTTACATTGACAAGTTAGTCCATTATGCTCCCAGGAAAAATAAAATATGGTATATTGTTTCACACTATCATCAATAGTGAAGCTTGTATTTAATATTTCTTTGTTTTGCAATGCTGAATATTTGGGGAACACACAGTGAGGTGTAATATGTAGAGTATAGACTACAGATTCACCGAATCAGCTTGAACATTGTTATATCATGCTTCATATGATTTGGTAATGATTTTAAAACATGGAATGGGGCAAATAAAGTTGAAACCTGGTACTGTTCGTCACAGAAAAAACAGTTACTATCGAGAGGTTTCATACTGACATTATTTCTTACCAACTAATGGTGCATTTCTCTGGCCATGATTACATCAGCTAACTACTCCATGATTACAGCAGTAAACATTGATAGAAATACAAGCATTGGAGTACTCGCCATGTTCGAGGAAGTCGTCGTGGTGCTCGAGGAATTCGTAGCTGATGGCGGCATCATCATGGAGCAGGCACCATCTTCTCCTCTATTTAAACTGTAGTACTTCATGTACTCCCACTTGTAAACTTTCTGAAATGCAAATCCACTCCAAGAATGTGCTCTGAAATGGAGAAACATGGAGTATACTCTAAAAATCAGTTTGGTGCCTGCCCAGTAGATCCATCAAAGTACTCTGGGCATGATAAAAAGAATACTACAACATGAGTACTACAGCAGAATCAGTTTGGTTTGAGCCAAGCAAGAGTACTAAAATCCTGATAAAAAGAATACTACAACATGATAAACATGATTTCAGAGATGTTGATTTATAGTACATGCAACCCATTGATAAACATGATTTTCAGAAATGTTGATTTCAGTTAAACTACTACATTTACTCCAAGCAAATACTCTAAGAAACAATACAAGTACTACAGTACTGAAAGTACTCATGTAGTACAATACTCTAGGCTGAATGTACTCCTACAGTACTGAAAGTGTACTCCTGTGAGTACTGAGTTTACTGAATTCAGAGGCATCAAAATTTCACACCCAAGTTCAGTCATCTACACATGGAGTAGTGCAACCGAGTGGTCTTTACCATGCCCGAATCGACGAGAGGCAGCGGCGGCAGCAGCAGCATCGTCCAGGAGCAGCAGCAGCCTTTCCAATCTCTCCTTGCGCCTTGCCTTTCCAATCTACTCCCGCGGCAGAGAGCAGTTCTTGGCCACATCACATCTGCATCCATATTCCATCCACAACAACAAACAGTCACAATCAGCTCCAGAATCTCTTCTTGCCTTTCCCCGAATCCTAGGCTCTAGAGATTGGAAATGTGTGGGGAAAATTAAGAATGCAAACCTTGCAGGTCGAGCGTGGGGAGCTCGACTTAGGGGGCGACCTGGGAGCAGGTGACAGGTAACTCATAGCGGACCAGCAGCGTCGGGGATGGCAACGTCCAACACGGCGCTCCTCCTTGCAGGTCGATGGCGACGAGGAGCGCTAGCGTTCGTCGCCGCCGTCATCGAGCATGACAAGGTCGTCGTGCCCACGCTCCTCACGCTCCTACTCGACCTCGCTAAAACAATCAACTTTGGCTCGACCGTGGCGCAAAGGATGTGGGTGAAAGGGAGAGGCGACGCAGACAAGAAGGCTAGGCGGCGACACATGAGGAGAAGGGCACCGATGCGGCCGAGTAGGGATGTCAACCGGGTCCCGTTTAATCCCGTTTAAAGTCCACTTGTGATATGATAGTTTAAAAAGGTTTTTTGTTTGTTTGAGGAAAATGAACTATCAAGCTATCAAAAACTAACTAAACGGGATTGCGGACACCATTTATTTGCCACTTACATCCCTGCGGCCGAGTCACCGGCGCAGGTGAGGGGGAGGTGCGTCGCCACCGCGGGCTAGGGATTTGGGGGAGTGGGTGAGTGAGGGGAATTTTCTTGAGGAGGCGACTGAACGAGTGGGTGAGGAACCGGATCCTCTAACATTGTGAAGGAAAGTCATGATGCTACAGTGTTTTTCTAGTGTAAAATGAAGAAGGAAAGTTAAGGACTGTTAGCAGGTAATTAGTAGGTTGTTTACTGTTGGTATTTACTGTAAATATAAATAATTTTAAATTAATTTTATTTCACCTCAATTTGTGCCATAATCATATGGATAGAAAGAAGGAAAGTTAGGGTATTGTAGCTTCTCTAACTTTCCTTCTTAATGTTAGAGGATCCGGTTCCAATGGGTGATTGAGTGAGCGAGCGAGCGAGCGAGCAAGGAGCAAAACTGAAAACCACTGAAATTTCATAATGTTCTGACAAATGTACTACAAAACCTTCGACATTCAAAATACAAGCATTTATTTTTGTTATCACTATATTCAAAATAATACTAATTTAGGAAATTGCAGGGAGGTGTCTGGCTATTATGGTTTTTATGCTTTATTTATGCTCTGGTGGAATGGTAAAGAATTAGTTCGTCCGGTTAGCACCATGAGAATTCTCCATTACACATTTTAAGACCTTAGATGTGAAGTATGCTCCGTTACACGTTGCTTGTGCAAGATGTGTATAAGCTAAGGAAGAAGTTTTTATTATACTCCATCCGGTCCTTTTTACTCTGCATATAAGAATTGTCTGAAGTCAAACTTCGTAAATTTTGACCATATTTATACAAAAAAATATTAACATCTACAATGCTAAATTTGTACAATATGAAAACTAATGTTACGACGCATCTAATGTTGTTGATTTCACATTCTGAATGTTAGTATTTTATTCTATAAACTTGGTCAAAGTTTATTTTGTTTGACTTCAGACAAATCTTATATGCGAACTAAAAAGGATCAGAGGGAGTACTTACTCAAATGTGCGAATGAAGCTAAAGACAACATTCCTGATATTGTGTGAGAATTTCTTAAGCGCAACAACTAGATATTAATTTGTAATGAATTTTTAGTTAGATCATCGCTCTATATGTATATATCATTAATTTTTTATCAATTTACATTGCAAGTGAATTAGAATTCAATAAATACCCGATTGTGCCCGTGCTATCTTGTCTCTACATGTGAAATTTGACATGCGTCATGTTTACATAAATTCAGCAAAAATCTCTATATGTAAAAAATAAACATGCATTATGTTCTCAACAATAATATTTCAAAAGCCCGTGGCAACGCACGGGCATTTTACTAGTGTCAGAGATTGAAGAAGACGATTTCGGTGTTGGTTTTGCATCCAATGGTCCAGAATGACCGACTGGCCCAAAACTAGTTTTCAGTTGATTGACTGTTAGCCACACCCTATTTGTATTAGCCACACCCTATTTGTAATATACTGTTGTTCATTATTTTTGATATAGCTTACCACTCATGCCAAGTGGTCTATTTGTAATATACTGACGCGCACACTTGCAAGTTCTTAAAAATGAAAGAGGTTAGAGGTTTATAGGTGTGCCTGCGGGGTAGTTGTATACGTGAATTACATTTGGAAGCGGAAAAAGTACTAACACTCATGTACTTGCACCGGTAATTAGAAAAAAGAAGGAAACAAATATTTAACTTGTAGCCTCCGCCCATCTTTAGGCGTGCATGACATACGGAAAAATCTCGCGACGGAAATGTGGTGTATGTTTCTCGGCTGGCCGGGTGTGACTTGCATTGTCGATGAATTAATAGGCAACATAAACCTCATGAATAGAATACAAATCAAATAAGTATAACGGTGCATCACCGTCCATGCAAGACTCATCGATGCTACAATAAGAATCTTAGATCGTATAGTGACTGGGAGAGGAAGTAGAAAGAGTACTTCTACATACACTACCAGAATAAACCCCTATGCCTACGGCCCAGGCCGTAGGCATAGCCCTGATTCCCGTCGGGATAGGCCTATGCCGACGGCCCCCGTAGGCATAGGGCCGTCGGCATAATATACGTCGGCGTATCTCGGGATACCATCGGCATAGAAAAGCCGTTGGCATAGATAATTTGCCGACGATGTCCGTACATCTATGCCGACGGCCAGGGCCGTCGGCAACATTCCACGCTAACGGTGGCCGCCGTCAAGTGCCGCCCATAGAGGAGACGCCACGTGGTAGGGCTATGCCTACGGCCTAGCCGTCGGCATTGATTTGAAACTATGCCTACGGCTAGGCCGTAGGCATAACCCTGCCACGTGGCGGCGTCTACTAGCTCCTTGGGCAGGGCTAGTAGGGCTATGCCTACGGCCTAGCCGTCGGCATTGATTTGAAACTATGCCTACGGCTAGGCC
This sequence comes from Aegilops longissima, assembly GCA_021605205.1. Taxonomy (NCBI): domain Eukaryota; kingdom Viridiplantae; phylum Streptophyta; class Magnoliopsida; order Poales; family Poaceae; genus Aegilops; species Aegilops longissima. Next base: position 576,882,122 of record CM038681.1, read on the forward strand.
GTAGGCATAGCCCTGCCACGTGGCGGCGTCTACTAGTTCCGTGGGCACGGCTATGCCTACAGCTTGGTTGTCCATGTGGCGCCCTCTGGTAGCTCGTGGTAGCCCTATGCCTACGCTAAGCCGTAGGCATAGTTTTTGTCTCATTTTCCCCCTTTTTCCTGTTCGATTTCAATGCCGACGGCCGCCGTTAGCTCCGTCGTCATAGTTCCGACGCCGTCAAATGGTCGCCACTGACCAGGTAGGCAGGCCTCATCTATGCCGACGGCCCCGTAGGCATACCACCAGAGGTCCCGACAGCGGTAGTATGCCGACGACCCCCGTAGGCATACCTCTAGAGGTCCTGACGGCGGTAGTATGCCGACGACCCCCGTCGGCTAGATTGACATATGCCGACGGCTTTTCTACGCCTACGGCCTGCCCTAGGCCGTCGGGATATATCCATCTATGCCTACGGGGGCCGTCGGCATAGATGAGGCTGTCGGCAACTACGTTAATTCTGGTAGTGATATGATATCTACGAACCGGTCTACTCCGCTGGTCATATAGATCCACCCCACCAAGCTTATAAGTTATAATGCAAGTGAAGCCAGCAGCTCCTCCACCCGGCGACCTTCTTGGACCTGCCAGCCGGCCGGCCGCCGTTCCACGTTTTGGCTTGGAACGCATCGATCTTCCATTCTTCAAGAGACCAAACATATGACGATGCCCTCATAGCTTCTTCTTGAAGAGCCGCTCGTGCGCCACGCCATGCACGTCGTCTTGCGCCTTCTCCCACACGGCGTGCGGCACGATCCCGCCGGCCCACACCCCCGGCCGCTGATACGCCTCTTTGCACAGGACGTGGGCGACCTGATTGCCCTCGCGGAAGATGTGCTGGACCTTGTACGCCGCGAAGCACCCAAGCAGCATGAGAATCTCCTCCTGCATGGCCAGAGGCACGCGTGTCTGCGTCTCCTCGCCGGTGAGGAGCTGCACCAGCATCAGGTTGTCTCCTTCCGCCACCAGCCTGCCGCGGAAGTGACTTAGCGCGAGGCGCAGCCCGCGGATGAGCGCCCTTGCCTCCAATATGCCCACCGTCGAGTGCTCCGTCGGCTCGGCGTAGGCGGCGAGAACGTGGCCGTGGCAGTCTCGGATTGCGCCGCCGACGCTGGCCCGGCCGGACCCGTCGTTGTACACGGACCCGTCAAAGTTGAGCTTCAGCCAACCGGCGGGGGGAGCTTCCCACCTCACCATGACACGGCTGGGGTAGAAAGGGGGAGACGAAGGAGACAAGGGGGCGATGGAGGCGGGCGGCAGATACAAATTGGCCGGAGATGCAAATGGGCCCCTGCAGAAGGGAGCGAAGGACGCTGCTGGCGCAGCAAGGCATGCCATGGCTAGCTACTCGTAGAGTTGTAGTGTAAACAATCTTTTTTTTGTGGAAACTTTAGCGCAAACCAGTAAAGGACGCTGGCGCAGCAAGGCATGCTGGTTCTTGTATATATAGACTTTCGAGCGGCAAAGGCCGGCCGGATTCGGAATCCGACTTCAGCTCGACGGACGAGTTAGTAGGGTACGCGCTTGTAGGTTCTCAGTTGAGTAGTCCGGTTAGAATAGTAATCCAATTGTAAACCGTGTTGCCTGGTGATTAGAGTCTAGGAAAGTGACGTGCATGGCTAGCTAGCATGCCGTAGCATGCATACGACTCGGATAGCTAGCTTGCTCGTAGGTTTCCTTCATTGCTAATCCTGGCGTGCTAATCGGACTTGCTCGACCAATTTTTCTTGTTTTATATACTGTACTTAATATTTTATTTTTGTTGACCTTTTTTTGTTGCAAAATGGCCTAGCACCATTCCGGAGCTAGAGGGTAGATAGGGTGGGCCGCGGCCCACTCTGAAATTTCAGGCCGGCATATGCACCATGAACAATAAAAGATGGGCTGAAGAAAAAGAAAAATGCCCAATGTCTTTGACCCAACAACAACAACGCCCGACGCGAGCTAGCTCTTCGAGTGACTTCGCTAAAAAACCCTCTTTCAGCGACTTCCGTCCCCGACGCCCAATGGCCTCACCCCGTCCGCCTCTGCTTGCCGCCATCATCGGTCGCCAGTCGCCGACCGCCCAGAAGGCTCCTGCCTCTCTGTACCGCCCGCCCGGCGCCAACCGCGCGACCGCGTTCCCTGCACACTCCTTTTGGTGATTGCAGCAGACACAAATAACCAGCTCCTTCCTATTACCTATGCATTTGTCAAGGGCGCAGATAACAAACATATCTAGGTTTGGTTCCTGAGTTGTGTGAAGGTAACAGTTGTGAAAAATCATACCGGTGTTTGCATCATCTGTTCTCAATACGTGGCTATTGTGCGCACTCGACCTGATCAAGTAGTCGATGGAACCTAAGTGAGGTGGCCTGATCTGGAGACAAGGTGGTACATGAGGCATTTGCCCGTAAATTTTGACTCAAAGTTGAAGAACAAGAACTAGTTCAAGTTATTCAAGAGGATGTGCATACAAAACACGGATGCCAAGATGGAAACAATCTAACAGAGAATCAATGGACAGATCAAGCACGCGGCCTTAAGAAAAAGGGTTTCCTCCCGCTTTATATTATAAAGCAACAGACCAAGCATCCAACACATCAGTACACAGTATGAACAAGGAACAAAGTCATGCTGGGGGCACAGCGGAACAAGCCCCAAAGAAACCTAAAAAAAGCTAATCCGGCTCGGGGGGTGGTGGTGGCGGTGGAGCGAAAGCCGATGCCGCGGAACGAAGACCTGCCATAATGTTGTCGATGACGCCACGATCACACCGCTTGCTAAGCGGTCTCTAGAGCTGTAAGAAGCACACATTTTATAGATTACATCAGTCACACGACACGGAATGACACGCTCGATGACTAGTTTATTGCGGGTACACCAAAGGGTCCAAGCAAGGGTACCCAAAGTCACCCAAATTGGGGGGCGGCTAGGACCGGGGAGCCTAAGGACCTCCCCAAATAGGCTCGGGAGGTTGTCGTGGCACCAATTGCCGCCAACCACCTCCCGGAAGCAGCTCCAAAGGAGCTGCGCTACAGGGCACCAGAAGAAGATGTGGTTACAGTCTTCCGGGATCAAACAAATGGGACAGAGGCCATCCCCAGGGCCGTTATGTTTTCTAACTGCCGTCCTCGATGGGAGATGGCTGAGGGAGTCCTGGACTAAGGGGTCCTCGTGCGTCTGGCCTATTGACATGGGTCGGACTGATGGGCTGTGAAGATACAAAACCGAAGACTCTCACCCTTGTCCGGATGGGACTCTCCTTGGCGTGGAAGGCAAGCTCGGTGTCCAGATATGAAGATTCCTTTATCTGTAACCGAGTTTGTACAACCCTAGTCCCCTCCGGTGTCCATATAAACCGGAGGGTTTAGTCCATAGGGACAATCATAATCATACAGGCTAGACTTCTAGGGTTTCAGCCATTACGATCTCGTGGTAGATCAACTCTTCTAATACTCATATTCATCAAGATCAATCAAGCAGGAAGTAGGGTATTACCTCCATAGAGAGGGCCCGAACCTGGGTAAACATCGTGTCCCCTATCTCATATTACCATCGACCTTAGACGCACAGTTCGGGACCCCCTACCCGAGATTCGCCGGTTTTGATACTGACATTGGTGCTTTCATTGAGAGTTCCGCTGCGTCGTCTTCAAGAGGTTCGATGGCCCCGTCAATCATCTACAACAATGCTGTCCAGGGGGAAGTTTTTCTCCCCGGACAGATCTTCGTATTCGGCGGCTTCGCACTGCGGGCCAACTCGCTTGGCTATCTAGAGCAGATCGACAGCTACGCCCCTGGCCATCAAGTCAGGTTTGGAAGCTTGAACTACGTTGCTGATACCCGCGGAGATTTGATCTTCGACGGATTCGAGCCCACGGCAGCCGCTCCCTGCCACCGCGATGAGCATGACCTAAATCTATCATCGGACCATACCCAGGAGATAGCACCTGTAAGTGCTCCGGCCCTAGATCCGAAGTAGATTGCGCCACTCGAGGACGGGAAGCTCAACCCCGCCACGGGAGCCACAGACTCAGCGGCGCTGGAGCCGCACACAGACCCAACCTCGAGCATGACCTATGTCACAGGAACCTCGGATTCGTCTCCGGCCACAGGTTCCGAACCACGCGCGTCCGCGCCCGTCGAGCCTGATAAGGACCCGGTCGTCGAATTTAGCGTCGCGGACATCTTTCGACACTCACCCTTAGGCGATGTGCTGAACTCATTAAAAACCCTCTCCTTAGCAGGGGTCTCACAGCCGAATTATATCCGATTTGAACTGGGGGTTGATGACGGGGAATTTCGCTTCCCACCCACCTCCCACTTCATAGCCACTGTTGAGGACTTAACCGATATGCTCGATTACGGCTCCGAAGACATCGTTGGTATGGACGACGATGCAAGAGACGAGCAGGCCCGAAACCCGCCGTTTACCGGACGCTGGTCGGCCACCTCTTCGTGTGATGTGTATATGGTGGATACACCCAAAGAGAATAACAACGATGACAAAGAAGACCCAATCGAGGATAAACCTCCTGAGATACAGCCAAAGCACCGGCGTCAGCGGCGCCGTTCTAAATCACGCTGTAGAAAAAACAGCAATACCGGCACAGGAGAAAATAATACACCGGACGATGCCGAAGACAATGAAGACCCGTTGAGCCAACTTCCGAACAGGATGAACGGGAAGATGGGCGAGTCAGCCCTAATGAACAGGCCATAAACGAAGACTCAGAGGACAGCAATTATCTTCCGCTCTCCGAGGATGAGATGAGCCTCGGCAACGAGGATTTCATTATGCCTGAGGAACCTCTCGAGCGGGAGCGCTTTAAGCGCCGGCTAATAGCCACTACAAGGAGCCTGAAAAAGAAGCAGCAGCAGCTTCAAGCTGATAAAGATCTGCTCAACGATAGATGGACTAATGTCCTAGCAGCCGAGGAATACGGCCTCAAGCGCCCGACCAAAAGTTATCCGACGCGCAAATTGCTACCTCATTTCGATGACGAGGAGATGGAGTGTTGGGGAACGTAGAAATAATTCAAAATTTTCTACGCATCACCAAGATCAATCTATGGAGTAACTAGCAACGAGAGAAAGGGGAGTGCATCTTCATACCCTTGAAGATCGCGAGTCGGAAGCGTTGCAAGAACGCGGTTGGAGGAGTTGTACATGTAGCGATTCAGATCGCGGCCGAATCCGATCTTAGCACCGAACAACGGTGCCTCCGCGTTCAACACATGTGCAGCCCGGTGACGTCTCCCGCGCCTTGATCCAGCAAGGAGGAGGGAGAGGTTGAGGAAGAGGGCTCCAACAGCAGCACGACGACGTGGTGGTGATGGAGTGGCAGTTCTCCGGCAGGGCTTCGCCAACCTCTTGCGGAGGAGGAGAGGTGTTGGGGAGGGGAGGGGCTGTGCCTTGGATGTGGTGCTGCAGCCCTCCCCTCACCCCTCTATTTATAGGGAGAAGGGGGAAGCGGGCCGGCCCCTCTAGATGGGATCTAGAGGGGGGGCGGCGGCCAAGCGGGAGGGGGCTTGCCCCCCAAGCCAAGGGGGGCGCCCCCTTTAGGGTTCCCCTCCAACCCTAGGCGCATGGGCCCTAGGGGGGTTGGCGCCCCAACCCACTTGAGGCTGGTTTCCTTCCACCTACAGCCCATAAGGCCCTCCGGGGCAGACGGACCCTCCCGGTGGACCCCCGGAACCCCTCCGGTGGTCCCGGTACAATACCGGTATACCCCCGAATATTTCCGGTGACCGTATGATGACTTCCCATATATAAATCTTCACCTCCGGACCATTCCGGAACTCCTCGTGACTTCCGGGATCTCATCCGGGACTCCGAACAACATTTGGTGATCACATACAAATCTTCCTTATAACCCTAGCGTCATCGAACCTTAGGTGTGTAGACCCTACGGGTTCGGGAACCATGCAGACATGACCGAGACAACTCTCCGGCCAATAACCAACAGCGGGATCTGGATACCCATGTTGACTCCCACATGTTCCATGATGATCTCATCGGATGAACCACGATGTCGAGGATTCAAGCAATCCCGTATACAATTCCCTTTGTTAATCGGTACATTACTTGCCCGAGATTCGATCGTCGGTATCCCACTACCTCGTTCAATCTCGTTACCGGCAAGTCACTTTACTCGTTCCGTAATGCATGATCCCATGACTAACTACTTAGTCACATTGAGCTCATTATGATGATGCATTACCGAGTGGGCCTAGAGATACCTCTCCGTCACACGGAGTGACAAATCCCAGTCTCGATTCGTGCCAACCCAATAGACACTTTCGGAGATACCCGTAGTGCACCTTTATAGCCACCCAGTTACGTTGTGACGTTTGGCACACCCAAAGCATTCCTACGGTATCCGGGAGTTGCACAGTCTCATGGTCTAAGGAAATGATACTTGACATTTAGAAAAGCTTTTAGCAAACGAACTACACGATCTTGTGCTATGCTTAGGATTGGGTCTTGTCCATCACATCATTCTCCTAATGATGTGATCCCGTTATCAATGACATACAATGTCCATGGTCAAGAAACCATGACCATCTATTGATCAACGAGCTAGTCAACTAGAGGCTCACTCGGGACATGTTGTGGTCTATGTATTCACACATGTATTACAGTTTCCAGTTAATACAATTATAGCATGAACAATAGACAATTATCATGAACAAGGAAATATAATAATAACCATTTTATTATTGCCTCTAGGGCATATTTCCAACAGTCTCCCACTTGCACTAGAGTCAACAATCTAGTTCACATCACTATGTGATTGCAATGAATCCAACACCCATTAGGTTTGATCATATCTCGCTTGTGAGAGAGGTTTATTAGTCAACGGGTCTGAACCTTTCAGATCCGTGTGTGCTTTACAAATATCTATGTCATCTTGTAGATGCAGCTACCAGGCGCTACTTGGAGCTATTCCAAATAACTGCTGTACTATACGAATCCGGTTTACTACTTAGAGTCATCCGGATTAGTGTCAAGCAGGTTCGCATCGGCGTAACCCTTTACGACGAACTCCTTTACCACCTCCATAATCGAGAAAATTCCTTAGTCCACTAGTTACTAAGGATAACCTTGATCGCTGTCCTGTGATCCATTCCTGGATCACACTTGTACCCCTTGACTGTGTCATGGCAAGGCACAATTTAGCTGCGGTACACAACATAGCATACTGTGGAGCCTACGTCTAAAGCATAGGGGACGACCTTCGTCCTTTTTCTCTCTTCTGCCGTGGTTAGGTCTTGAGTCTTTACTCAATAGTCACACCTTATAACACAGCCAAGAACTCCTTCTCTGCCGATCTATTTTGAACTCCTTCAAAATCTTGTCACAGTGCGTACTTATTTGAAAGTACTATCAAGCGATTTTGATCTATCCTTATAGATCTTGATGCCTAATGTTCAAGTAGCTTAATCCAGGTTTTCCCTTGAAAAACACTTTTCAAATAACCCTATATGCTTTCCAGAAATTCTACATCATTTCTGATCAACAATATGTTTACAACATATACTCATCAGAAATTCTATAGTGCTCCCACTCACTTCTTTGGAATTCAAGTTTCTCATAAACTTTGTCTAAACCCAAAATCTTTGATCATCTCATCAAAGTGTATATTCCAACTCCGAGATGCTTACTCCAGTCCTTAGAAGGAGCTGGAGCTTTGCATACTTGTTAGCATCTTTTAGGATTGACAAAACCTTCTGGTTGTATCACATACAACCTTTCCTCAAGAAAACTGTCGAGAAATAATGTTTTGACATCGTATACGCAAGATTTCATAAATAATGCGATAATCGCTAATATAATTCCAACAGACTCTTAGCATCGCTACTGGTGAGAAAGTCTCATCGTGGTCAACTCCTTGAACTTGTCGGAAACATCTTAGCGACAAGCCAAACTTTCTTAATGGTGACACACACCATCATTGTGCATCTTCCTTTTAGAATCCATCATGCCCAACAGCCTTACGACCATCAAGTAGTTCTTCCAAAGTCTACACTTTGTTTTCATACATGGATCCTCTCTCGGATTTTATGGCCTCGAGCCATTCATCGGAATCCGGGCCCACCATCGCTTCTCCATAGCTCGTAGGTTCATTGTTGTCTAGCAACATGACCTCCAAGACAGGATTACGTACCACTCTGAAGTAGTACGCATCCTTGTCGACCTACGAGGTTTGGTAGTGACTTGATCTGAAGTTTTGTGATCACTATCATCAGCTTCCACTTCAATTAGTGTAGGCGCCTGTCGGTGTCAAAACCGGCGGATCTCGGGTAGGGGGTCCCAAACTGTGCGTCTAGGCGGATGGTAACAGGAGACAAGGGACACGATGTTTTACCCAGGTTCGGGCCCTCTTGATGGAGGTAAAACCCTACGTCCTGCTCGATTGATATTGATATTGTGGATGTTTACAAGAGTGGATCTACCACGAGATCAAGGAGGCTAAACCCTAGAAGCTAGCCTATGGTATGATTGTAAGGGTTGTTGTGATAGTCCTACGGACTAGAGCCATCCGGTTTATATAGACACCGGAGAGGGCTAGGGTTACATAGAGTCGGTTACAATGGTAGGAGATCTACATATCCATATCGCCAAGCTTGCCTTCCACGCCAAGGAAAGTCGCATCCGGACACGGGGCAAAGTCTTCAATCTTGTATCTTCATAGTCTTGGAGTCCGGTCGATGATGATAGTCCGGCCGATGATAGTCCGGCCGATGATGGTAGTCCGGCCATTCGGACACCCCCTAATCCGGGACTCCCTCAGTAGCCCCCGAACCAGGCTTCAATGACGATAAGTCCAGCATGCGTGTAGTCTTCGGCGTTGCAAGGCGGGTTCTCCTTCAAGTTCTACGTACCTGCCGAACAGTTTCCAGCTTCCTCGTCAATGTTGCGCGTCTTGGCTTCCACGCCCAATAATGGCCTTCTTCCACGCGTCGTGCGAATGTGAAAAGCCAGGGTGTATTTTATGTTTTACCCCCTAGTTGTGCGAACTATCTGCCTATAAGGGAGGCAAGAATCCAGATCCAAATCACCATCTTCCTCTCGCAAATACTCATCGGAGCGCTTTCGACCAAGAATCCATTCCATCATGGACCGTCAACGCTCTCCTCTTCTCGCTCTCCGGCCCTTTGCCGGAGATTGGAGGAAATGCTCATTCCGCTGCGAGTTGGTGAAGCTCCAAATGGGGGATATCTCCTCCGGCCTTCATGGTTCCGGTTCGAGCCGGGCTGGCCACCTACAAAGGTGGGAAGCAAGCGGAGGTTACCCCAAATCCCAACAAAGGGAAGCGGGTATGCTTCGTCCCCTATCGATAAGGGGCTCGGATTTCCTGTACATCCATTCCTCCGCGGGCTCACAGAGTTCTACGGACTCGGCTTCATCACCTTACGCCCGCCTCAATCCTGCATATTGCGGGTTATGTAGCTCTTCTGCGAGCTTTTCCTGGTGTCGAGCCCCACTTCGCGCTGTGGAAGAGGTTGTTACGCCTTGTACCCGCTCTCACGAGGGGTCCATATATCAAGTGGGCGGCGCGAAATATGGCGCATTGCGGGACGGATATCCATCCGAACCCCTAAGAAGGCGTCCAAGACGGCCTTGAATGGTTTATATAGAAGGCGCTCCGCTGCGGACCTGTTCGGATCGGCCTCCGGAGTTCAGCAATGCTCCTCTCGAAGAAACGCCTCGGTTGGCGTCCGCGAGCCCCATCCGGAGGAAGACAAGAGCGTCCATTATTTGATGGGCGAATAAGGTTCTTGGCCCATGCCGGGTTGACCATGATTGGAATCATGGCAACATGCATTACGCTGAAGTGCAGCCACTACAATCGAGGGCCACCCATGTGGGATTTCAACGGGGAGGACGATGCCACCCGTCATGGCCGCAGAGGTCCGGATTTGGCCGAAGATCTGGTGACGATCTTGTCCGGCCTGTATAAGGGGGAGAAGGAGGATTTCCTCCGGAAGAACTTGTTAAATGGGGTTTCCATGAATAATCCCCGGCCTTGGGTAAGCGAACACTCAGCGTGTCCGACCCGTGCCTTTCGAAACTTAAGTTTCTTATAGTGTGTTCTTCTTGCGACGCAGGAACTGCGCCGGACCGTGGAGGGCATGCTAAGTCCGGCTCCGCAGCCCGAGGATCCAGAGAGATCCCGGGATCCGGCCTCCGAAGAGGATCCGGACATAAAGGTGGAGCTAATCGACGGGGTGTTCCACCAGCTCAGCATGGACAATGCTTTAGTCGCCATTACGGCCGACTATCCTGGACTATATCCGGCTTCCCAGGTGATTGCGGCCGAAGCCCTGACACCGTCATTCCTTCCTTGCTTATTTCTGACCACCGTATATGATGGCACTGTGCAGGAGGCGCCCCTAGGGCGAGAAGCCGAGCCCGCGGTGGCTGACCAACAAGGGCCAGTCCGGACCAGTAGGCGGAAGAGGAGCGCAGCGCGGACTGAAACGTCGCCGCAAAGGTGTAACTCACAATTCAGTATTTAGAGCAACGTTCCTAGGAAGCGTTTGAGTGCTCATGACTTTTATAGGGGAAAAAGCGTCCACCGGACTGCGGGCGTGGAAGTTGTCAATCCAACCTCTACCAGCGGGCTCCCTTTTGGTCGAGGGGGAGGCGCGCAAAGCGCGAGCCGGACGTTCCTTCGACGGAGGATGCCGACAGACTGTCCGCCACCAAGTCTAAGGTGGAAGTGCCTGAATCACAAAGCGCCGCGACAGTATTCGTGACGCGTGCTTCTCCCCGAGGCGTTGAATGCCTTTAACAAGGGGCGCACCTTCGTGCTGCTCAAGATAGTTTTATCGAGCCACGGGCAGTATGTAAAAGACATACGGGTAAGAGAATTTAATAGTTATATATGCCAAGTAGCCCCGAGACTTAAAGTAGTTATATTGAACTGATTTAAGGATCATATGAAACGTAGGATCTTACCGAGAAGAATACCCAACTATCTCAGGAGCTGCAAGAGTGCAAGGCCCAACTTGAGGCCGCATTGTGCAGCGCAGGAGGAAACGCAAGGACCTCTCACAGTAGCGCATTATTTGTAGAAATATAAGTAGCGTTTGGCCTTTGCGCAAGTCTAAAAACGACATTGCAGGTGCTGCGGACAAGATCTGGACAGGCAAGAACTTCTGCGCCAACTAAAGGCGGCGAGAGGTGCTGCATAAGGTGCAGCATGAAAGGAACAAGCTCCAGGATGCCCATGCCCAGCTTGGAGAAGAGCTGAAAGGCGTTCGGGCCGAGCTGTCGGGCTCCGTTAAGGAGAATCAACGGCTTCATCGCGGCATATATAGTAAGTGCTTGGCGAACTCCTTTGAAAAGAAGAGTTCGCGAGGAAGTCAATTTGATGAAATATGTCTGCAGGTATGCTCACAGTCGCCTGCGGAGAGATGCCGTAACAACGGGTGATCAACTTCCCAATTGTTGCAACTGATCGAGCGAGTTCGGCAGGCTATGAGCGGCGTCATCCAGGCGTTATGGCCAGCCTTCTCCATACCCGAGGGGCTTGGGGAGCTTGCGGAGAAGCTGCAGGGAGTGCGGCAGTGCTTCCATATATGGAAGATTTCGGCCTGACGCCAAGGTGCCAGGGAGGCCTGGGCCATGGTAAAGACGCGGTACAAGAAGGCAGATCCCAACCACATGGCCGAAGTCGGACCTGTGGGGCCCGATGGGAAGGAGATCCTGTGAGTTTAGTATCTGCCAAGTGGAGTTGGCGCTAAATTTTCCCAACAGGACTGTAAATTAGACAACTTTGTTAGATGGGATTGAGGAAGAATACAATCGGTCGATTTGACAATGTATTATAAAATGACATACAAAATGCCTTCTAGCCGATTGTAGATCGTTTGTCTTTGCCGACCTTTTAACCCGACCTCGGGACCCTAGAGTCCGGAGTGTGTCTGAATACCTTCTCGGTTATGAAACAACCGGGTATGCATGGAGACCAGGAGTAGGGTCATTAGTGCTTTATCGGACAAGTGCCCAACTAGTTATGTTATATTACATGGGTAGTAAGAAACATCTTCCAGGAGAATAGTTCCGTTAAGGGTTCCTTTCCTCACGGGGGGTAGCATGCCCTAAAGTGCATGTCCGGACTGCGAAAAAGCAGAAAAACATCCGGGGCAGATAAACAAGTGGATAAAAATCATCTTTTAAGTCACCGATCGAATATTCCCTTAAGAACGCTAGCTTTACGCTTCACCCGGTCGAGGTACACATCCGGCTGACCAGCGAGAACAATCGCAGAGGTGCTCCTTTACCTCCTAGCGAACAATCGGGAGCGTAGGGGTAAGCACAGGAGCCAGGCAACCCAGCTTGGCCAAAACTTAAGTCATATCGATGCATATAATGGTGAATAAAAGGTACATGTGGAGGCTTGACACATGTGCTGGGCATGAAGCCCGTGTAATTAAGCTTCTGGTAAAGAAGCCCCGAGGTAAAATGAGTGCAGATAGCACATCAATTGCTTGTATGACGTTGCAAGTAGGCCCTTTAAGGCTTGGATGAATAGGGTTGGGAAGAAAAAGATAAACAAAAGGCAGCTGAAGTAAAAAAAAATTTGGATGGGGGGAAAGGGACGAACTCTTGGTCCGGCGCTAGGCATAGAATCGTCGGAGGCGGGCTGCGTTCCATGGGTTCGGCTCGAGTCGGTTATCCAATGCATTTAAATGACAGTGCGCTCCGCCGGTCAGGACTTGATGGATGATGAAGGGCCTTCCATTTGGGCTTGAGCTTGTCCTTTTTCTTGTCCGTGCAGCGTAGAACCAGTTCGCCAACGTTGTAAGTCATGGCCCGTACTTCTCGCTTTGATATCTTGAGCTCGCTGCTGATAGAATGCGGAGCGAGCCTTGGCGACGTCGCTCTTCCTCAATGTGTCCAAGCTGTCCTGCCGATCCAACTCGGCTTCTCTTTCTTTGTACATGCGCTTTCGAGGTGAGTCATGAATGATGTCGCAGGGCAAAACTGCTTCTGCGCCGTATACCATAAAAATGGTGTGAATCCGGTAGTACGGTTAGGCGTTGTCCGCAGCCCCAGTCTGGTCGAGCTCCTCTACCCAAAGGCGTGTCGATTTCGTAAGAGGACCGCACTAGTTTGGGTTTGATGCGCTCATTATTAGACCATTTGCTCGTTCCACTTGACCGTTGGTTTGAGGATGATAGACGAAGCGTAATCGAGCTTGATGCCCATATTTTTGCACCACGATTTAACCTCATCGGCGGTGAAGTTCGTGCCGTTATCGGTGATGATGCTGTGGGGACACCATAGCGGTGTAGTACCCCGGATATGAAGTCTATCACTGGTCGGACTCTGCCGTTTTAAGCGGCTTGGCCTCTATCCATTTGGTGAATTTATCCACCATGACCAATAGGTACCTTTGCTTGTGGGTTCCCCCTTTAAGTGGTCCAACCATGTCAAGCCCCAGCACCATGACGGCCAGGTAATGGGTATAGTTTTGAGGCGGTGGATGGCATATGGCTCGATTAGCAAAGAGCTGACAACCGACGCATCTTTGGACTAAGTCCTGAGCATCTGCTCGGGCCGTCGGCCAATAAAATCCTGTACGGAATGCCTTTCCTACAAGGGCCCGAGCTGCGGCGTGGTGTCCGCCTAGTCCGGCATAAATTTCAGCCAGGAGGTTTCGCCCTTCTTCTTCGGAGATACACCTTTGAAGGACTCCGGTTGTACTTTTCTTATAAAGTTCTCCCTCATAGACCTTGTAGGCTTTAGATCGCCGGACAATGCAGCGGGCCTCATTTTGGTCTTCAGGAAGCTCTTGCCTAAGCAAGTAGGCGAGGAATGGTTCTATCCACGGGGCAATTACTGCCATTATGTCGTGGGCGGAAGGAGTTATATCATCGGCTGAATCGCCGGTTGGTGCGGCTTGTTCTGGTTTGTTAGTTCGGACTCCTCTTCCCATAATACGGATGGCTTGAAGAGCCGTTCGGGAAGATGTTAGGAGGGACAGCGTCGCGTTTTAGCCAATGCGTGCCGATCGTCGATGCTTGGTTATTATCCGGGCTCGTGATGGAATTCAAGTCCTTGAACCGGGCTGACATTTTAGGACAACGTTGCGATATGCTGCCATTTT